>LR990086.1:10761135-11212641 GCA_905147235.1 Erynnis tages
AGGCTCCAATACCAACGCACTTTACACTTTTACACCATCGCACGATATTAAACAGACAACAGATAAAGGATAAATAAGCCTTGATATAATATTAGGTAAAAGTTTTTTCTATGATCGAGAATTGCAAAATCTTTGTGGGTATTTCTATAGCTTGGGAGTAGAATACGAGCTGTCGTAAGAGGTCGCAGGCAAGGATGGCAGCTCAAACAGTCCAGGTAGCGACATAAAAAGGCTTCTGGCATGCATGACGCTAAACGACTGCATTAGAGACGGAGAAGTCGCGAGTGCAACGACTGCGGGTCACCGATACATTTCATTGGAGAACCCAGATTCCTCCATCAGTGCTGAAGAAGACCGTGTGGTATTACGAAGTCCCATACTACCCGAAATCGCTCCAAAGATGGCGGGTACCAATTGTGTCCAATTTTCCCCAAGGTCACAAAAACTTCTCTTCCAGTCAAAATCTCCTCTGGTTCTTATTTAAAAAAATTTTTTTACATAAAATGCAACCATAACACGTTGACTGCCGTAGTGTAAATGAGAAAAATCAGTAAAAAACTTTTTGATGAAAATAGGTGAGCAATATCAATATTTTAAAATATATCTAATTTAGGATTCGATCAGAAGCTGCGTTCCATAATTATTTCGAAAAAACCACATGAGGCCACCGGTGACCTACGTGGCGCCTTGATAGTAAAAATGTGAATTTCCGTTACGGGGCGCCGGAGCGGGCACTTCTCCGGTCACCCGCACCCCGCAGTCGTCAGTTAGCGCTTGGACGGTGCACCTGTGACGGACGCTCGTGCTTTTTAATTTGTAAGATTTAGTGATTCAACATGGAGAATAGTAAAGATTTCGACGTGAATTTCATAGATATTTCATTAGATGATTTGCGCGACATTGACTTACTAGAAGCTAGTATTTTTGATGAAGTTGCTAGAAAAAATGATTTGAGTGAAAATGAAGAATCAGAGATTGAAGATTATAATATCTATCCTTCAAAAAAACGCAGACGTATGTTTATTCCTAGTGAATCTGAGAGTGAAATTGATGACGTGGAAAAAATTGTGAATGAAAATATTGATAGATTATCAGCGAGTACGTCACAAAAATGGCTTCAACCAAAAGGACATCAACCATCTGTTATAGCATTCACAGAAGTAACAGGTATAATATGTTCTTTTTTTTTTGTTTTTTGTTTGTTCTATTTCAGACTATAGGTAACATATTTCTGTGCCAAACATCATGATTCGTTAATGTCATGTTAATATTTGTATATTAAACCGTATGATAAGGTGTATATTTGTTTCATTTTCAGGTATGAGACAACCATTTGCTTCGCAATTTCGAAATGCTGCTCCAGGACAATATTTTAGCTTGATGGTTCCGGATGAAATTTTCGAAGAAATAGCTATTCAAACCAATTTATTTGCAGAACAACAAGGACCAAGTGAAAAGCCTTCGTCTCGCTCAAATCAATGGAAAGCAACCACAAAAGATGAAATAAAACGGTTCTTCGGATTAATTTTGTATATGGGACTTGTTAAAGTTCCTAAAATAAACCTTTATTGGAGTACTGACAGGGTTTTTGGGCAAACTTTTGCTGCATCTGTTATGAGCCGTAACAGATTTGAATTATTATTGCAGAAACTGCACTTTACGAATAATGATACGGCTGATGTGTCTGACAGGATCTACAAAATCCGACCTCTTTTAGATAGTTTAAACAAAACTTTTAAAAATATATATGCACCTAAGGAAGATATCTGTATTGATGAAAGCCAAGTGCCTTTCAGAGGTCGCATCATTTTCAGACAATATAACAAAAGCAAGAGGCACAAATATGGTATGAAGTTATTTAAACTCTGTACATTACCAGGATATACATGCAAATTGGAACTGTATGCTGGCAAAAATAATGAACTAGTGAATACCACACCTACAAGAGTGGTAATGTCTCTTTGTGAGCACATACTGGGCTGTGGTCACACACTTGCAACAGACAATTGGTATACAAGCTTGGAGCTGGCCAATGAACTACTTGATAAGGACACTCATTTGGTGGGTACTTTGAGGAAAAATAGAAGAGGTTTACCGAAAGTCGTAGTAGACTCCAAATTAAAACCTGGTGAAGTAATAGCTAGAGAGAACGAACGAGGAATATGCGTATTGAAGTGGAAGGACAAAAGAGATGTGCTGATGTTATCCACGAAACATTCTAAAGGGTTTTCTAAAATAATTAAAAAGGGTAAAATAATTCGCAAACCAAGAATGGTTTTAGCCTACAACAAAACAAAAAGCGCAGTTGATATGAGCGATCAAATGGCCGCATATTCCTCGCCATTACGTAAAACTGTTAAATGGTATAAAAAATTAGGAATAGAACTTATATTGAATACAGCTATTGTTAATGCATGGGTTATGTATAACGAAAATAAAAAAAAAGTGAAAGTATTGTACAGTTTAGAAGAGAGTTAGTGGAGTATTTAGTTGATGCAGGAAAGGACAAGACCACAGAATCCGAAAGAATAGATAGACCAAGAAGACTGAAACATCAATTATTGAAAAAAGAGGGTAATGTAAGAAACACTAGACGATTTTGTTCAGAGTGTTACAAAAACTGTGTGGCAATGTACGGTTCAAAATTAGCCAAAAATAAAACAAAAAAAGTTTCAACGTTTTGTAAAGAATGTCCAAATGAACCATATTTTTGTTTAATTTGTTTCAATAAGTTCCATCGCTTCGTTTAATTTGTATTTTAGAATACCTAGTTAGTTGTTTTTTACTTATATTTCTCATATCAATAAAAATAAATCCTTGATTTTTGTGACGGTTATGTTTTTCTCTTACTTTTTTCATTTTTGTCCCACATTTCTCACAATATCATAAACACGCCGAAACCACGCTGTAGTAACAGTCTACAGCGCCGCTCCGGTCACTTGTATACACTAAATGAACGATAAACGTGGCCACCGGCGTAATAATTCTGCCCAAAAACAGGTCTGTCTTGAGGTCACCGGTGACCAACACGGCGCGTAGATACAAGACGGGGTCCGGTCACCGGTGACCGGGCTGGCAGTCAACGTGATAAGTAGTAACCTACCTCCGATAACAATTCAATAAAAACAGAAGTGATTTAGATTAAGACGTCGATTGGTGTAACTTTGTCATTTTAAAGAGCATTCACTAATTTTGACTTCTTTTTCTAGCATTCTCATGTTTACGCGATCAGATTCAGTTGAGATTTTATATAGTTCACGAAATATTGTTCGTTGAATGCATTTCAATTTAATGCCAATTTATTTACAATGATATTCCTTACTCCATTTATATAATTAGCTGTAATACCTTGTCATCAAAACAAGAGTATCGATGAGACGCCACTTTACTGCGTATCAACACTTATGGAGGCGTAAACAGAACATGTATCGACTATGTATACAATAAACTTTATAGTACACGTATCTCTGAACCTGATGGTCTCACTCGCAAGTTTTTTAGTTACTCCAACTTCTTTTACGGGATTATTTTATTTATCCACTTCAGCATAAGCACCAGTTTCCAGTGCGGATATATTAATGAGTCATTTATATGTGTTGATTGCTGTCCCACCAGGGTCACCCAATTAACTCGCGAACGTATATCTCATAACACTGATGATAGCGTGTATTGCACTGTTTTTCATTCTTATCGAAGCGAGTATCGGTAACAGCTATAAATATAGTGTTTGTTCAAGCACAATTAATGTTATATAGGAATCTTGTAAGAGATACGAGTAACCTGCGTTGACCTGACACGTCTTCGACTGGAACTGAATGGTGCGAACTATTGCTTACGATATCGGCAGGGTCACTTTTGAAACATAAGGAAACAAAATGTGTAATATACCGCACAATTCTAGAAGAACCCCAATGAATTTAATGATAAATCCAAATCATTATTTGCCTTTATGCTTCTGACTTTATGAACGAGTGTTATGTCATGTTGCATGACATTAAGTAGGTTAAATTCTTGATCTTGTTTCGCCCTTTTTGATTTATATTCAAGTTACATTCATGGTGTTTTAAAATCACTTTTTATTTACGAAAGGTAAAAATTCACCTCTGAGTGTTTAAAGTAAAATGTCTACCCTTATATTGCCTAATCACTATTTTCGTTGCTTGTCAAACGTTATCTGTTCCTGATAAGTGATAAGGAGCTATCTTTTATCAGTTGTTTGTTAACTGGTCTCTTATCATTTGTCATATCGTGAATTGTTGCTTTCATCACATGTACCGTAAATAACATTAGATACTTATATTACTATGGAGGTATTGAGAGTAGTTGTTATTCTCGAATTTTGTAGACGGCATGATAACGAAGGCGGATGCAGATAATATAATCTTAAAAGCTGAATTGCACATTGAGCAGTGAAAACAATAACTCCCTATCCCATAATGCGCCATGAAGCAAGCAAGTTTTTTATAATAGACTAGCTGACCCGGCAGGCTTCGCTCTGCCAATTAATTTGACTAATATCAAAAGCTTTTTTGAAACACAGTCAACTTTCCACCACCAAGTCCATTGCGAAAACCAAACAACTTTAACACGTTAGTTACAACGAAAAATATTTGGATAAGGATTTAAGCAAAAGTATGAATAACAGAAGTAACAGATAGCCCAGTGGCTTAGAATTCGACCTCGAATCGAGGGATCCGGGTTCGAATCCCAGTGGCAGACACAAATGACTTTGCAAAAAAAGTTATGTGCGCTTTATAAAAAATTAAATATCACCTGCTGTTACGGTGAAAGAAACCATTGTGAGGAAACCTGCATGCCTGAGATTTCACAAAAACAAATGTTCTCAAAGGTATATGAAGCCCACCAACCCGCAGTAGGCCAGCGTAGTGGACTGAGACCTACGTCCTAAGTGGGTCATTAATGGGTTACTGACATGAATAACATGGTCTAATTTTGGTCGGTATTTCTATTAACTTTTAAACTGTAAAAAGTAGTTATTGTGACATAATGATAATAGTTGGACATAATTATGGTACCGCGAAGTTTTTTGTGAATATTTCTTTAATATTGTACCGCATACTTTTGTTCTATCATCAATAGTTTCCGCAGCGCTTGCGACGAAAGACGTTTTAGGGCACTTTTTTTACACCTTGGGTTGGATTACGTTACTTAAGTTTTAGTAAGGGTCCTTGGATTTTAATTTTTTTATTGTGAGCTCTATTCTACTAATCAAGCCCTTTCATTTGATACCCATCGGCCATCTCGGATTTTCGTTTTTTTCATAGTGAACTCTATTCTACCAATCAAGCCATTTCATTTGATACCCATATTGAGGTAGGCGCGGAAAAAATATGTAACCCAAGATTTTGTGGCGGCGGCCATCTTGGATTTTCATTTTTTTATTGTGAGCTCTATTCTACTAATCAAGCCCTTTCATTTGATACCCATATTGAGGCAGTTGTGGAAAATATTTAATACGGCACTTTGTTACGGCGGCCATCTTGGATTTTAATTTTTTCATAGTGAGCTCTATTCTACCAATCAAGCCCTTTCATTTGATACCCATATTGAGGTAGTTGCGGAAAAAAATATGTAATCCGCCATTTAGTGGCGGCGGCCATCTTGGATTTTCATTTTTTCATAGTGAGCTCTATTTCACCAATCAAGCCCTTTCATTTGATACCCATATTGAGGTAGTTGCGGAAAAAAACATGTAATCCGCCATTTTGTGGCGGCGGCCATCTCGGATTTTCATTTTTATAGTGAGCTCTATTCTACGAATCAAGCCCTTTCATTTGATACCCATATTGAGGCAGTTGTGGAAAATATTTAATACGGCACTTTGTTACGGCGGCCATCTTGGATTTTCATTTTTTCATAGTGAGCTCTATTCTACCAATCAAGCCCTTTCATTTGATACCCAAATACAGTTATACGTACACTAAGACTTCAGAATACAGTTTATTTTTTAATTTTTTTTTAACTCGTGATATCTTTTGAATGGATTGTCAGAATCGAATAATTCAAAAAGTAATATAAAGATATTGAAGCAGTCTTAAATAATACATCATTTATTTTGATAAGGGTTAATACCAAGGTACAAATAAAGAGCTTTTTGTAGCGGTGGTATTTTAATTTCTTTTTTTCAATAAAAAAACGCTTATTGTGACATGACTGTAATAGTTAGAGATATGCTGCCGCTGATTTTTTGTAGATAATGGTGTGTTCTAAAAAAATGTAGTATATCATTTTGTTCTATCATCAATAGTTTTCGCAGCGCACGCGATGTAAGGTAGTTTTTTGATATTTTTTTCACACCTTGGATTACGTTATCGTAATTTTAGTAAGGATGCCTATTTTTTTTGAAAATGAAATATAGCCTATGTCACTCAGAAATGATGTAGCTTTCCAACAGTGAAAGAATTTTTCAAATCTGCCAAGTAGTTTCGGAGCCTATTCAATTCATACAAACAAACAAACAAACAAAAAATCAAACCTTTCCTCTTTATAATATTTGTAAGAAAATAATCAGACGGTCATCGTTGACTATCAACCTGAACAACACGGGGGAGTTTCTCTCTCTCAGTGACTCTCAGGTTCAAGGACGATGAAAAGGTGATAAAGACTTTATTTCTGCTCTTGTGGGAAACCAAAATGTGTTGTTGGCAGGGACATTTCAAGCGGTTAAGTAATTCATAAAGAATACTTTTTCGAATTCGAATTTCGTCACATTTGAGGCGATCATCCATTTCCCCTTAGGAGTAGTTCTTCCTGTTTGATTTTAGAAGTGTGGACTGTAATGTCAAGTACTGCACATTAATTTGTTGATTTTATATTATTGGGTATGAAGTGATCAATCAACAAACTTATCAATGAATGTTTTTCATTACGCTTATATTTTATTGTAGCTTTCCTTCAGTGTATTTTCCGTTTTGGTGCAATTAGTTTAACCATCGACTGAATCTGCAGTTTCGACTTAGGAAAGATTATAAGATTGAGCTAATAAGAACAAATAATGCGACAAACAGGAATAAAAGTAACAAAAATCAAAATACTTTCTCACGAAACATCCAATGACGATGCAATTAGTGATCTTCCAGTGTGGTTGATACTGTTTTTTTTATTTCATCAGCAGGAATAAAAGTAACATTACCTACTCACTAATCATCCAATAACAATGCAGTTAGTTATCTTCCTGTTCCTACTGTTGCCAGTTTTTGGTCGTCAGCGATCTCATGATCGTCATGACGTGTTGTGATCTTAATCTGGGAGTCATTGCCAAGGTCGGTGCCTAGATGACCCGCGCTGGCCGGTAGTCGGGCGAGCTAATGACAAGCGTCACCACGGCCGGCCCGCGTGCCTGATAATAAAAGCTATCAGCACTGGGAACTTTCCACGGCTTTAGGGTTGAGAGATTCAGGTCTGATAAGTGTGTTCTGTTTTGCCACCTACGACTCAAATGCGCGGGGTTTGGTTCAAGAATCAGCGGATGCTAATTAATGCTAAGTCGTCTCGCTTTTCTCACGTCAATTATTTTCTGTGTATGACAATTTTTGTGCACATTTTGAAGCAATAATGGATTATTATCATGAGAAATGGATCGATTATACTATGTTGGCTAGTTGTAATTACGTACTGTTATTTCACGTATTTTGACGATAACAGATTAATGATAGTTCTTAAAGATTCATCAATCCGTCCTTCTAGTATCCCTTGGAATCCACTACTGGTTATAGGCTTCCTATTTCCTGGGTCTTCTGAATCTAGCAGCTTACCGCTAAGTATATACTTTTTACGTTATTCCAACTGGTCAGAAGAAGATTTATTCCCTTTTGCCTTCACTTCAAAAATATGTATAATTTGTCATCGGCAACCCTACAAAGCCATATCTCCCGATATGAACCTAACTAACCTATCTTTGTTGACTTGCCATTTCGTCCAACCGGATGCTTGTATCAGACAGATACTGCGTGTGTGCAATGTTATTTCAAGTAGATATATTATTGATTACGATGATAGTGTATCATCCTTATAGCAGGCAGTGCTGAATTTACATATTGTGCGCCTCTGATTTCACGACCGTCTTTATTAAAATTGAGCAATGCACAAAATTTTGAAGAATTTTCCGTCTTGAGGTCCCATTGCTCGGAACTTAAAGCTTCAAATTGCTTTTTTTACCACGCCGATATGACAAATTTTACAAAGTCATGACCAATATCGATAAAAATTAAATAAATGTTTGATCCCCTAACTTTTTCCAGTAATATAGGTAGACACTATAACTTTGCGATTATTGTTAAATTTAAATTCAAATTTGCCGCTCAAAAAAATCCCGCAATATTTAAAAGATTATATAGTTTTGTGTTCCAACATATATCGTTTGATTATCAGGATTAGTAGATCACTTTCATGATTATTTTCAGTTTTACGAACTGTAGTAGCTAAATGACATTACAAAAATTGAAATGATAAATTTTGTTCACACGTAAGTGTACCTACTTTGTCCAACACAAAACCGAGCTTGGAGGGCTCTGTGTTGGACTGAGGGTTTTGTGTTGGACAAAGTTGAACAATGGTTGACTTCTATGAGTTCATACGATAAGAAAATACCTTCAGACATGATGGAGACAGAAGGAAGTACAACAACCAAGATACATAACATGTTGTGTACTCACTTACCTACTTAGCCTTTTTGCTATCGGTAAACGTTTAAAAATTATCAAACCAAAATTATTGCTCTACAAACCCACAGAAGTCACTGGTAACAAGTTAACAACTACGTCACTAAAACCATAGATAGTAAAAATAAAAGATCGAGGTATCAAGGGTACGTAAGGGTAAGCTGTACGTTATAAGTAGCTTCGAAGTACTCTAGCCGACTCGCATGATCAGATTTGTTTACACCAGAGTTCATCAAAACATACAGATATTTATATCGTGCCGCGACGAAATACTACGGATCGCTACGGGTAGCTGCTACTACTGTTGAAAGCATCATAATTATGAGATTTGAACTACTCAGGTTATAACACTAACACTTATTCTTAAAACGCTCTTCGTAAGATAGTCCAGTCAGTTTGAACATTTAATTCACAATAATTCCAAAAGTTTTCAAATTTTGATGTAAGGTCGGGAATGGTATTAAAACAAACTATAAAATTTTGCAACCTGTTCTGCGGTCCGGAACATTGTTAAAATTGCAATTAAATTAATTTTTGCTATATGGTCGTGAAAAAAATTCTAAAAGTTCTGCAAACTTGGAGTGGTGTTAAATATATTATTTTACATCACGTGTCAAATTTGCAACCAATTTAAGTGTACGGAACATTTTTTTTATTAAAAATTAATGTTTTTCTTTATTAAACTGAAGGAAAACGTTCCAAAAGTTCTGCAAATTTGACAGATATATCGGAAAAATATACCGAACGATTGTATAAATTTGCAACCTTTTACGTTGACCGGAACATATTTATTTATAATTCTTTTTAATTCGTGGTCATTTTTTCGAGTAAGGTGGTCTCGGAATAATTACAAAAGTTTTGAAACTTGGTTGCAAACTTCGAAAACATCTATTCTGATGCATTTGCAAATTTGCAACCTCATACGCGATCCGGAACTTTATGCAATTTGCAAAAATGTAATTTTTTTATTTTATCACCTTATTACATTTTTGCAAATTGCATAAAGTTCCGGATCGCGTATGAGGTTGCAAATTTGCAAATGCATCAGAATAGATGTTTTCGAAGTTTGCAACCAAGTTTCAAAACTTTTGTAATTATTCCGAGACCACCTTACTCGAAAAAATGACCACGAATTAAAAAGAATTATAAATAAATATATTCCGGTCAACGTAAAAGGTTGCAAATTTATACAATCGTTCGGTATATTTTTCCGATATATCTGTCAAATTTGCAGAACTTTTGGAACGTTTTCCTTCAGCTTAATAAAGAAAAACATTAATTTTTAATAAAAAAAAAATGTTCCGTACACTTAAATTGGTTGCAAATTTGACACGTGATATAAAATAATATATTTAACACCACTCCAAGTTTGCAGAACTTTTGGAATTTTTTTCACGACCATATAGCAAAAATTAATTTAATTGCAATTTTAGCAATGTTCCGGACTGCGGACAAGGTTGCAAAATGAGATTTATTGTCGTCCCAATGTACCATTCACTTGACCGAAGTTTGAAAACTTTTGGAATTATTGTTAAATTTTCGATTTTGAATGTTCAAAATGACTGGACTAAGACTGAATATCGGCTTGCTATGAAGGACGAATCAAACGAAAATGCTTAATTCATCGTGCAAAACGCTGAAGTCCAGTACCAGAGTCCTCCATAAGTACGTAGGAAAACCACGGAGAGGGTTTTAATAGATAGGAATCCCGCATAACCCAATCTCGCTTCCACGATGTTGAGTGGGTGGGTACCTATTGAAGGTTTCTCACCCGTCACAAAAAACGGGGCCATTCTCCTATAGAATTTACATGTGAAATTATACGTGTCCAACAACGTATCGCCGTTAAATGACGCATATCCTCGAGCTATCAAACAGACGTTGGGGCTTCGTGTATCGGTAGCGTTGCTTTCCAAAGGATGTGTCTATTTGCGGACGGACGACACGATATGTCTTATCAGCTACGTCCTGCATGTACGTGTCAGCTTATCAGTTTGTACTTCGTGGCGTCGTGGTTTTGAGCCGAAGGAAGGAGTCTGTCCATCTGTCCGATTTTGGGCAGGTTCTGCAGTTTGTAGCGAAATCCCTTACAGCCAAAGTCCATAGGAACCTTTTGAAGCTTTAGTCGGTTATTGTCCATTATCCTCCAATAATCTATATGGAGACATTTCTGCAGTAATGAATCAACATCAAAGCATAAAGCAACACAAGAATCCGCTTTATCACAGGAATTCCTTTCATAGTTTGTATGTCGTCATTTAGGTGAAGTCAGCCACATAATATCAGCTTGCGAGTTTGCAACATATAAACAGGCATTTTTATCATGAATACCCATCAGATTAACCAGAATCGGTATCGCCTGATCTGCGATAACAGTGTTTGCGACTTTGCGTTGACTGGCTCTTGTCCCTATCGTAGAAGATCAGTGACTATCGAAAAACGATTTTCATGTCCAAAGTTAGTCTATCATCGAGTCCAGTGGCTTAGAATTCGACCTCGAATCAAGGGGTCTGGGTTCGAATCCCAGTGCCACGCACCAATGACTTTGTAAAAAAATGTATGTGCACTTTATAAAATTAAATATCGCGAAATATCACGAATATGAAGAACATAATGATTTACGGCAGGTTGAGAAGGTGGCGGTAAGGTACCCCCTGGGCTAGCTACTATAAGTCTACCACCAAAATTTTTTGCATTATATTCATTTCTAGTATTAAAGTCAGTCAGTATTATTATTAAGCTTGTTTCTATTGAAAACTGGTCAGTCTCCGGTACAAAAACAGGCAAACCGCAAAGTGCACTAACGTCGCTTGCGTTAATTAAGTCTGCTATGAATCACCAGTCAGTCAGTAGATTTGGTAGGTACCTAGTCAATAATAAATAGTAATTAACACTAACAATGTTACTACGCATTACTTAGTTTACATTAGTTCCCTGAAGTTTTAGCTTTGTCTTGGTCGCAGCAAATTGCAATGGTTTACTCGTTTTGAAAATCCTTCATCATCATCATTTCAGCCCATCGTAGTCCACTGCTGGCCGACGCTGTTCGCCATTTTGAAAATACAAACCTGAATTTAGTGTAAACCACGTGTTGAGAGAATGGTTATAAGACATCGTACCTCTCCTACAATGTCCCTGTGCAATAAAATTATGTATAGGTGCTTCCCCTGTTACAACCAATCTGTATATTAATTCCGTAATCTATAAAGTTTTGTTTCTAAGATATAAAATGTTAAAGTCATGATTGATAACACGCCGAGATTAGGGGGTTGAATACATTTATTCAAAATTCACCAATTGCCGACAGAACAAAATATAAATAACAAAAAAGGAAAGTAAAGGGCGAAATTAATGGTCTCAAGGAATGTTAATGACCAGGTTTGTGGAAGTAATTCATTTGAGTAATTAATTTACTGTTGTAACGATGAAGAAAATCTGCACTAGTCTGTCAAAATCTGTCCTTAGAACTTAAAGGTTTTCCATAAAGTTCTCCCGTAAAGTTCTCCCGTAAAGTAAATCCCGAATTTCGCCAAAAGCCAAAAAGGTAAAATTTGTCATCCCGGGTCCGGTCCTTACGGTCCGTCTTATTGTGAGAAGATACCCAATTCTGCAATGACTCATGCGTTGCAGATACAACAAATCGCTTAAGAAACTTATTTTGCAATTCTACTTAAGATTTATTCGGCTTGCAAAGGCAGTTCCATTAAGCTATTCAAAATATTACCCATGTAGATATGCACACACGTCAGGTGGTAGATTGCAGACACGACAAATTAATAGAATAATTTTGTACCTCTTACTTATATTTAGATTTATTCGGATTTCAAACGATTTACCACTTCAAAACATTACCTACCTAACTATGTACACGTCAGTTGGTACAGCGGATGTTCTCGGGGCCTCAGATAAATGGGCCAATGGGCCAAGGATGCCGCGACGCTGTGCACGTGTCTACACTTCCTGTTTCGTTTGCCCTTGCTCTGTAGAAGGGCTCGTATGGGGTGACTTCCTACTACACAAATGTAAGGTGATGTTAGCTCCAACATCGTTGTTTGCAACTGTATAATTTATCTAATAATGTGTTTTTTACAAGAAAGAGGTGAGCTACCGCCGTTGAGTAGTTTTGGGTTTGTCGGTGGTTTTCTACTATTTCCGAATCTCCCTGGGAGTTTTGGATTTTCCTTTTTTATTTAAAAGCAATTTTTATTCTTATAAAAGCCTTCATAGACACATAGGGAGTTACCATCTTTGTCTCCAGGAATTTTAATATGTGTAATGCAGGCTGTAACTGGATAGTTACAGCCTGTAAAATTTCTGACGAAATCCATCTGTTTTCTACATCTGAGTTTTTGTATCCAAAATGTTAAAACCATATTTCTAAACCAAAATATTGGTAACCCAATTTACCTAGGTTACCATTTAAGGCTATCTATATCGCCAATCCATACTTTTTTCTGCCATGACCCGATAACCACATGATTAAACTCGCGCTGTTTCTCATGAAGCCGTTCCTAGTTTGGCATAACTTTCAATCTCTGGGCGCGAGCAAGACAGGGCGGGCGAGGTCGGCCCGGCGGAGTAAAGACCGGGTCACGTCGGGAACGGGGCCAAGGATCCTGCGGGAGGTATCGACCCGCGCCCCTTCGATCCGCTGCTTTATAGACAGCCACTTCACCGCTGTCAGCAGATAATTGGGGCGTGAGCGCTGATAGCCTAGATCGGTAAGGCCTCCGAACTGAACCCTGATTCAAACCATGGCATGTACTGTTTAAGCGATTTACGTTTGAATTTCGTTAAAAGATGTCTAGCGTCATTGATTGGGTGAACCTTCGTGTTTCGGAAGGAATATTAAACCATTGCAACAGTAATCGCTCCTTTTCGGAGGATACTTGCCAGCAACAGTCAAAACCTTCTGGAGAAATTATGGATAGATTGATAGGCGTTGCGTAATTGCTTAAGCATTTATGTTTTAGCGGCATTTTAATAGGCCATACACAGGTATCATAAAGAAGACGCTCCTATTCTCGTGAGTCAGAAACTGTCAAAGCTTAACCGATTAATATGCGTGAGTCGAATCGGACATTGAGCTGCAGGGCTACGCCTGATCCAAACAATACCCAAACTGAAGCCAAACTCAACCCCAATCATACTTTAATTACTAAGGAATTTATAATTGAAACTCAGCTTATCAATTGCAGCAATTCTGCTTTATTCTGCATTTACGATCACAGTCAACACATGAGTTATCTGTATGTATCTCTTCGGAGGACCGAAAACTAGGGAAGAAGGGTCCTCTTGTCAAAAGGACTACCAAAGTTTCTCAATATTTGACGGCAAAGTTCAAGCAAGGCATGATCAACTCCGCAACACAAATGTTGCCTGAAACATGCTGACAGCAACTCAGCACCATGTATATCCAACCATGTTTGTAAACAAATGTTTACAATGAATAAGAAGAAAAGGATTTCAAGCAAGAGCAGGATCCCCTGTAAGATGTCGGGTTCCGGGAAGCGACAGCCATCTTCCGCCAACACCTGTGCAACAGGTGGATGTGCCAATTTACCTCGCTAATGGCCTGGGAGATTATGCCTTACATTCGTATACCATTGATAGTAAGAAAAATTGGACATTGCGCATTCCAATTTGATTTGCAAATCAGTTGGCTTTCAGATCTTGTGAAATCTGGTTTCTGTGTGGTTTAACCGCTCTCATAAATCGCCGTGAAGCATTATGTGAGAAGATTGCTGTGAGACGAATATCTCAGATTCCAGGTGTAGCATTGACTAATTACAACCTTAGATAGGTCATCATTCTTTTCACTCCACTGCAAGATGATCGGCCGTCGGGACATGGAGAGCGGCCGTACTCTAATTACGTCATGTCGGAGTTTTGTATACAGTGATGAAGACAACTTCGTTTGTGTGATTCTGGATAAGGCTGCTTTTCCACCAGAGATGTGCGAGGATGCGTAGCGAGAGCACAGCTCTGGTGGAAACGGTTTAGCGGAGCGAGGCTAGGTTAATGAAGCAATTCTATTGGTTCTTCAAAAACGCATCCCTCGCTACGCATCCTCACACATCTATGGTGGAAACGCAGCCTAACAGTGGCGCTCTTCACGGGTGATGGTTGTCGCCACAACTTCCAAGTCATTTTTCACGTAGTCATATTCGGGGCTTTCTTCTTCTGTAGGATGGGACTAGCAAAGCAAAAGATCTACAAGAGATTATTTCAATAATTTCTTTTTTTTTTTAAAGAAAACTAACCTAGCTAACGGGCCAATGTAAGTGGTCACCGTGGTCTGCAGATACGGGCAACATCAGGAGTATCACCATTTTATGCTTCTTACCCAGAATCATGTTTAGGCCAGTACCTACATCATCTATAATGACATTTAGCTACAACCTCACTGTTCTTTGGGGTGGTGTCTTATATGATACCTTTTCAAATCGTTATGAAATGACAAAACAGAGCCTAAGTAATTTTAAAGCTCATCGTTTCTACCAACGAAGGAGTCATCCCCAAATCAGTTGCAGTATCTGGTTGCTAGGGGCGCCGGGCGTCCGCATCGATCGGCGGCCTATAGGCAGCGCCGTGCGACCGGCGAGCGAGGGGGTTGGCGAACAATGCACCCCAACCCCCGCTTCGTATACACAGTGCACTGTATACCGATATCAGGCAGCATTGATTCCATCTCCCTTTTTTACTAAAAACAGGAGGCTGTATGTGTATACGTACAGCCAGTGCTCCTTTGTTTATGAACGTATTCGGATTTAAAATTACAGGGGTTGATTAAGAAAGTATAAATGCTTAAAGGATCGTTTTAAGGGAATTTGCTTTGTGGCCTTCCAAGCTCTCATAACGTGGCCCTCTGACAGTTGTAAGTGTATCAGTCAATGGACTGATGTAACCTCTTAACACCAGGTGACAGGCAAGCTTCTATTTAAAAAATACTATTCTAATCCTGCAAGTACCAAGAGTAGGTACCTACTTACTGCTAGTAATTAGTCCACTGATACCCTATCTAAAGCTAATCTTATCAGATACACGCGACAGATAAATTAAAATTTGGTAAATACGAATAACAATAACCTCGAATTGTATCTACTGTATTGTATGGAATTGTATTATGTGAAGTACATGAGATATAAGTATTCGAGGCTTAGTCCAAATTGGCGAAGTTATCGTTAAATGTCCAATGACAAATGCTAGTTGAAAGACCAGATAAAAGTAAATTGTTTTTATCTGTCGCTATGTGAAGTCGATACGGCAGCTATTTTGCATCGTGAATAAAAACTTGTGAAATATTTATAAATATAGGTATCAGTCCGTTTTAAGCATCATTAGGTTCATTGGTTTCTGAAGTAGTGAATGGAAATTCTATCTAAGGTCGTATAGATGCGTTGCTATTCATGAGTATTATAAGACTAACCGAAAGAGAAGCCATGAAACACATACTGCTTTATGCGGGTTAATTAACAGCTGTAATGGCTCTTCCTATAAAAATTCAAAAGTGTAGGTACAATGACTAACACACCCGTAGCTGAACTAAGCTGTTGATTGTATAGTCTTCCATTAGATCCCACGGTGGTCGGAAGTGCGCCCGCGCTTACTAAGCCTTTATAAAATACCTGATTGATTATTTTGATGTGAGAAATCCTTCAACTCTAGGATTGTCAATAACAAAATGTGTATTTTTCTCATAAAGCATTTTTTTGATATCGTTGAGAAATCGTAGCCTAAATGTTATTTTCCGTAAAAATCCTGTTGATTAAAAGTAAGGTTCGATGGTACCTGAATATATAAAAGAAAAACCTTCTTTGAAAGTGAAGCAAAGCAGGGTGAAAACAATTTAAAACACACAGGCAAATGAGATATTCATCTGGTAGATTACCTCCTCTTTTTCCTTTTCCCAACAAACCACACACGCACGCAAAAAGGAAAAGCTCAACCAAGCGAAAAAGGCTCACCCCCCGAGACTAATGTCTAATGCTGAATTGCTGACATAACGATCGAACGCCAACTTTCATGGAGCAGTGACAATGACACCAAATGGCGAGCTACGTAGCTAGGTGGCTCCGGGGGTCCCGGTCGCGCATGCGCGGGTATACCCGTTCAATACGCCACGTCACCCCGCCCGGGGTAAACGACTGGCGAACGTTACGATAGGTCTAGGAGCGTATACGAAATGCGGATATCTCCATCACGATCTGTATTAAATTATGAGCACATTGCGCTCGCTTACGCAACGCGGCAGTTGTTCTGTTGTGCGGAGAGGTGGCTACAGAATAGTATGAATGTGGGCATTGAACAACGAAATTTACGGCGCCATCGGTGGTTCAATAACGCACTAACTTAGAGCTAACTAGAAGCATTATAGATAAAATCAGGATGGATGGATTAAGCGCTGAAAATCAGACACTCGAATGAATTAAAAATAGTCTAAGTAAAACTTCATATGCAAAAAAGGTAGCAACGTTTTTTATTTCATTACATAAGTACAGGAAGGAAAACGGAAAAACTTTTACTGCTTTCAAAAAAGTGGTCAACTTTTTTGACGGCAGTAAATTTCTCCTTGGGATTGAAGTGGCAGACACAGCTGAGGTAAAATATAATGATATGCAATTTACAAAGAAAATAACAAAATCCATTAAATCTCACGATAAGATAACAGTGGGTATCAGTTGATTGGAATTATCAGTAATTAGCACGTTAGATAAGCGAATGTTTTCGATGAACGGTTTAATGCACCTGTTAATTACTTTGTCATAAGTCACCAATGATCACACATTCTACAAGAACGTGATCTTTAGTGATGACTTTGTAATTTTTACAGACTTCAAACAAGGAGGTTTATCAATTCGGAACTGCACAACACAGCAGCAACAGCACAACTCTTTTTACATAATTAATTTTGGTCTATTACGGCTTCTAAAAAAGTCTACTAAATGTCATGGTGTTTATGTACATAAAATAATTTTAAACAAAAATGTGAACCGACTTCGAACTAAAAAGTAAGAAATAACTTTACAAACAGACTTCAATAATAAGGTATTTTTGGAGTCTGTGCCCAAGTTCATCCTCAGTTTAACCTCAAGTAACCTCATTTTTACACATACTCCAAACATATCTTATTAAGTATTGAAGTCTGTTTGTAAAGTTATTTCTTACTTTTTAGTTTGAAGTCAGTTCACATTTTTGTTTAAAATTATTTTATGATACAACAGAAAGAAAGTCTCTCTTTCTATTGTACATTATTGTACGGTGCAACCGTACACCAACCGTCAGCGCGTTTTTCGTATAGCACGCGCCGGTCACATTTTCAATTTAGTATGCATTTGGGATACGAACATATCGCGCGCGTACTCATAGCAACATCATTATCATACCTACAGTGTACAACAATAAATATTATAAACTTTAACAACATCTTTTCTTTGACTATCGTATGGTGTCGATACTAGCCCGTACAATTATAATAAATGAATAAAATATTACCTAAGTACATATTTACCTACATACTTCTTTTTTAGTAAAATATATAAAGTAGTAAGTTTTATAGTAAAACATATCATGATTTCTTCATGACTTTA
This sequence comes from Erynnis tages, assembly GCA_905147235.1. Lineage (NCBI taxonomy): Eukaryota > Metazoa > Arthropoda > Insecta > Lepidoptera > Hesperiidae > Erynnis > Erynnis tages. The sequence continues at coordinate 10,779,407 of LR990086.1, forward strand.
AAACTCGTCTGCAAAAATGAGGTTACTTGAGGTTAAACTGAGGATGAACTTGGGCACAGACTCCAAAAATACCTTATTATTGAAGTCTGTTTGTAAAGTTATTTCTTACTTTTTAGTTCGAAGTCGGTTCACATTTTTGTTTAAAATTATTTTATTTAATGCTTTTTAGTTGTCATAGTTTCACTTCCACTCTATTATCTGACTCCGGTATCTTAGTTTTAATGCTTCATCATAGATTGCGGCAACTGGCTACTTAATGGTAATTATAATTTGTATGGTTTATTTAAGTGAACTTTTAAACACGATTTAATTATTCCTATCTTATAACGAGTTCCACTCCATCATCAGATTCGAAGGTGGTCAATGTCTATATAGCTCTGCAAAGGTAATGTGACTAACAATAATATGTTTTTAACCCGGTTCCTTAACTCTTATCCGTTGAGGAGTTCTACTCTGTATCTCAGAAACTCTTCCTCAGATCATCACCAACTTAATATGGGACCAAATCCAAAGTAACAGCTCCCAAACCAAAAAAAAAAAACAATTCAAATTGGTTACCAAATGACGGAATACGGCGGTCAGAAATATAAAATAAAAACGAGTTCCACTCCATCATCAGACTCGAAGGTGGTCTATGTCTACATAGTTTTGCAAAGGTAATGTGATTAATAATAATAATTTTTTAACCCGGTTCCTTAACTCTTATCCGTTGAAGAGTTCCACTCTGTATCTCCGAAACTCTTCATCAGATCAACACTAACTTAATATGGGACCAAATTCAAAGTAATATCTTTCCAACCAAAAAGAAAAAATTCAAATCGGTTAACAAATGACGGAATGCGGCGATAACAAATATAAAAAAAAAAAATAAAAAAAAAAAAAAAAACATACAGACGAATTGAGAACCTCCTCCTTTTTTTGAAGTCGGTTAAAAATGTAGATATGTTTGTCCTCGCATCTTCGAAACTAATTGATGGATCGTGTTCGTTCTTTTTTTGTTTGTTTGCATTTTGTTCAACTTAGGGAATGGTAACAGTTTCATCAAAATCGGTCTAGTAGTTTTCGTGATATGGACTTAAAACTAAAATTACGAAAAAAGATAATAAAAAAAAATTACCGACATCAAAAAAGTATGAAATAAAATTTGTTACATACTTTAGGCCTAGGTACTATTTTTAGAGGTTGGTGTCTTTAGTGGTTACTATCATCCAGCTAGCATCCTTGTCTGATATCACGTTACAATAAGCGGTATCTCGTTGCAAAGGTTAGCAATAACCGATAATCTGTAAACCTAATCACGATGATAACACCAATGCTATTGCGTAAATGAAACCTCCACGTCCTATCTCGGAGCGTCCTGATAAAACTTTATCACTGTTATTTGCGACATTTAGTGATATCTGTGTATTAGCAAGTAGGTAGTTAAGTACCCAAAAGGTACCAACGGGTCGTCAAGTATTTATTTCAGTTTCGGTTAGAAGTAGAGGCCGAATGGCCGACGGTCGTAAGTGTGCGGGGTGCGGGAGGGAAAAGAAACTGACCAATCGCAATCGCACGCAATCGAGCAGCCTTCGAAATGGCGCCTTCTCAAGGGGTTGCTGAAAGTACACTCATCACTATCAGTGCATCTATAGAACGAAATCCTACTACTTAGTACACCAGATTACCATAATGGTTATAAATAATTAAAATACAATTGAGTTACATCGGTTTTTGTTAAGCAAATCGAAAAAGTGAAGAATGAGTTCGATTAGGAAAAATATTAAAATAAATAAATAATTGGACTGCTAAACGATCACAACTTATTTTAACATAATTATAATAATTATAAAATTTAGTTTGTTTTTTAAGATATAATTATTGTATGCCCGCATAGGGTAGACTGTTCTTAACTTATTATAATTTTTGTAACATCTTTCTCGTGTAACAGTCAACAATAAACGCATTCTTTTCTTTTCTTGCACCCCAAAAGATGACGTCAAAAAAAATAGCACTGATACAACTGGTATTGCTGCTATCACTACCCATCACGAGCACTCGACGACGCAGCGAGGACGCTCTCGAGACGGCGCCTGCTTGAGGAGGCTTATAGACAGCACGTTCGCCATGCCAGTGTGATGTCAGTATTGCCATCAGTCACCACAGAGTGGTTGTAGAATTACGTACTAGATGTCGTTATAAATCGCTAGGTCAAGAAATAAATATTAATATTATCAATTTTAAAATCAATCAAAAAATCCCTGAAAATACCCCTAAAAATTTCAGACCCCTAAAAAACTCCCATCTCACTTATTTTCCCCCTTAATCTGGGGGGAAAACCCCTAAGTTGGGAACCGTGGCCGATGCCCACTTGCCGCTATCAGGATATCTTAGTGATGAGTAGTGATGACTATCTAAGTTGGATGCAACGACTTGCCGCTAATAGCTGGCTGACTCGATACCAGTGCTACGAGCATGAACTTTTGCAATTTCGTAGTAAATAATAGTAATCGTATCGAGCTGCTATTAGCTGGGAATATGTCAAGACCGACTGACATATGACAGGTACAAAATTAAATGACTGACGTTTACGGCTTTACGGCCAGCCTCTTAACCCGTTGTAAAGCAGCACGTTCTTCATGTCTTGGGATGTTCTATGTTCTATGTTCGCCTGTGGATAGTGGTCAGAGTTTAGTTTCCGGGGATACTTAATTTTAGGGGAACTTAATAGACCGTATGATGCATTGACCACTTAACATCAGTGGGTGTACCCGTACGCTACTCAATTACTTTAAAAAAATTAATCCGACCACAAAAAAGTATGAAAAAATTTGTTACATACTTTAAGCTTACTATTGAGGTTGGTGTTTTTGCATCAAGTATTTTGTTTGTATTTAAGTTAAATTTTGTCACCAACCTTTTGAGGTTTAGTATTGATTAGTAGTTATGAGGTTAGGAATAGTATTAAGTGTAGTTAGTAAAATTAGTTTGGCAAAAATGGACAAGGTGGAGAAAAAGGAATATGTTTTACTTGGTTATAGAACTGCTACTTTACAATTTATTTTCTTCAGCTTTTTGTGTTTCATTTTCAGTTTCTCGTATTTTTTTTTCTTTCTGCGTTGGAGGAGTTCAGCTTTCAATTTTCTTTTCCTTGGAGTGTTGCTAGAGAGACTCGTTGAGGTTTGGCAAAGATTTCATTCGTTGGATTTTTAGTCTGTGTACACTTTTCATTTCCTACCAACGGAGCAGTTTGAGTTTGTTTGTCTTCTTTCAGAGAGACTCCTGGATCGGTACTGGCTTAGTTTGGCAGCATCAACAATGATATGGTAGAGCATTCTTTTTTAAAAGTTTTCTATTTGACGATTGTAATACATCCTCCAAATTAAAATGCTTTTCACAAACTCGGTAGGAAGTAAATTTAGTTTTGTTTTCCAAATCATCTCGACGGTTCAGTTGCAACCATTGAAGACGTCTGAAGTAAAATGACCATTCATTTCCCAAAAACTCATCAACACGACTCCGTCACAACACCTTTTTATTTAATGACGGTACAAGCTGTATACATATTCATAACGGCATGTATCCAGCACGCTAGATTGCAATTTAATAACGAAATTAAATTCCGTTCCCTAATTGTCTCCCGTCGGGGTGGCAGGAAGGGTGTGACGTCACCGATCGATACCTAACCCCTGCCCTCCCCGCCCCATCATACGCCATGATGTAACGTGTTTTCATGAACCCCGCGCCACTCCATTTGGTTTTATAACGTTTCAAGGGTGGGCAGGGGTGAAGCGTGGTCCAAAACTATGTAATCGACTGGTTAACGGATACATAAGTTATGTAGATTTTAATGCCTCTTCAATCTTGAAGTTTGGTCGTTAGTTTTGGAATTGAGTTCGAACACTACTTTTTCAATCCGGTGGCGACTTAAACGAAATAGCATTTAGGCGTCCTCTTTTTCTTTTTGTCAATCAAGTTTCTTTAGTATCATGGTTTCAGTGATATGATTGAAAATCAAAGCCTACCCATAAAAAGATAGTTTTAAGATTGCTGAGAGTTTCTTCTGTACGCTTTTGTCTGCTGATCTACGATACCCTAAGAGGAGCCCTAGCCCATGTACTATATTGTATCAGGTATGACTTTTATCGAGTGAGTACGACTTGTGGTTCGTACAGTGCCAATTAGTAATAACTTTTGGATTATACTGCTATATTCCGTGTTTCAATTATCACCTTGTTACATATCTAACATCTGGCGTCATCCTAGTTTTAGGGTGGAGTATCACCTGTAAATTTACCATAGGTATATTAAAATAATACCTACTACGACTGTGTAATCCTTTGAAACTGTAAAGCTTATAGCTAACGTCAGTAAATATAGCGTACATGTCGGCAAAATGTCACCGCCCTGTCGTAAGCTCATAACTTCCTGTCTGGTGAGTTTACTGCTAATTGACAACCAGACTATTGTGCACTGCTCTCCCATTAGGTTTCATGTTTTGTTATCCACACGTTGTGATTCAAAAACAATAATGGTTTGTTGAATGTACAGTTTAAGTATAGGTTAATCTCCAAAGCTAATTTCTCAACAGAGTTTAAAAATTCTTTACCTAATTGTTTCACCTTCAGAATGAGCACCTGAAATAATATAACTGTAACCTAATTACCGTTGCAATGATAAATACTATAAATACATAACGGCTTTGAAAAGAAAAGTGTAAAATGTATGACTGTAACCATCTTGACTTTAACAGAAGGCATAGGTAGAGCGCTGATAATTTGTAATGTATAATTCGAAAATAAATAAATTGAAAATGTTCCAAGACGAAACAATTTAACAACCTCCAAAAAGTGGTCACTGCGGCCCAGCGACTCCACCGTCCAATCTTTGTAGATATTCTATGTGGATGCGGTGCGACTGAGGACTGAGATTTCGCCTCAAATAAACTAACTTCAGAAACCACGCCTCCCCAACCGAAACACAAGACGGTAGACATGTTGCTTTACGTACGACAGCGGCGGTAAGGTAGATAATGCTTAAAAAGCTTAAAAGCCCGCCTCTTGACCCTTGGACCTAAACAAAACGGATCCACCCCGGCGGCTCGCTTAATGTAGTTTGCTTGTGTTTGCGCATCTCGCTACGTGCGGGGAACGTAAATAAACATTGACACGTGTTGGGGAGACGGGAACACGCATGCGCAGTCCGGCGGCGGCCATCGATCGACGTACGTGACAGCGTGGGACGCCGCTCCGGACCGCCGTTAGGAGAGAACCCCCTTCGAACCTTCCAGATGTAGGTGTATGTGTACATACAGCTGTGTATCGATTGGTTTTTGAAGCTTTGTACGCACTTGTAGGTAGAACTTGTACCAATTGATCGGAATCATGATTGACATCATCCTTTTTTTAAGAAATGCTAAATGGAATTCTTTGCTAGCGTCTGTGTCCCGATAAACATAACCTTTAAGACAAGAGTGAATAGTTATCTTCTAGGCAAGCGTGCTCCATCGTAGACCGTATCTAGCTTTCCATCAGACGAGATGACGGCCAAACGCTATCCTTTTTCTATTAAAATCGCATACAACGCCCCTGACGGCTCCCGTGGTGTTGCTCATGTCAATAGGCGACGATGAAAACTTACCAAAGCATGACTTGTATACCTGATTGCTGATTTGATACATTAAAAAATATTTTTAGAAGAATTGAAGTAGAACCACAACCAAGTGATAAAACCAGCGCCGCTCTCATAAAGGTACTCAATGTTCTCAGTTATGAAGCGATTTATATGAAAACTCAGCCATTCTTTTTATTGTGAATAGACCTGGTACATATGAAATGGAATTTTAGGGCGGACCCTACCCCACGCTCGTGTTTATGAGAAAATAAGACCGAGGGGGTGACCTCTCCAAATTATCGCCGTTCACGTATACCTACATACCGCTACGTGTAAGTCCATGTGAATACCTTTATATAGATTCACTCATTTCCAGTTTGACGAGTCTACTCTAGCAGGCTCTTTCCTTACGTGGTTTAGTCCTTCATTTGATGTTCGTAAGATGCGTAGATTAAAAACTAAAATTATGATTTCTTTGTCTCGCAGGTAAATAAAAACGACCAACTGGATCTGCAGTAATTAGAGTCTGAGAGCGGACCCTTCGGTTATCTTTTACGTAGCTATATGATATACACATTCATTTTGGGTTTTACCACCTAAAAATTGTACGTGTTTTCAACGCCACTTACATCACACTTCGGTTCTCTGTTTTGGTTTTGTTTGAGGTTAAACGTGGTTGTCCTCGGGCTGTAGTGATTACTTTAGGTCAGGTGGCCTGCACGCCATTTCAATATTACAAAAAATGAACACGTCGGTGGTCGGCATCTCTACCATCCTTTCTATTTGATGAAACCGGTTCTACATCGTGACGTCAGCGTAACCGCCGGTTACCGTAATTACACGAAATGCCCATAACGGTACACTGTTGTTGTGGACTCATCCAAGCGTTGCCGCTTTGGAGTCGGGATGGATTGAATTACTGTTTCTGTTTAACGATAATAAAATTGTGTTGTGTAAAATTTCACTACTTCCTTCATTTTGTACCTGATTTAATGATCAAAGAATTCCTGGCTCAACCATCAATTAACAAGCGAAAGTGGCAATCGGCTACATTGTATTTTCAAAGACCAAATTAAAGGGTAACTCGTTAGAAGAATAATCCTTGCGATGTGACCTTTTTAGCAAAAAGCGAACAGGTTGCTCCTCGACAAAACAGTAGACGACATCCGAAAGGTAGAATGCTCTTTAATTAATCAAGCTATCTTGTAGGTTCATTGCTTTAGTTACTATTTTAGGCTTTTTTCTTATAAAGGACGGCCAGGATATACGATACATAGTATGCCTTGATGTGGTTGTCACCATAATCTTTCCTCCCTGTCGGTTCTCCACCATCCAATGATATCATGTAGGTAAATCAGCTTTGAGGCACTTTTTTCTTTAAAGCTTAAATGCCTTCTAATAAAATCCCATCATACACTTGTTTTTATATTATTATGATGAAATAAGAAACAAGACGAGTATTTGAGTGTGCAGGCTTAAGTCGTTAATTCTAAAAGACTCCATAAATCACATTACATAGGCACTTTTATCTTCAAGAGAGCACTTAAGCCCGTATTTGGATTAACTAGTAACTGTATTCACTTAGATTATTTTTATTACTGGGCGATAAAAAATCTTTTGTGAAGCGGGGTTATTTAAACATTAAAATAGAAAAAAAAATCATTTGAAATGCTTTTGTCTTGTATTCTTCTGGTAAATCTACCTAATTCAATAGTTTGTTGAGAATGTCCATTTTTTACTTAAGTGAAGTATTAGAAGTGAAGGATTAGTAGACTTCGAGAGAAAGAGATGCCAATTGCCCGCAAACTGTTATAAGTTTTTACAGTAAATTACAAAGTACATGTTTACATTCTCCTAATGTTAAGAGGCTGCTGCTACTATGGCATCTTACTCGAAGGACCAAGTGAACCGCCTCTGTGTGTCCTGGTTTCGTGTCACGCTTTGATTGGTCACAAGAACATACCTATTTAGACCAGACACCGATATTTAAACCCACAATTCAATGGATAGGAATTGGACCCTGGCAAACTGACGTGTTAATCGTTGCGCCATTGTCGGTTATCATATACTATCAACTGCTTGAGAATGGTAGGAATAGGATAAAGCATAGTTTCAGTCGGTTACAGTCATATTATTTTGAAATCAATCCTTACGTGCGGCTCTTTTCCTGTTCCTGTTGTAGATAGATGTAAATAAACATTGCACGTGCATAAAGCATTCACGTCTGGGGGGATGGTTTTTGGCGTGGGGAGAGGAACGCGCATGCGCCCGCAGCAGATGCGGCTGAACCTAGACCAATCTTTTATCGGTAACGATCGACTCTATAGTATATATAGGTAACTACACTTCGATACATAGAGATACTCACTCAAAGGTACATAGAGATATGTATTTGCGCTATAAAATTCGTACGTTTTTCACTCCGAAATTTTTATCACAGTATTTTTGCAAGCGATTCTATATGAAGGCTTTTCGTAAATTTTGCTTTTAATTTAAAAAGAGTGCTGGGAGTTTTTTACGCCCATTTTTTTTCCTAGTCTACGTTTTGCCCAGGGGAGATGAAAGCGGATGATGGCATTGTCATAATTCATTTTGTTTGCACAAATTGCACTATAGTCTAGTCTAGAAGTGAGTTTCCTGCGAAAAATCGTTACAGGGCTCTTAAAAATATGGCGATTATTGCATTGGTACAGATTTTAATTCTGAAAAAAGTATATTTTTTTATTATCCGCCACTAAAAATTTCATTTGTTATAAACAAAAAACAAAGAGGAAAAAGGGAGTCTTGGTTTTGTATCTATAACTTCAAAAATATTAAAGTTATCTGAAATTTGAAAAAAGATCCTAAAATAGGAGATAATTCTAGTGAAATAAGTCGACTCCCGGAGTTGTAGCTCCATTATTTATAGTTTAAATTTAACGCTGAAAATGGGCCTCCGCGCGGCACGTTCAGGATTCGGTCGCGGCATCAAATTCGAGTACGTCACGCTCAATAATTGTTATAAGGTATAAATTATTATTTGAACATTTTAAAAAAAATATGGTATATTCGGAACACTTCAAAGAACTTGCTGCCGATGGAAATTTATCTTAAAGTTAATTTTTCAACAGGTTAATCTTTGGCTTTTAACTTAGTGGTGAAAATCAGTTTTGTCTTAATCTTAGAGTTAAGGCTGTAGGAAAACTTATACCTCCCTGATGTAATAAAACGAATCACTGTTAAAATAAATTAACTAAAAGTGTGAATCTCGTCATAGATTTTCATACTCTTGTATAGAAAAATACTAAAGCATTTACATACAATTCTGAATAGAAGAAAAGTTTCGCGTTATGAAAGCAAATGACGTACAATAACCTTATTTCGTCTTTTTTACATATTATTAATTCGAGTTCATCGTATCGGTAGCTTATTTAAATAAATTAAACATTTACGTGAAGGACGCCGTGTCTCCAACGACTAGGTATTCGATTTTATGTTTTGTCGATGTGGATAAATTAATCTCATACAACATAACTTCGTTAAGAAACGACTCTGCTTTTATAAAACAAATTTATTATGTAAACGAATTTTATATAGACAGAAAAAATGAAGAACTACCTATACTTATGTTATTTATTATGTATACTTTTAACATTTCGAAACTTTCATTTTAAGTAGGTACTAAGGTACAGTGCCGTAAAAATCGATAATATTCGTATAGATCATAAATTAAAACGTCTAAGGACGCCGTACTCGCGGGAGCGATCGCCCCGTCATCTGCGTTTACCTGACCACGTAACTGTTTTTTCTTGATCCTCGATCGCACACAAAAAACGATGCGCCGCTTTTCAGTATTATTATGGCACAACAGAATCGAGCAGCGACCGCAGAGCGTCGCGCGACGTTGCCGCTCCGCACGCTCGGCTGACTCGTCACGTGACGTCACGTCTCAAGATGGCCGCCATACCGGTCGCGCTCCCCACTCCCGTCTTCCAACCGGATCCGTTCGAGTTCGTGTTGCTCGATAATAATTTAGAATGCAACCGTCCGAATCCGAAAGGAAACCAAGCGAGAATAGATTGAAATTTAATGCATTGAGCACGTCGGTTATATACGCGTTAGCGCTAATTGTTATTCTACAACAGCAGCTGTTTACTTTCGTTGAATAACATCGGCTCTCTTAGCGGAATTCATGGTCCGATCGAGTGTGTGACGACTGATGACCGCGAACGTGATTCACTTATCAACCTACGTGCACGTTCACCTATTCGGTTTAGACGTGAGACTAGATAAACAGAGAATCTCCCATTCTCTCATTCTTTCTTAGACACCTAAAACAATAAATACCACAATAAAAACAACTGAGTAGGTATTTTAGAAAAGGTGCTTAAAAATCAATGAAATAGGCAGATACTTAATGATTGCAACTTACTTCTTTCTGAACAACAATACCAACTCAACCAAATACCTACTAAATTCATAAAATAGATATTTAATTTCAACACTGTTCGTACTTTTCTCTTTTAGAAATATCAAAACATACTTATAACCGACCGTTAGTCGATGTTAGGTGAATCACTTTTTGTTTATAAATTTGTTCTAACCGCTATGTTATTTTTTGTCAGGGTGTTTGATTGGAGGCGTCCGCAAACGATTGCTACGAAGCCGTCGCCCTGTCCGGCCTCTGCAATGTAAACACGCTTTGAATTTGCAATTTACTGCGCTTCTATTTCAGGTCGTTGTAACTTCCTTGGTAATTGTAACTGGTTCGGTATATAAATTTATAGAATCAGTACTTATTCGAAGCCTAACGCTGAGTGCATCGGTTGGACACACCTTGTCCTTAACGGTCTTTATCGGGTCGATTATCGAAAGATAAGCGCTCAGGGTGTAGATGGATAGATGAACGTCTTCCTAGGGTAGGGCGCATCCGCAATGGGTTAAAAGCAACTGACACTGCAAAGGTAATAATGTTCCATAAGAAGTAATAGAACACGTCTGATAAGCGTTTTTGAGTAACACGATTAGATTAAGGTTTTTAATCGCAACTTATCTATTTTGGTTGTCGCCTGAGAAAAAATAACCATAAGCATTGGGCATAGCTTCTAAGGTCACGTACCTACTTATAAATTCTTACATGTGTTTACTTATTTATTCACACGCTCACATAAAGAGTTTAAAACATGATATCATTTAAACTACGATGTATAGCATACAGAACATTCTAAACAACGCTACGAGAGTTCAATTCTGACGGTTGCGCTATATCAACGTAAATAAGGTGGCTTTCTTCAAGATCAATGTAGTGCATCTTCTGTACGTAGTACTATTATTATTATATTCTGTGCTAACGGCTCGTCCTCGGCGCGTCGTGCTGCGCGCGCTGACGTCACCGGTCGATAATGGCCGCTGCCGCCCGCCGCCCGCAGGCCGCCGCCCCGCCCCCCGCCGCCGCGAGCCGCGCCGCGCTCAGTCTCTCCTCGACCCGCTAGCTGAGCGAGTGCTTCGAACCTTTCATCGCTCGGCGTCCGCGATTCTTGTGATACCAGTGCTCCGTGTACCATGGTGACGGTGTTTCTTTTCGAGTAACGTAAATCAGTGACAATTTATAAGAGGATAGAGGAGTGCCGATCTCTCGCGCACGGTCCCAACCCCGGCGGCGAGATGTCGGTGATGCAGAAGCGCCAGCACTGCTACTTGTGCGACTTGCCCCGCATGCCATGGGCGATGTTGCACGAGTTCTCGGAGGCGGTGTGTCGCGGATGCGTGAACTACGAGGGTGCCGATCGAATCGAGGTGGTTCTGGACACGGCGAGGCAGCTAAAGCGCGCCCACGGATTTCAGGAGGGCCGCGGACCGACCCACGCGAAAGGAGGTCACCGGGCACCCCTGGAGGCCCATCAGAACGGTGCGGAGGCGGCGAGCCGGGGGCAACCAGCGCCGCCGGCGCACCACGCTCCCGCCACCGGATTCGCGTTGCACCACTCGCGGCCCACGGCCGGGGCCGGCCTGCTGGCGGAGTACACCAACCGTCGCGATGAACACGAGGGCAGGCGGCTCGCCCACTTGCCATTAGCACATTTACCCGCGCACGGCGGAGCCCGTTTGGCCCCCGGTCTGACACTCAAGCGGCCGCTGGACGACGACGACCATCCGAACCACCACGAGCCTAGCAAGCGCCTCCTGGAGGAGCATCCGCGGCCGCCCCTGACCCGCGGAGACTCCTTGCCCGCCGTGTCGCTGGCGGCGCCGTTTGCTCCCGACCGCGTTTTCAAGCAAGAAAAACATCCACTTCGCACACCTTCGTTTGATTCGACATCATTTAAAACCAATGGTGAGTGTCAACTTCATTTTAATACGAAATATTTAAGATAACTCTGAAATTTAAAGGCATTAGCTGATTTCCATTTCTCATAAAAATGAGTGCGTTTCTTTGTCAGATTCGGTAATATACACTCTAGCAGATAAATTGGTATATTTAAAGGCAAATAAAATACTAAAAGGGTATATTAGTCAAATAATAAAAAAAGAAGTTGAATTAATCTGTAAGCCAGATGTATTTGTCAATTTAGAAAAAAAAAGTAAGTGAATAAATGTGAGCTAGGGTATTAGCCTAACATACAGTACCTACTGTATGGCCGAATTGTTTTTATTCTTTTGTGATCAGGGTAGAAAGTAGGTACGTCATAGGTAAGAATTCTGCAGTTCATTTTCTCTGAGTTTCTAACTGGTTTTCTTGGCCAAATTTTATATTTTATTGCTTGAGACGTTTATTCGCCTTCCACTACTTACAACATACACTCCCAACCCTCCCAAACACGTACATTGGACAAGCAAACGAGTTGAACCATTATTGATTAAATTTTTGTTGTATTTTAAATATCAAGATCTTATCAATTTCATTAAAAATATACGCTGTTTACTTAAAGTACAAAGTAATTGCTAGGTCAGCGTAAAAAATAGTAGTATAATGTTAATCTTCTAAGCAGCTTTTATTAAATCATGAAAAAACAAGTATTATCTTCCCACTAACTCAGAAAAAGAAACTCGCTTGCTTCTAAGATTTAATCAAATTTAAAATTGCTCAAAAACAATTTGCTTGTCTTAATAAGCCAAAAAGAAAAGTAAATTAACGAAATTAAAAAGTATCTAAAAACTAAATTTGTTAAAATAAATTTCAAACTAAAAGCTAAGCGTTAATTCCAGTAATGTAAAAGTTACTAGGTATCAACAATATTGGTTAAATTTTACAATAATATTAAGCATAAAATACAACGAAATTTCTGAACAAAAGAAATACATTAATAGTGAAATGAAGACAGTTTCAAGGTTATTTATAAACCTAGGAATAAAAACAAAAAAGATTAACCCTTATTTTGGTGCTAAATAATCTTTAAATCGTTGAAATGTTGAAGTAATGAACGTTTATTCAATAATTGCGTCAGACAAAGTTTGCAAGACTAAATTGAATAATTCAATTATTTCTTATTATTTCTGTTCATTTTCAAAATTATACAAAAATAACTAACTGTATTAGTCTGTATTACAAACGGAAATTGTAAATTTAGTACCTATTGACCAAAAACATATTAATGAATCACTGAGCAAGCAGTGAAAAAAATTTACTTTGATATGTATAGGTACCTAACTCAATGGCAAAGTCTAGCAAAAAGTTGTTTTTGTGCTCAAATTACTTAGATTTATGTATGTGCACATCTTGCAACTTTCGTATTATTTTTTTACTTCTAAATATAGGTAGTGATGTAACCCGACAGAAATGTCTTTGTTTACCAATAACAATGTGGGTTAGCACTATAAAAATAGTTAAAAGAGAAGAGTCACGCGTGGCGCGATAACACGAGTGATAGTCGGACGCGTACGTGTTCGGAGCGCCGTTGGTGTTTTGCGCAAGCGTCCGCCGCCGAGGGATTCATATCTAGGTAGGTGCATTAACTCGCTCCATAAATACGAAACCGGTCCGACCGGTTGAGCGTTCTCGAAAGCGAGCCCGCGATCGCGGCCTCTCGCACACAGCCGCGCTACGTACCGACACCCACGTAATGTAACCGCGCCGTGAATGCATGCACGACGACGCCCGGCGCGGCAACGTCGCGTGACGACATTTTCGCTCGCGTACGTATGTAGGTAGGCCGTCCGGCGAAAAAATATAGCGCCTGCCTACGCTTGGCAGAGTCGCTCGACCACATTCCGCTGGCGTGTGTGTAGGGAGCGCGGCCCGCCACGAGCCGCCGGCCAAAAAGGTCACCGCGCGTGACGTCACCGCCGCCATATGGGCCGCGCTAACACTCGCGCCCTTTTGCACGTTACGCTAATAAATGATCTGTTTACGTTCCATTTCGATCGGGAAACCTGATGGGCCGCACGCACTTTTCGCTAGCAGTGATAAGCGTGTTGTAAACATTCATTTTAGCGCGCTTCTTTCATTATGCGACAGAAAAGACAGCATTCATAATTTATATTATATGGTCTAAAGACCAGTAGTGCGATTTGGAATGTTCAAAATTCAGATATGATATCACGTTCTCATGACATTCGGAAACAAAGTGCGAAACAATCCATCTGTTGCGATTCCCACACGTTATCTCAGAATCTCAGCCGTAATGAGAACGCAAGCGGCCGTGCGCGCTGCTACGAGAGCTGTTACGAGTTGCACGACTGACGACTGTGCAACAGTTAAAAGGCGCACACATGCGGGACCCGCATCGGGGTCGATACGTTTGGCAACGTCGCCTTCGCGAACCGATTCGCTAAACGCTCGAGTGCGGCGTATCGTACGAACATACTTACCTACCCGTCTGCCGCCGCAGTTGGGCCAAAACCGCCACGTTGCGACCAGGCAATGACACACCGCGCGACGTAAGCGTATTAACACGATGCTATTTATACGACGCGATGTGTGTGTGGACGCGTGTTTACTATCCGTCGGTCCACCGCAAACGATGTGTCATCCAACATTGAATGTGAGGTTATTCGGACAAATTGAAACGATGTCGTGGAGCGGAGCGACGAAAGCGAGGCGTCGTGGACTAGTGTCGCTCGTCCCGTGCCAGAAACTATTCTCAACGTTGCCCTATTAAACTCACTGAATGACGCCTTAATGTAATGTAAGGCGCTTACAAAACAATGATCCTATTACGAAGGCTTATTAAGATATTGAAACATTTTCGAACGTAAAAATAGAATAGAAAGTAAACGCGAAACATACTTAAACCACGATAAGAACAACAACGTTAGAATATTATATAATTAGGTGTACAAATCTCAAAAGCAAAGGTTTTGAAGATAAACAGAAGCAAAAAATAAAACGAGATATTATTATAGTAAATAAATACAATAACCTAACTAAATTTACCATTTGTGACTAACTGAGCACCGAATAAGAAGTTTTTCCAAGATATGGAAATCAACTTTTGGCAGGCGAAAGTCCTTCGATGCCTATGCAACTGAAATAAGATACTGTTTTTACAACATAAAAGGCTGTTAGTGCATTGGATGTTTGTAGTATTTCTGGAAATGATAATTTCTCTATAACAAATATGAATTTCGATGCAGTTGTTGACAAAAAATTTAATGACAGACGTGTAAGACACTTAAATTTTTCAAGCTTTAAATATAATTAGCAACAATAGCAACAATTCTTTAGCGTTAAACAAAATAGCACATAAGCAGATTATATTTCGATTAACTGTGGATGTTCGACCACAACCTTCAATCATAATTATGAACATCTTGGAGCAGCAGTGCTGGATAGTGTATGTAGTAGCGGAAGCTATTCATTAGATAGAGGAACCCCTTAATACCCGGCTGCCGACTTTTGACCTCTTCCAAACTAAAACAAAAATAATGCAATAAATAACAACGAAGAAACGGAATATTTAGAAAATTTCCATGATACCTTTCAGGGTACGGTAGCGGCGCTCCTCTGACGAACGGCTCGGCCGGGTCCCCGCTGGGGCGCACGGCGGGCTCGCCTCCCGTGACGGGCGCGGGCGCCGGGCCCTCCCCCATGGCCGCGCTCATGTCCGTGGCCGACACGCTGCCGCCCGGCTCCCCGCGCTCCGCCGGCGGTTCTCCGCCCCAGCCGCCGCCGCAGCGCTCCGCCAGCCGCTCCAGCCAGCACTCCCCCAACTCCTCGGGTAAGGATCCGCTCCGATGCCGCGAGGGTCACCGCGCGACGAGATCGCCCGACTGATCCTTGAAATTTGAGATATCTTGAGATAATTTGTCTTATCGGCGTAAAACGTGGTGTCCAATCCGATATGTAAAGATTTTGTAACGTCTTGTGGTACTGACGAGTGTTTCGATTTCGTTCGGTCGAACCGTCGCCGTCGGGCACCGCGGCCCGGCGGGAGGTCGGACTCGGGCGGGCGTCCGATCGCCGCGCCGGCCGACATCGGCGGGGCGCCCGACGACCGCCTGCGCCCGTCCTGTCCGCTACAGTCTGCCGACGATACGATTTCGATGACACGTTCAAATTCGACACCCGATGTACAGTAGCAGACAGTAGTAAAATTGTCCTCCCGTCCGGCAGGGTCGAACGGCGGGCGGCGGTCGTCGGGCTCGCGGCACGTGTCGTCCACGACGTCCGTGTCGTCGACGGAGGCCGGCGAGGGAGTGGATGCGGCGGCGCCCGCGCCCGCGCCGCTGCTCAAGTGCACGCTCTGCCAGGAGCGGCTCGAGGACACGCACTTCGTGCAGTGCCCCAGCCAGCAGCACCACAAGTTCTGCTTCCCCTGCTCGCGGGACTCCATCAAGAGGCAGCAAGGATCTGAGGTGAGTCCGCGCTTCTCTTTTACGTTTCGTGCTGAATTTTGAAAACAAACATACCACTTATTCTAAATCATCTTACTGTTTTTAATTTATCTCAAAATCATGTGTAAAGAAGCTTTTTTAATTCGATTCATCGTAGCAGACGAGACTAGTACGAAGCTCACTGTGGCCGTTAATTTCAGGTATACTGCCCGAGCGGGGAGAAGTGCCCACTGGCCAACTCGACGGTGCCCTGGGCCTTCATGCAGGGCGAGATCGCCACGATCCTGGGCGAGGAGTACAAGCCGAAGAAGGATACATAGAGCGGCGGGACGACGTCCCGATTGTGTTCCTTGTCCCTCCCGTCGCGTGACGGGAGGCGGCCGCCGGCGCGAGGCCGCGCGGCACTGGGCTAGTGGCCGGGCCACACCCGTTCGACCGATCACTTGTACATACATAACTTTGTAAATAAACTAAAATTAAGTTCGCTGACCGAAGTTTACGATTCGGATTTGGCTCCCGTCGGTGACGGTCGCGAGGATATGGATGGTATTCAGCGTAATGGATTTCTGGTTTGCCGCCACCGAACAGGTTTTGGTTGAATCGGTAGCGTTCTTAATGTTTTATTTGAACGTGAGCTATGCAATATTCTGAATATAGTACATATCCATTTTCGAAGGTTTTTATGATAATCGTTTTCTTGTACGTCGGAGGACGTCGCACGTGGAAATGCTGTTTCTGTGATCTGAAGACTCTCGCGGGGCACGTCCGCCTCGTCGTGCGAGCAGGACTTCGGATGCCATTCTCTTAGTTACCTGTAGGTCCCGACCATAGTGAACTTGGCATTTATTTATGTGATTCTTATACACTATAATACGAGTATTATGCGATATATGATCATGACATATTTTATGTAGTCGAATACTGACTGTAAAACGTAGTTGTGGATTTCGGAGCGCTCTCGCTCCCTGTACAGATCTTAGCTCGATGTATATTTGTATTTATTACATTCGGCGCATTCGAAATAGTCTTATTTTATGCTACGAAGCGATTTATTCAGAGTGGCTCGAGTTCCGTTACCGTATCTCATTGGATGACTAAATTCGGCCTGTTGTTGACTTTTCTGTTGCCGTAGCTTGTGTTCGGATTGTTTCTTTTTGTATTGGAGGTAATTCAAAATTGTAGTTTTTATACGTTGTGCTCTACTGAGCCGTCGATTTTGGGTTGATTACTTTGTAAGGATAAGTTGGCGCGTCACGCGCGGGCCGACGCCGCACCCGGCGGGCGCACCTAGTCATTTTGTGAAATGTCAAATTGTCAGATCCGCGAGCACGCGGCCGTTATAGGAACTCTTAAAACTCGCTGCTATATTTGTATAAAGTGAAGTAATTATCATTATATTATTATCATTATATATTTCATAATAATGTTAAACGGTTTGTAGTGTGTCAATTTCGAAGGCTATCAGACGATCGCCGACCGCTTTTCGGGCTTTGTTTTCGCGTAATAACTTGTCGATAGAATATTGTGGGTCTTGATTTGTGGACTCGAGTCCTTTCGATGGGTTCGCCTCGATCACGTGGCTGTCGAGCGACCGGTTCGTACGAGCTCGGTGCCCATGCTGCCCGATGGTCGATTGACGTCAAGATTTTATGATTTCAAATATTTTCAAATAAGTGAATATGATTCTTGTTTCTCGTTACGAGTTGCCATCTATTGTAAAGATGAACTGTCGAGTCGTATTTTCAAGTGAGACGTGAAAAGTCTTTAAATGCCGCGTATTAATAGAACATTCAATAAAATTGAGATGTCCGTTATTTATTTTAGATGTTTTGTACATATACGTACGTTGTATATACTTGTCTAATTGTACATAATTAAGATTACTCGGAGTAGCCATGGAAATCTAGCGGGAAATCCCGTCAGTATTATTTAGTACTGTGAGCCTCGTAGTTGTTTATACGATTCATATTATATTGCTACTTGAACGTTTTTATCGATGTATCTCGCTAAATATGAAACTCGTTTGCCCTTACAGGAAATTATAATAGGATTTCATTTACCACATTAAGCTTGGATCGCATGCATTTTACGTTACTCGGGTGCTATCTGACCCATTCTATCCGTAGATGAGTAGATATTTATTGTTTTCATGAGACGTCGTCTATCGTGTACTTTGTATTGATGTTCTTAAATACTTTCGGATTGTGATAACATTATTTTAACGAGAATCCTTGTCAATTTGTGAAGATACTTTGTGTTTCTCTGATAGATTCGAAATTGATAATAAATAGTATTATCAGTGGAACGACGCCCAGAGATTGGGCTTTGACTAAATATTAATAAATTGCGCCGAAATGTGGCGTCGATAAAATTGTCAGCACAAAGAGTGCGTCTTACTTTTTCCCTCTTGAGATATTAAATATTCGCGTAACTTGTCTCTTTATGTGCTTACTTGTACTGCATTTGAACTTTAGTGACTTGAGGAATTGTAAGAAAGAATGCTGCAATTTTTTGAAATTACTGTTTATATTGTACAAATTTCTGAGCTTTAACTGCAGCACAATTGAAAGTAAAAATTGAGGTGGCTTGTACGAATGATTTTGGTCAGATTTTTAAATGGGTCGGCGACAAAATTCTAGATTTTTGTGGCACGAATATTTAATATCTCAATCACAAATATTATAGTCCGCCTGTAACCATAGGCTTGATTGTAGATGTCGACGAGACTCGACGTAAAAATAATTTTGAGACTTGTATCTTTCTTACCGTAAGCAGCAAGTGAAATGCTTCGATTAAGACGTTAATGTAAATGTTGGTGAAATACAATTGATGTGATTTTATAATACCGCCTTTTATTTACCCACTGACTTGTATTACTTATTTACTTACCACATAAAAGTTAGCACATAGACGTATGTCTATAAATAAATCTAAATAAAATATATACCGAAATATAAAATTATTGTTATGGTATACCGTGTGTTCTTAAGTTCTTATCTTAACGCAAGTCCGTAGCATCAAAACATAGGAAATCCTGATATGATGGTAAAGTAATATTAACTTTTTATACAGAAATCAAGAACTGAAATCATGGATTTATAAATATGTATCACTTTTTGTCAATGATTTAAGTAAAAGTGAGATGATGAGAATGATAAATGAAAATTTTAAAAATCCGACAAGTGATTTTAGAAATTCACCTTTTCTCGAGAATGAACCGATTTTGATGAAGGAAAGGAGTTTATTGATACGGAACGTAACGAGGAATGCTAGGCTATATAGATCCTAGGTTTGAGACCCCCTTTTCGTCGTCAAATTGAATTCTACGATCAGTTCAAATGATTGACATTAGATGACATATTTACGGTCTAGCGCCCTTCAAGTCTTGACATTTTACAGGAAAAAATGAAACTAAACCCAAATTAGTATAACTACAAGATGTCTTATTTACTGAGGGCACTTAATCTTATCAACCTGGGTATATAATTTAGACTTGCAATCCCGAAGACTGTAATGAGGTCTCTAACCAGACCCACCAATCACACTTCCCAACCATAACCGAACTTACTCTTTTAAAGGCAAATAACAGTGCGGCAATGCGTATAGTTGCCAATAGTTGAAACAACCCAAGCGGTCAAAAGTTCAAATTTGAATTAACTGTTTCGCTGCCCCATGAGTGACATGTGACTCATACCCATTGTTTACCTCACTGGGCAGCCTGTTAACAACGTGAATTGTCCTATCCACAGAACGGAGCATGGTGGGGTCAGAGAGGATGCCGGAGCCGCTGTGCCTCACCAACAGGTGAACCTACGGACCCCGCGTTATCCTGTCGATCGGTATTTGGTACGTGTTATTCACACAATAATTAACTATAGTAGTCGGCATAAATCTGTACATAATAACGCACTGTACATAATGCGAATATCTCAGTGCGGCTAGACGTGGCCTATGGGCTGCAGTGAGCTCTTAACATCAGGTGGCCTTCATACCCACCTGCTTACCATCGCAGTCATCGGTCCTTACCCAAGTGCAGTACATTAACAAAGCCATTTTCTATTCTCAATATTTCTTTACAATCTTTTGCAGGTTGAGCGCAGCAATAAATTTGAAATGGTTAACATCATAGACGACGATATTTGGAATGCACAGCCAGCACTGAGGCCCGAAGATGAAATTATTCTTAGGAAGTTGCACGACATGTTGCAATCGACTGCAGACGACCTGAAGCTGTTATCCGGAGAATTGTCGAAACATCGCGAGCCTGGGGTACAAAAGAAATCGTTACCAACTCCATTGGATGAGGAATTCAATGAAAAAGTTCACATCGAGGAAATAGTGAACGCGAAGTTCCATGGGTACAATATTGTTGACAACTCTACTCAACCTACGCCGGCCAACACTCAAAGGGATGTGATTGAAGGTTTAATCAAATCTATAGCTAAAGATACTCCAAAATGTAAAAAGGTTATCAGTAAAGGTATCCAAGTTAATCAGGTACCGCCAACTAAGAAATCGACAAGAAAAAACAACTTAACCGTGTCGCGAACAAGGATTATCCAAATTGATGAAAATGTTACTAATACTACTAATGGCAGTACGGAACACAATATTAAACACGAAAAAGAAAAGAACATTAGGCCAGCCGTAACATATAATGAGTATTCATTTAAACATGTAGAAGATAAAAACAAGATATCACTACGGAAACCCTTGCAAATCCAGAATATGCCCAGTATAAATATAAGAAGTGAACTAAAAGAGCAAAAAGTATTTAATTTAAATATTGAACCAGAGGTTATTAGTGTTGAAAATGTGCCCGGTAAAAATAACATATCTGTTATTTCAGTCCAACACAAGACTACTCCTGTCCAAAATACAGTTCCTAAAATAAATCATAGTGAAGTAAAATCCTCAATGGTTCCTACACCAACAAGTAGCAAAGACCCTATCAGAAAAGTTTCTAAAATGTCATCGTGTGAAAGTAGCGAATCAAATAACAACATTAACAGCAGAGAACATATCTATCGTCAAGCAAAACCTAATAGAGTAGCGAAAACAATTATTGGAATACAATCTAAGCAAAGTACTGAAAATGTTAAATATAAGAAAAATGTGAGTAATAAAAAAGAAAATGCAAAACATTTAAGTTTGAACGAGTGGAAGAAAAAACTAAACGCAGTTTATGGACGCCCTGCAAGTTCTAGAAGAACAAAAACAGTTAAGCCTGAAATGAAAGCTAGGAACAATGAAATTAAACCGTGTTCGTCTAAAGACAGTCAACCTCCAAAAAATACTAACATGCTTAACAATGCAGAATATATTCCTTACTCAAAATTAACTATAGGTGGTGTAAGGGTTAGCGATATTGAAAGAGAAATATCAGATATCCCTAATAAAAACGATATTCCTCTTAGTCCTATTTTAGACAAAATTCTTAGTAGGGAAAATTCTTTTCATCATGAGAGTCCAAGAGTCAACATAGATGAGGCAAGTTCAAAAATTCTTACAACGTCGGATGAAAATTTACTTCGAGAAGTTATAGAAATTGAGAAGAAGGTAAATAATTCTTTAAATATAAACATAACAAGAACAATTGTTGATAAAAATGAAGACCTATTGAATGATATTATTGACCAAGATAGTTATGTTGACGACTTTGAAGATGAGAAATCCGAATTGTCTGAGAAAACTGAGAAACAAAATCGATCTAGTGATCTAAATAGTGAGGAATTGAAATCAATAAAATCTAGCGATGGTGAAGCCAAGACCTCTCATAATAGTAAAAAAGAAAAGGACAATCAAAAGAAAAGGGTAGGTAAAAAATCATTAAATTTATCAATCAAGAACAAAATAGATGTATTTGAATATCTTCATTCTGTAGATACTCAAGAAACTGGTACTCAAAGTAACAGTAATCAAAAGATTTCGCCGAAAGAAACCCAAACATCTCCTAGAAACGACAGTAGTAATGTGCAACCTATCCATAATGATTTATGGCCTTCTACAAGTATTGACCCAAAAGGAGAAGTAGGAAAATTATTTGAATTGGAAAAAGATTTCATCAAAAAGCTCATAATAGATGAATATGGAGATATACTAGCTAAAAACTTAAATAAACCATCCACTTCTAAAGACTATCAAACCAGTGGTGAGAAGAATGTTGTAGCTTCTCAAAAGAACACTCAGACATCACCAACACACGTCAAAAGTATTATGACATCGCCTACAAGAACTAAAACAAGAACAACATCCCCATTTGCTATGTCCTTGACTGTCGATAAACAAACTAGTCCCATCGTGGTTGAAGAGTTGAAGGTCGATGTAGCAGATGATGACGACTTAGGCATTTCCATAAACTTGTCATCACCACGCTTTAGCTTGCGACTTCCTCAATCTTCCCGTGAGGTAATATCAAATCTCGAATCTCATATGCAATCAAGGAAAGGTAATCAAACAACATCAAAATCTAATAGAAATGAATTTAATAGCAATGCGAGAATATCAAGGACAGTTAGACAACAAACAGTCAGTAGTTCGAGTTCAGTAGATGGTGACTATTCTTCGTCAGACATCAGCAGTTTAGGAGAAGTTAGGTTCAGTTTGAAGAAAAAGCTGCAAAAATTAAAAATTCCATCCATATCAGAGTTAAGTTCTTCTACCTCTCATTCGAAGTACAGTTCTGATACATCTGATGTAATTATCCCTCTGCGAAGCGAGGGTGAAACTAGCCTTGGTCAGGTCAATAGAAGGAAACCTAGTAAAAATAATAAGAGTGAGGGTGAATTGAGTTTAGGGTGTGTGTTCTGATTAGTACACCATAAAATTGTAACTTTGTTTTATGTTATTTGTGTATGTACTTACTCAAAAAAATGTAGCAACTTTAAACTTTAAATTTGAGCATGGCTAGGATGGAATCTATAAGAAACTAGTGTATTGACAAATCAGCATATATATTTTTTAAATACTGTGAGTAATTTATATATTAGGGACTTGTTACAGAAATTAATGCTTGGATTTAAGCGTGATCAGGACGATTTAAAACCACCTATTGGACCTACCTTGAAAGATAATTGTCTGACTAGAATGTGATATGTCAGCAGATAAATTTGCAGTAACTAATATAAAATATTGCTCTAAGAGCAATGTTGAATTCTCATAGGGGTTTTATTTCTCTGATCAGTCAATAATTTAAAGAAATATACAAAGGCAGAGAGTAAGCTATAAACTATTTACTTAAAAGAAAAAGTAAACAAAATTATTTGCAAGAATGTGGGTTAGTTTAAGGTTTTACAGGGCATTTTGATCAATCCATATTCACCTTTTCATGCAAATTAAATCTTGAGCATTCTATATCTAGGTTTAGGCGCTTATCTAACTTTTGTTATAGTGACTTACTGTACTGGGTAGGTAATTAAAACATATTCTTTAAATTTATTTCCTACTTATCTGTGACAAGTTGCATAGTGTACTTAGTCACTGTGACAATAACTTACAGTGGGCACCTCATCTTAAACTTAAAAACTATTCAATTCAGATAATTTAGGACTTATTTTATAATTACTTAGATTAACCTCTGTCTATATGCTCCTGCTGTCTACTTATTTTTTCCTGTTATTTGCTTGTTGTTAAATGTT
Source organism: Erynnis tages (assembly GCA_905147235.1). Lineage (NCBI taxonomy): Eukaryota > Metazoa > Arthropoda > Insecta > Lepidoptera > Hesperiidae > Erynnis > Erynnis tages. The sequence continues at coordinate 10,803,388 of LR990086.1, forward strand.
CTCTACTTTTACTTGTCTATTTGCAGATTCAATTGTTAAAATCAAATGTTACAGTGTTTGTTGACTCACCTTTAAGTACAAATTGGTTATCGCAATTTTATTTGTGATATTTTTTTTAATAAATAGTTACTAAGGTTAAGTATAAGTGTACATATTATTATATATTTTAATATGCCATTTAATTAGGTATTTTATAAGTTGTAAGAAAATATTTTTGCATCATAACTGAATTAAACAGTTGATATAAGATTTCGTTTTATTCCAAGGATTACCTTGAAAATGATAACACAGTTTCAGTCAGGCCATCAACCTATTTTTTTCTTTATGCTTTGTTGCTTTATTTTTCTTTATGTGACCTGGATCGAATAGTCCTGAATTAGATAGGTAAGATATACATAGAATAAACAAAATACTTACCTTCACACTAACTATCTAACAGTTTCAAAAGTTTGATCCTTATATGAAATTCATTACTACACACAAATATACGACACTCTTTTTTTAATTTTGTTTACTTTAAAATAGATTAGGTTTACATACGTTCATGATTTATTTCGCTATTAAATTATTGAGCGAAATTCAACATAACACTCGCTCGCGCACTTCTTTTTCTTTTGATTTGATTTGATAATTTATTAAATTATTAATTGATTTCATGTTGAAGGTTGAAGTTTGAAACTTCGAAGTAGGTATACTTTTTTACATCTCAGTTTTTCTTTTACTTACCGAAGTTACTTTGGATTCGTTATTTTTTGCAGTTGTATTTTTTTCGGTTTATTTTTTAATACAATTTCATAAGGGAACACCGACTTAATTTTCTTCACATTTTTACTAGGACCTTGCTTTACTGTAATAAATAATTAAGAACTAATAAAATAAAATTATTCCACTTAAAACACCAAACAGGATGTCAAGAGTTCAAGAGAACTATCATAAACTGGCAATACTGACAAATCAACCAACAACAAAGTTAAAATGTTTCCACTTTTAGGGATTTCACTTATTTTAGGGGAAAACAGGTCAATGTCTTTTTACCTTTCGATAAATAGCGTATGTAATGTTAACAATTTAAAATAAATTTATTAACGTGGTATAGCCACTGTGCCTAAAGAGAGAGAAAATATATTTATCGATTTAAATGAAGGATGGCTGACTCGGGCTTTAAAAATTGGTCGACGAATGGGTCTTTACACCCATCTCAAATTCAGGCATGGTAATTCCAAATACTTTTCTAAAATTATTAATATCTTTTCTTTCTTGTTGAGTGCTAATAGTAAACTAAAAGTAATGCTGGTTAAAATAAGAAAATAAATAAATAAATAACGCTTCACACTCGTAGCTCCACACTAGAATTCCCTATGTCGTGGGCGCCATGCACACACAATACAAGAACATAACACACCCAGACCAGAAACAGAAATTCTAATTAATCATTCAAATCTCTGCTCTGCTGGGAATCGAACCCAGGACCCTCCACGCATTGCACCGGTATCTTAACCACTGCGCCAGTTGGATCGTCGAAAATGGAAGTGGTAACTGGTAACCCAGCTGTAGACATCCAACCAATGAATGAACAGTTTGTTGAACAGTGACGTTTTTTCCTGTTTGAAGATAATGTTTTGATTTTTATAATCGCAAGCAAACTCGCTAATTAAACTATTGTACAGTTTTGTTGAACAAAGGAGTTAATCACTATTGATGATTAACTGTTGGCTCGATTAACTGCGCGATTATGTTTCAATAATAGCTGCGTAGTATTCTTGTTCACATCAATTTCTTCAATCGATGAAGAAAATGAAGTTTCTGCATATTATCGTAACTATTGCATTGTTTTGTGGTAAAATCATTGAAGGAAAACCTGGCCCAGGATATGACTGTGCATATTGCCAGCCAGAACAAATACATATCGCGTTCGGATGTAAGTAAAGCGTGTTTCCAACATTATCGATTTTATTTTATTATTTTAACATTTACATTTTGCTTCTATATTTTGTACTCATTTCCCATTGCTTTTACCTAATTTTTTTTTATCACATACCTACTAGCTTTACGAAGGACTATTTAATGTAAATTTTTAATTAAAGCAGTGATAGCCAGTGGATAGTGGAATCCAGCCTTTAAATCAATGAATTTGAATCTCAATGGCATGCATCAATGACTTTCTTAAAAGTGATGTACACTTTATTCAATTAAATATCACACAGTGGTGATGGCTGTAGGCCTGATAGTTTGCTGTAAAGTTCTCAAACCAAACTTATGGTCCAGATTGTATTAGACTACTCATTAACTAAGTAGGTGGACTAAGGTCAACATCTTTTCCATTCCCATACAGACAAGACTAGAAAAAGACAAATAATTCATTTAAATTTTTGTTCCTTACAATGGCTTCATTAATTTTATAATATGCGAAAGCAATAATAACCAGTTAAACCATATAGGCACTCAGCTATAAAAAAAGGATTAAAAAACTTTAAAATAAACAGAAAAATAATTAGATTGTATTTGGTTGGACATAATTATTTAATACAGAGGTCAAAGTATTCTAACTCTAGTGATAACCCGACGGATATACATGAATAATGAGAGCACAGATAACAAGTGGATGAACTGGTGATAAAGTTATGTAAATATATGTGGTGTAATGTTAATTGCTGATTTCAATCCGACATACAAAGGATACTTAATGTACCTACATAGTTTGGTGAAAGGAAATCATTCACAAGTACACTATAGAGCAATTATTAAAATTTTTTCATGTAAATTACAAAGTTAAAACACATCAGCATTATCCGTTTGTAACGACTGCTACAGATTTTCAGGATGAGCGGTTGACTGTTATTACTGATTATGTTTTTCAGCGAAATCCAATGACATAGTGGTGACATGGTCCACGTTTAACAACACTCACGACTCCAGGGTACAATATGGCGTGGGGGATATGGACATGGAGGCTGTGGGCTCCAGGACCCTGTTCGTGGACGGAGGCAAGTTGAAGCGGCGACAGTGGATACACAGGGTGCTGCTGTCTGATCTCAAGTTTAATACTAGATATGGTGGGTATTTAACATTTTAAAGTTTATTTAATAATAATTTAATATTTAATAAATAACACTTTACACTCAGAGCCCCACACTAGGATCCCTGTGTCGTGGGTGCCATGGACACACACAAGAAAACAACACACACACCCAGACAGAAACAGAAATTGAAATTCATCATTCAAATCTCTGCTCTGCTGGGAATCTAACCCAGGACCCTTCTAGCAGCGCACCAGTGTCTTAACCACTGCGCCAATCAGGTTGTAAAGTCTTCAGTTAAAATTTAAGGCACGGGCAGTGAGGCAGCTTCTTCTTTTCAGACCTTTGTGCACTGCTGGACATTTGTCTCCTCATGAACCCTATCATGCTCAATATTGGGCCCTTTGGATCCAACAGTTTCTTACTGTTTGCTAAAGGGCATCAGTACTCCGTCGTTTCTTCTTCTTTACAGCCCTTCATAGTTCACAGCTGAAAGGGCCTCTCCTAATCAACAACTTTCATCTTGGTCATGAGCCCTTCAAATCCAATGATTTCCCACTGTTTTCTTTGGTTCGTCACTTCACAATGGCTTTGTCCTTATTCCTTTCAGCCCTTCGGACTACATATGGATCTTCCTTGATTGAAGGCACTCCACTTGGTGTAATTAAATCCACTGTATCAGAGTTCCTTCCTTCCTTTCAGCCATGGCAGTCCACAGCTGGACACGGGCCTCCCCTAATCGACGCCACCACCCGGTCCTGGGTCATCTGAATCCAACGGTTTCCCGCTGCCTTCTTCAGGTCATCAGTCCACCTGGTAGGAGTGCGGCCTGTGCTCCTTTTGCCTTTTGCCAGTGGGAAACTGTTGGATTTAAAGTCTTGATGGTCTTACCACATACAAAGTATATTTATTTTAAATGTTATTTTCCAGTGTATCACGCGGGATCAGACTACGGTTGGTCGGAGCGGTTCTCGTTCAAGACGCCGCCGCAGGGCGAGGACTGGGTGGTCCGGGCGGCCATCTACGGCGACATGGGCAACAAGAACGCACATGTGAGTTTTCAAGCTCTGTTATGTGATGTGTTCCACTGCTGGACTCATACATGGCCGTCTATCCTTATCGAGAAGATGAACAGCCATTAGCTGCACACTGCAACCATGTGTCTCATTCTTAAGAGATTTTTGCTTTTCCCACAGTGGGGGAGAGACCTGGAGAATCCCATGGTACTCCGATACACATCGATACAGTTAGCGAGTAGCTAACCTGGGTCACAATTACAATCACGTAAACTCAAAATTTAAGTTATTGTTTTAACCCATTAATGTCCCACTGCTGGGTCTGGTCTCCTCTCACAATGAGAGGGATGTGGGCCTTAGTCCACGTTGGCGTAGAGTGGACCTGACCATGTAGTGGGCCATTAATGAATTACAGACAACCTCCATACCCTCAATGTATATAACATTTATTGGTTTTGAGGAGATATTGTTAGATACGCTTTAATCATGAGAGTGTCATTAGATCGAAGCTTTAAAAATGCAGCTGGTGTTTTGTCAACAAAATTAATACAAGTGTTTATATCCTGGTTCCAGTCCCTCTCGTACCTGCAAGACGAGGCGGAGCGCGACCACTTCGACGTGATCCTCCACGTGGGGGACTTCGCCTACGACATGGACACCGACGACGCGCTGGTCGGCGACGAGTTCATGCGCCAGATACAGCCCCTCGCCGCCGCCGTGCCCTACATGACCTGCCCCGGGAACCACGAGGAGAAGTAGTGAGTAATCGTCTCATACTCGGGCTCGAATACCAGTGGCACGCATCAGTGAGTTTGTGAAAAAGTTATGTGCGCTTCATAAAATTAAATAAATACCTCCTGCTGTTACGGTAAGGAAAACATCGTGATGAAACCTGCATGTCTTAGAGTTCACAAAAAAAAATGCTCAAAGGTATGTGAAGTCCACCAACGGGCAGTAGTGGTGCGTGGTGGACGGCGGCCTACATCCCTCTCATTGTGAGAGGAGACCCGACCCTGTAGTGGGTAATAGTTGGTTTCTGGGGGGTTCAACTTCAGCAACTACCGCACCCCGTTCTGGCATTGGTACAAGGAAACCTCCCGCCAGGATAATTAACTGTCGTTCCTGCTTTGGGATAAGCCATGTTACGATTACATCAACTTGGGAGTTTTGTGTACTGGCCATATGTTTAGAAAACTTTGATAGCGTGATTCAGGACACCCGTAGCGCCATCTGTTGATCAGAACGGAAGACGCTACACACGTCTCTTTAAATACTGCAGGAAGGTCAAAACAAAAGGTCTCTTTTAGTAGCGAGTGGTGCAGCGGTGATAGCCCAGTGGTTTAGAATTCGACCTCGAATCAAGGGGTCCGGGTTCGAATCCCAGTGGCACGCACCAATGACTTTGTAATAAAAGTTATGTGCAATTTATGAAATTAAATATCACCTGCTGTTACGGTGAAGGAAAACATCGTGAGGAAACCTGCATGCCTGAGAGTTCACAAAAAAAGGCATGTGAAGTCCAGCAACCCGCAGTAGTGGTGCGTGGTGGACGGCGGCCTACATCCCTCTCATTGTGAGAGGAGACCCGACCCTGTAGTGGGTCATTAATGGGTACTGACATGACAATGGTCGGTTTCTGTACGCAGCAACTTCAGCAACTACCGCAACCGGTTCTCGATGCCGGGGCACGCGCAGCACGACAGCATGTTCTACTCGCTGGACCTGGGCCCCGTGCACCTCGTGGCCATCTCCACCGAGTTCTACTACTTCCTGCAGTACGGCGTCAAGATGCTCGTCAACCAGTTCGAGTGGCTGCGGCGCGACCTCGCCGAGGCCAACGAGCCGGAGAACAGGTGAGCGCCGAGCCGTACTACTATGTATGGAATATTCTCATTACATGTGTTGGTCTATTACGGCTTCCAAGGTATACCAAATTTTATGTATAGATATTATATTTGTCCTCGCATATCTCCGAAACTAATTGACGAATCGTTAACTTAGGGAATGGTTTGGTTTCATCAAAATCGTTCCAGTAGTTTCCGTGATATGTATTTAAAACTAAAAATTACGGAAGAAATTATTTAAAAAAATTAAACAGACAGCAAAAAAGTATGAATTGAACTTTGTTACATACTTTAGGCCTACTATTTTTTGAGGTTGGTGCCAAAATTTAACAATAGAGATAAAATACTTGTCACTAAAGCCACCAACCTCAGAAAATAGCGTACGAGCAGACGTATATTATATATAAAAAAATTACATTATTGGTCTACAGTACCCATAGTCCTATAGGGATGAAATGTCAAGGGTCAGGTTCAAGGGTAACGGTTTTAATATGAAGAGTTAAATACTTAATCAGGAAATATTACAAAAGCAACCCTCATAGGGCAGTAGGGTGATGCAGTATCATATAAAATTAGTAAAATTAGTATTTGGTGTCATACCAAACGTAAGGAAGGCATTTTATTTTTTGAAAGTAGGGAAAATACAAGTCTAAACTTTTTGCCTAAAAGCCATGGAAACCTTATCAAGCTTATCAAGTTTGCTTAGTAAGATTTTTAAGTAATATGTAGCAATATTTACATATAATATTTAGTTTTGCCTCATTTAGATTCATTGAATTTCATGCGCACGCTACACATTCGCACGTATGGACGCACAATGTACACGATATTGTAATCTAGAAACACGTTTTTGGCAATAAATGAAGAAAAGTTTGTCTGCAAAGATGAGAGGGCACCCCGGTGTCGTTTCAGGCTGCGTCGGCCCTGGCTGGTGCTTCTGGGCCACCGCCCCATGTACTGCGCCAACGTCGGCGACGACTGCTGGGACCGCTACCTGCCCACCCGCGTCGGCTTGCCGCTCTACGGCGCAGGTGAGTGACCAGTGCGCAGTGTCCAGTGCCCAGTGCCACTACATGTCCAGCCGCCGCCCCATGTACTGCGTCAACGTCGGCGACGACTGCTGGGACCGCTACCTGCCCACCCGCGTCGGCTTGCCGCTCTACGGCGCAGGTGAGTGCCCAGTGCGCAGTGTCCAGTGCCCAGTGCCACTACATGTCCAGCCGCCGCCCCATGTACTGCGTCAACGTCGGCGACGACTGCTGGGACCGCTACCTGCCCACCCGCGTCGGCTTGCCGCTCTACGGCGCAGGTGAGTGCCCAGTGCCCAGTGTCCAGTGCCCAGTGCCACTACATGTCCAGCCGCCGCCCCATGTACTGCGCCAACGTCGGCGACGACTGCTGGGACCGCTACCTGCCCACCCGCGTCGGCTTGCCGCTCTACGGCGCAGGTGAGTGACCAGTGCGCAGTGTCCAGTGCCCAGTGCCACTACATGTCCAGCCGCCGCCCCATGTACTGCGTCAACGTCGGCGACGACTGCTGGGACCGCTACCTGCCCACCCGCGTCGGCTTGCCGCTCTACGGCGCAGGTGAGTGACCAGTGCGCAGTGTCCAGTGCCCAGTGCCACTACATGTCCAGCCGCCGCCCCATGTACTGCGTCAACGTCGGCGACGACTGCTGGGACCGCTACCTGCCCACCCGCGTCGGCTTGCCGCTCTACGGCGCAGGTGAGTGCCCAGTGCGCAGTGTCCAGTGCCCAGTGCCACTACATGTCCAGCCGCCGCCCCATGTACTGCGTCAACGTCGGCGACGACTGCTGGGACCGCTACCTGCCCACCCGCGTCGGCTTGCCGCTCTACGGCGCAGGTGAGTGCCCAGTGCCCAGTGTCCAGTGCCCAGTGCCACTACATGTCCAGCCGCCGCCCCATGTACTGCGCCAACGTCGGCGACGACTGCTGGGACCGCTACCTGCCCACCCGCGTCGGCTTGCCGCTCTACGGCGCAGGTGAGTGACCAGTGCGCAGTGTCCAGTGCCCAGTGCCACTACATGTCCAGCCGCCGCCCCATGTACTGCGTCAACGTCGGCGACGACTGCTGGGACCGCTACCTGCCCACCCGCGTCGGCTTGCCGCTCTACGGCGCAGGTGAGTGACCAGTGCGCAGTGTCCAGTGCCCAGTGCCACTACATGTCCAGCCGCCGCCCCATGTACTGCGTCAACGTCGGCGACGACTGCTGGGACCGCTACCTGCCCACCCGCGTCGGCTTGCCGCTCTACGGCGCAGGTGAGTGACCAGTGCGCAGTGTCCAGTGCCCAGTGCCACTACATGTCCAGCCGCCGCCCCATGTACTGCGTCAACGTCGGCGACGACTGCTGGGACCGCTACCTGCCCACCCGCGTCGGCTTGCCGCTCTACGGCGCAGGTGAGTGACCAGTGCGCAGTGTCCAGTGCCCAGTGCCACTACATGTCCAGCCGCCGCCCCATGTACTGCGTCAACGTCGGCGACGACTGCTGGGACCGCTACCTGCCCACCCGCGTCGGCTTGCCGCTCTACGGCGCAGGTGAGTGCCCAGTGCCCAGTGTCCAGTGCCCAGTGCCACTACATGTCCAGCCGCCGCCCCATGTACTGCGTCAACGTCGGCGACGACTGCTGGGACCGCTACCTGCCCACCCGCGTCGGCTTGCCGCTCTACGGCGCAGGTGAGTGCCCAGTGCGCTGTGTCCAGTGCCCAGTGCCACTACATGTCCAGCCGCCGCCCCATGTACTGCGTCAACGTCGGCGACGACTGCTGGGACCGCTACCTGCCCACCCGCGTCGGCTTGCCGCTCTACGGCGCAGGTGAGTGCCCAGTGCCCAGTGTCCAGTGCCCAGTGCCACTACATGTCCAGCCGCCGCCCCATGTACTGCGCCAACGTCGGCGACGATTGCTGGGACCGCTACCTGCCCATCCGCGTCGGCTTGCCGCTCTACGGCGCAGGTGAGTGCCCAGTGCGCAGTGTCCAGTGCCCAGTGCCACTACATGTCCAGCCGCCGCCCCATGTACTGCGTCAACGTCGGCGACGACTGCTGGGACCGCTACCTGCCCACCCGCGTCGGCTTGCCGCTCTACGGCGCAGGTGAGTGCCCAGTGTCCAGTGCCCAGTGCCACTACATGTCCAGCCGCCGCCCCATGTACTGCGCCAACGTCGGCGACGATTGCTGGGACCGCTACCTGCCCACCCGCGTCGGCTTGCCGCTCTACGGCGCAGGTGAGTGCCCAGTGTCCAGTGCCCAGTGCCACTACATGTCCAGCCACCGCCTCATGTACTGCGCCAACGTCGGCGACGATTGCTGGGACCGCTACCTGCCCACCCGCGTCGGCTTGCCGCTCTACGGCGCAGGTGAGTGCCCAGTGCCCAGTGTCCAGTGCCCAGTGCCACTACATGTCCAGCCACCGCCCCATGTACTGCGGCAACGTCGGCGACGGCTGGGACCGCTTCCTGTCCAACCGTTGGCACAGGTGAGTGTCCAGTGCCACTGTGCGACGTGTCTAGCCAACCTGCCATGTACCGGGGTGCCCACAGTTCCGTCTGTGATACATAATTATATTATTTAATATAAAAAAAAACAAAACACTTTACACTCCCAGCCAAACTCTAGGATTCCCTGTGTCGCGGGTTCCACGGATACACACTAGACAACAATACACACAGACCAGAAACAAAAATTTAAATAAATATTTTAAAATTGAATTGAAAAAGAGCATGAAATTTGAAGAAGTCTTTATTGAAAAATGTGAGGTACTATGTTTAGATTTCACTTCGTTTCAAAGAAGAGACTCTCTTCTGCTTAAGGCAAGCCGCAAACCCTTTGATTCGAATGGTGATTGTATTAAAGGTTATACATAACGTGACACTACATCCCGTTTTGAACGGGACAGTCCCGTTTTCACATACTCTGTCCCGGTGTCCCCAAGGACGTCCTGGGGACACAAAAATGTCCAGTTTTAGAAAAACAAGTAAAATAAGTAGTTAATCACAAAGAGAATCTGGCTATGATAGTTGCGCCTTGCTTGCGAATTGCTAGAAATGTGCGTACAGTAACCCGAACGTGACCAGATTTTATCAAAAATTGCTTACATAAAGTGATACCTAATAGACAATTTTGTTCTTGAAAGTCTAAGCGAAGTCTTAAGTGCTAAGAGACTTCTCTTTCATTATACCAATTATTCATTATGCCTCATGGCAATAAATCTGTTCAGTAGTAACCTGATAATTAATAAATATAAGATTTTCGACGTTTAACGTGTCCCGTTTTAGGGTTTGAAAAAAATGGTCAGTTTAGTTGCACATAAACGCTCAATTGTTCACAATACAATGGTAATCCACTGAACTTACGAGGATTGTTTATCACGAGTGAGGAGTGAGGGAGCAGGGACCGGCATTGTAGGGAACTATAAGTAGTAGTGAGCGGCACCCCGGCACGTTGCAGGCGGCGGCGGCCCTGGCTGGTGGTGTTCGGCCACCGGCCCATGTACTGCGGCAACCTCCGGGACGACTGCTGGAACCCGGACCTGCCCAACCGCGTCGGCCTGCCGCTCTACGGCTGTGGTGAGTGACCATGACCACTCTAGCGTTGGCTCTACGGCGCAGGTGAGTGACCGCTCAAGCGTTGGCTCTACGGCGCAGGTGAGTGACCACTCAAGCGTTGGCTCTACGACTGTGGTAAGTGACCACTCAAGCGTTGGCTCTACGGCGCAGGTGAGTGACCACTCAAGCGTTGGCTCTACGGCGCAGGTGAGTGACCACTCAAGCGTTGGCTATACGGCGCAGGTGAGTGACCACTCAAGCGTTGGCTCTACGGCTGTGGTGAGTGACCACTCTAGTGTCGGCTCTCCGGCCTATGTACTGCGGCAACCTGGGCTATGACTAATGGAAACCAGATCTGCCTGACGATCGAGCGTCGATCTGCCGCTCTACGGCTGTGGTGAGTGACCACTGGCCACATTTCTTGCTAACTTACCGGGGTGCCCACAGTACACACGATATCACTTGTAATATTCCATAGTTTTATGCTAGTGGCATAAATTGTTTTTCTTAGGAAAATATTGTGTATTTCGAAAAAATGGCAAACCTTGTTTTTCAAAAGACAACGTACGTAACGTAACGTAACTAAGGTTTTTTGTTGTATTTTAAGCAAAAACATTACATAACATGTCGTATGTGTACAGAGAGATCCTGTCTGCGAGTAGGTATGTAACAACGGATTGTGAAGTAGCTGACCAGGACTGCCATTAAAATATTATTAGGACTTTGTATTAAATTAAATAAATTGCTTATTAATAATTCATACTTTTAAAAGAGTGCTGGGAGTATTTTTCCGTCCGCTTTTTTCTCCCAGTCTACGTTTTGCCTGAGGGGCGATCAAAGCGGATGAATGTAGAATGTATAATTTATATGTATGACGTTCATTAAGTGTGCACTTTTGACTTTGACTTTAATATTTTTTTGAATGTGATATTTAAGTACATAATATAGGATTTTGGTTTAAGTTTCTGTTAGATTAAAAAAAACAAATTTGACTCTTAGTCCTACAGATTAGCGAATTTAAATAAAAACATTTAACTCTTCATAATAAGATTTAACTCTTCATATGAAAACTCGTTAGTAACCAATAAACGTCGTTAGTTTTTAAACAAAAATCGGGGGCGTTTTAAATTAATCTACCTAATTGCGTTTCGTTAAAGAGAGGTGTAGGCCGCCGTCGACCACGCTGGCCTACTGCCCGTTGGTGGACTTCACATGCTTTTGAGAACTTTTTTTTTGAGAAGAAATACAAAAATTTACATGTCCTTTGAGATATTTCGAATAGCTTAATACGGGTTGGCTTCGAATGGCGTAAAGCGGTGATAGCCCAGTGGCTTAGAATACGACCTCGGGGGGTCCGGGTTCGAATCCCAGTGGCACGCACCGATGACATTGTAAAAAAAAGTTTTGTGTATAAAATTAAATATCACTTGTTACGGTGAAGGAAAACATCGTGAGGAAACCTGCATGCCTGAGTTCACAAAAATGTTCTCAAAAGTATGTTCTTCCACCAACGGGTAATAGGCCAGCGTGGTGGACGGCGGCCTACATCCCTCATTGTGAGAGGAGACCGACCCGCCAGTGGGTCGTTAATGTGCTACTGAAATGCGGGTTGGTGGACTTCACCTGCTCTTGAGAACATTTTTTTTTTGTGAAAAACAAAGATCACAGTACACATCTCGTTTAAGATATTTCGAATGGCCCAATGCGGGTTGGTGGGCGGTGGGCTTCAGAACATTTACACACGTACACATCTCGTTGGAGATGTATGCTAGTGTATCAAGCGGGCGTTACGTTACGGTGATGTACACGTCGGGCACCCCGCACGTTGCAGGGCGCGGCGGCCGTGGCTGGTGCTGTTCGGCCACCGGCCCATGTACTGCAGCAACTCCGACGACATCGACTGCAGCGTCGAGTACACGAGGAAGGGCCTGCCCTTCCTGGGCATCTACAGTGAGTGCACCTCACCTCACCACCACACTCTTATAAGTATAGTAGTAGTAAGTGTAGGTGTATAGTTTTTACAGTGAAACAGGCCAGTTTTTACAGTAAAACAGGCCAGTTTTTACAATAAAAACGGACTTTAGGTGATGTAAGACGCAAGGTCCGGTCTCATCCCACAGTGTGAAGGATGTAGGCTGATGACTGCAGCGTCGAGTACACGAGAAAGGGCCCGCCCTTCTCGGTGATCTACAGTGAGTGCACTTTCAACACCGTTGTATAGTTTTTACAGTAAAACAGGCCAGTTTTTACAATAAAAACTGACTTTAGGTGATGTAAGCCGTTTAGGCAAATGGAGCACGGGCCGTCTTCCTACCAGGTGGACAGACGACCTGAAGAAGGCAGCGGGAAACCGTTAGATTCAGAGGGCCCAGGACCGGGCGGAGTGGCGTCGATTAGGGGAGGCCCGTGTCCAGCAATGGACTGCCAAGGGCTGAAAGGAGGAAGGCGGAGGAAGCCGCAAGGTCCGGTCTTATCTTACAATGTGAAGGAGGTAGGCTGACGACATCGACTGCGGTGTCGAGGAAAGGCTTGCCTTTCTTGGGGATCTACAGTGAGTGGAGTTTGAACAGCGTTGTATATAGACTAAATACAATACGATAGTAGAAAAAAACGGACTTTATTTGTATAGTGTTTTTTTACATTATTTGATAAACAATCTTAGAGTGTCTTTTTTATTTTAATTTGCGTTTGAAAAATAACGTAGACACAGAATTATTATAATTAATAAATCAAATAGTCATTTAACACTGAAACAGTTTGCTAGTAACTATATTTTTTTTTCTTTTTTGGTATGTATATCGAGTGGAGTTTGAATAGCATTCTAGGTGATGTATCCAATCGGTGACCATACATAGCTACGTAGTAAATACCGACGACCTGAGTGGCTCAGTTTGTAATGACGCCAGTGCGCTGCGTCGAGGGTCCAGGGTTCGATTCCCAGCGGTTTCTGTTTCTGGTCTGGGTGTGTGTACTTGTCTTGTGTGCGTGCATGGCACCCACGGCACAGGGATCCTAGTGTGGGCTGTGAGTGTGAAGCGTTATTTGTCAGTAACCCATTAATGACCCACTACAGGGTCGGGTCTCCTCTCACAATGAGAAGGATGTAGGCATTAGTCCACCACGCTGGCCTAGTGCGGGTTGGTGGACGTCACATACCTTTGAGAACATTGTTTTGTGAACTCTCAGGCATGCAGGTTTCCTCACGATGTTTTCCTTCACCGTAACAGCAGGTGATATTTAATTTTATAAAGCGCACATAACTTTTTTTTACAAAGTCATTGGTGCGTGCCACTGGGATTCGAACCCGGTCCCCTCGATTCGAGGTCGAATTCTAAGCCACTGGGCTATCACCGCTTCGAAGCGTTATTTATTAGATACAGATGAGATCTGACGACGGTTGCAGGCCTCGAGCCCCTCCTGAAGGAGTTCGGCGTGGACCTGGTGGTGTGGGCGCACGAGCACTCGTACGAGCGCAGCTGGCCGCTCTACGACCTCAAAGTGTACAACGGCTCCCGGGAACACCCCTACGTCAACCCGAGGTGAGCACGAGCCCCACTCTGATTCACTAATTGTCAGTCCCAAGACTTCGTGCCGATATCGTGTCACATCAAACCGTACGTCATTTCGTGAACTCGGCACGACAAGAAACCTTAATGTCTATTCTATAAGGCACACAATAGATTGTCACGATATTTGACGACTTTTAAGCCCTTTTTGAGTTTATATCACGGGTATAACACGACATTGCCGCGATACGAGTGTGAATGGTCATACAGAATCAGGCCCCTGGCTGTAACCCATAAATGGCATATGTTCACTGGCCTCTAGTGCTTAGCGATCCGGACTACTACACCAGAGGTCGTGGGTTCGATTCCCACCCCAGCACAAATATGTGTTTGATGAGCACAAGTGTTTGTTCTGTGTCTGGGTGTAATTTATCTATTTAAGTATGTATTTAAAGATATATATGTACGTTTATCAGCTATCTGGTTAACCTAACACAAGCTCACAGCTTACTTTGGGATCGAAAGCCGTGTGTGACTTGTCCCACAATATTTATTTATTTATACAGGGTCGATTCTCTTCACAACTAGAAGGATGTAAGATGTAAGCTGGTCTTAGTCCACCACGCTGGCCTAGTGCGGGTGATCGACGTCACATGCCTTTGAAACATTTTTTCATTCACTGTTATAGAAAGTGATATTTAATTTTTATAAACCACACAAAACTTTTTTTAAGAAAAAACTTTTGTCCGTTTCCTCTTCATAATCTTCATATACAATAAAAAAAATTATAACCCGTAAACCAGCCAGCAAGCACCCCTCTAGTGAGTAGTGACTGGGCGACGGTGGCCATTGAGTGAATTGATTGAGTGGTCCCAGGTTCAATTCCCAGCGGAGGAGATTTGAGTGATGAATTTAAATTTTTGTTTCTGATCTGGGTGTGTGTTCTTTTCTTGTGTGTGTCCATGGCACCCACGACACGGAATCCTAGTGTGGGGCTATGTGTGAAGCGTTTATTATTATTCAAAAATTATATATAATTATTATTATTCAAAAATATGTGTACAAGTGCAGTGTAACTCTTATTGGTAATTTCGAACTGACAACCGACTATCAGTCAAATGAGGAAAGGTAAACGTTCTCTGTTATTTTCATAAAATTATTACTTAAATTTCCACCGTTCACTCCACTTAATTAGAATTAAGCACTTCATTAAGTTTGATTTATTACAGCGGGAGTCTCACAATTTTTAAAAAAATGATTTTATACGTAATCTATTTCTAATCGTAAACCTGCTTTATTTTTGATTGAAAATACGACTATCGTATTTTCGAGGTCTATTTACACCAAAATGACCAATGTGCATAATATTCAAATCTTCTCAACCGAGGTCATGAAGAACACGCTTCTTCGGGTTGCGTCAAGAGGGTGGCTCTAGCAAGTATAGGTCACGACACTCACGACTGGCAGCTTTGTGCTTCTCATTTGTAATGCTAACACATTTGACAAACTTTGACAACATACCATAATTCACATTTTGATTACAACTTTACAATTGTGAATTCGCTACCAGAATATCTACATTCGATAGAAAGATGCGGATCATTTGTATTTTATTGGCATTCAATAGTAATACAATTAGTGTAACCACACCATACCAACTTTCATTCTAATCTGTATAGCCGATTTACGTGAGACAATTTTAGGTATTGAAATTGATTTTTTTTTGTTTAATGCGCATGCGTGAAGCGCACGCGTTAGTAGAGACAGATAGGGTACCATAATCTCATATCTCTTTCTAAGTGTCGGACATTTCCACTTACAGGCAGCCGTGTGTCTCCCCTACTCTATCTAGTATAATACCTCTATGCATAAAAATCAGCGGTTAGACTTACGGCCGGTTTCAATAACACAACACCATTTATTGATAGCCCTGCTACAGTTCGATCGTCAAGATATTCCTATTAATAGTAACTTGCTTTGGACTGTGAGATGTTGGTTACTAAATATCCATAGCCGACGGTGTGTTATTGAAACGGGCCATTAGTTGGTTTGCATCGGCTACACGCGTTGAATTCCTTGTCGATGCTCTTGAAGATACACCTGTGTATCGGTGGCGTGTTTCAGGGCGCCCGTGCACATCGTCACGGGGTCGGCGGGCTGTCAGGAGGACACTGACAAATTCAAGCGTAAGTTGTCTTTTATATCCGCACGATATACGTGTAGCAACCGTCGCGAGTGGTGAGCGCAGATGATCGGTGCCGGGGATGTTGTACACTTTCGCCCGATGTACTGCAGCGAAAAACGCGCTCGACCAATACACGACGTACACTGACGAACTGATGGCTGACGAACCAATCACGTGAACCGCAGCGCAGTCAATGTCAAACCGACCAATAAAAGCTGTGTTCACGTCGTGTCGTGTAGTCGACAAGACTACAATATTAATCCCTCGTCCTAATTGCGACGACAAAATCGATTGTTCACATTTGTCGCACGTCAGACGCCTCGATTCTAAACCACTGCTGGGCTATCACCGCTCATGCCTGCCTGCCTAATTACGTATTGGAGACTGGAGTATAAACATGAAAGTGAAGTGAATAATGTACCGTGTGTACTCGTATCTGTACAGCGCAGCCGCCGGAGTGGTCGGCGTTCCGCTCCAGCGACTACGGCTACACGCGCCTCTACGCACACAACCGCACGCACCTCCACATCGAACAGGTGAGGCGCACACGCACACACACACACACACACACACTGTACACGTTACCGATACGCCTATTTTATGAAACGACTATTTAGACGATAAGAAAGCGTGGGATTGAATAACTTCACTAGGCTGGTTCTATACACCGTGTATTAATATTTATATTTGTGAGCGGGTGTCACCCGTGTTCCTTTATTGGGCCTAGTCATACTGCACCATAGAATAATTCATACTTACTTTTAAAAGAGTGCTGGGAGTTTTTTTCCGCCCGCTTTTTTCTCCCAGTTTACGTTTTGCCCGAGGGGCGATCATAGCAGATGAATGTAGAATGTACAATTATAAATGTATGACGTTCATTAAGTGTGCACAAATTGTACCTAATAATGAATAAAAACTTTGACTTTGACTAACGCGCACGCACGCACACACGAACATGTGCCGCACTCCATACACAATATGCACACACATACACACGCATACTGTATCTATCCGCTCTCTTCTATTTATTTGTTAGTCATCGAGGATAGGATAATTTATCTATTATTATATTCGATATTGAGATGAGACGCGGGCGCCCACGGGCTGCAGTGCATGCCCCTTGCTACTCAATCACTACAAAATACATGTTTTATGAAATTAATATAAAATTAATCATTCGCAACATCACACAGTAATGACCGGCTGCTGGTTTATCTCGTGGTAATGTTTTATTGCAGGTGGACGTGGACTTGAGAGGGCGAGTGATAGATTCCGTGTGGATAGTGAAGGATCGCCACGAGCCCTACTCGCACCTCTGACTCTGAGTCACCGTGAGCGTCGGGGACCTACATTACATACCTACATACCTACATACAGCAGCCCGACACCTGACAGACATTACAGAGAGCTGTCACTTTAACAAGTCTCTGAGGCATCTTACAAGCACGTTGAATAGATTTTGTAATATCACAACACAAACAATGCATACCTAACTGGCGGGTCTTGTGTGTCCATACTCGACAGGGATTAGGATCCCTGTGTGTGGGCTATGTATGAGTGTAAAGCGTCATTATTACTTTAGATAATCTATTCAATACTTGTATGATGCCTCAAACACTTCTCGAAAAATGTCTGCAAGCTATATATCTCACTCATTCTTATAAAATTAGAAAATTAACTAAAATTGTAGCTCTCGAATCGATACCAAAGATAAATGCAGTGATATTTGATCTTAGTATCGGATTTTAATTTAGTTGGCACGCCTGAGGCCGTTTTTTCTTCATATTTTGGTATTCGATATTTATTTACATTATTTGTTGCATCTCCATTCTAGTGGTGGCAAAAAAGGAATAGGTGTGTCAATAAATCCGTGCGATTCTAAGCCAGCCTGGCCAGCATCGGATACATGCACGCTATTTGCTTCTTATATATAATTTAAAAAAAAAACTAATTTTTGAACTTTTTTCTTGGACTTGAATCTTGGAATTTTGGAAAATTTATGACTTTAATACTTGTAGAATTGATGTAATTTAGAAATCATTTACTGTACATTATGTAAGTGTGGCATAACAAAACATGTAGTTAAACATTTATAATTGGTAAATATAATATTACAATTTAAAAAATAACGTGTGTTTTATTGTTTGAAATAATTAACTCGATAAAGTAATTATTATTAGGATTACTTTTACATAAAATTCAGTTTGATAACTAAAATTCAGATACAGTTGATCTGATTGCACTTTTTGAGAGCAATATTTACTTACCAAACGTACACTAACGACAAATTATAGGCAGGATCGTTTTAATTATCAGTTCACTTGATATGAATAAAATAAATATTTTTTTGGGTTGAAAAGGTAGGTGGTACAAAAGCATGGCACTACCATATAAGAAAAAAAACCGCAGTGTAAACTGAATCTTTTTAAATATTACAACTGACCTAGTAAATGTTCCGTCAAAAAAGGTCAACCGAGAACTAGCGCAAATAGAGCAGATTGCTTAGTTACTCGCATATCGCTTGTGAGCAGGCACGGGCGGACAGCTCACCTGGGCCCTGATTCACTTTCAGTCATTCAAGATTTCCATACGAAAATACTTCGGCTGGAAGACCAAAGTTTGCTTGTACTCGTATGAGGCAAGAATGTGCGTTAAAATCGGACTATATATAGCTATTTACTTATGTGAGGAATTTCGAAGAGCTTTCTGAAATTGAATTAGTTGAGTTGCGAGAGTGCGTTTAGTTCTCAATTGTTTGTCCCCTATTTAAATCGACATTATGAATCCGTAGGGCTCCAGTGCACCTGGTGACGGGCTCCGCGGGCTGCCAGGAGGGGCGGGATCATTTTAGACGTACGTATTGTATTTTATGTTTCGCCCATAGGGGAGGAGTTAGAGCTCCTTTCGTTTCTCATTATTATGTTAAAATATCGGTTTCAACGTAAGTAGAGCTATAAGCATAAAATTTAAAATAATAACTAACAAAATATCTTTCCCGACTATATCGGGCAGAGTACTTATATAACTAGTACCGATAATCGTTTCAGGCGATTCGTTCGAGTGGTCAGCTTTTCGGTCGCAGGACTACGGCTACACGCGCTTCAAGGCGTACAACAAGACGCACGTCAACGTTGAGCAGGTAACGGGGTGAGCAGGTGGCGGGCCCTCACCGCTGCCTCTAGTCTCACTGACGATGACGTGGCCACTTTCACCTCGTCACGAGTTTTATATTTATGTCAGCGATGTAGAAAACTTCGATAGCGTGATTCAGGATGCCCGTGGCGCCATCTCTTGACCAGTGGCGGAAGAGGCCACGGTACCACCATAGATGTATTATTCTAACTAACGTTAGAGATTGGCAATGTGAAAGAGAAAAGACTAAGGATGCAGTATGTTAGAACGAGATAGATAGATTATACGTGCTGTCGGGGTTGAAGCCTCTACGTTGCATAAATTATGTACTTACTTATAGTTTTTCAAATTAAAGCAGTTATTTTTTATTTAAACACTTATTTTTCCAGGTGTCAGTGGACTTGGACGGGCTGGTCATCGACGCTTTTTGGATCGTAAAATACAATGTTTCGCACTCCAACATTAAGCCTTAACTTATTATGTTACGAAGCTCTTTGTAAAACCTAAACACTGTTACCTAGAGGGGGATTTAATACTAAGCGGTATTCTTGTCAACTCAAGATGGTGAGAAAATGTATTGTGGCAGGTGGAATTAAAAATGTTCGATAATATATTTCATTGTACTCTGTCTTTCTGTATAGATACCTACAACTACAAATAAATGTTCTTGTATATATTGCGTCCCAACTCTTTTAGAGGTTTAGTGATTATTCGTAGTTACTAGAGTATCCTGTATATTATCTTTTTATTTTGGAGTGCGATATGAAAGACCTTGCAATGCTGATGACGCCAATGCACAATGCCATCCGCATTCAGTCCAGCGCTCCGAGTTAATATTAAAAATGCGTTCTACTAATAAATGTGTGTATCAAATATTATATAACAGTTGCAACGTAAGAAGCCCAGTTTGACAGATCTCATTTACCTGCTTACAGCACACTTCCAGGGGTGCCAATAATTATACTAATTTGTAGTGCCAATTATTATGCCTAAGTGCCAATTATTGTACTTTTCTAAAGAATAAGTTTGATTTGATTTTTATGCTCGAAAAAATAAATTTATCAAATGAAAGTGAAATGAAAGTGTTGTTTATCACAATGAAGGGCAGTTTACGTATTTTATTAGTCGGTTACTGCTATTCACTTGGTTGCCTGAAAAGGATCCTTATTTAGCGATAAGAGCGCCGTTTATTTGTGCTGTTCATTAATTATAGATTTAAGTTTATTGTCTGCGTTTCTGTGTACAATAAAAAGCTATAATAATCAAAATTATGATGAAGGAACCAACGTTTTCACAAAATATTGAGAAAGGAAAAATAAAACAACGATAAAAATTTCTAGATGATTCTAGTAGTGTATAAAAAATTCAAAAACAAAAATTACTTAAGCCTATTACAGCACTGGACTAGGGCCGATGCTTGTCAGCGAATATTCGAATAATATAATATTGTTGTTTTTCTAAAATTCGCAGTTAAACCTGTAGCTAAGTTCACAATGTTGGTGGATAAAATTGAACATGTTTTCTTTGTGCTCCTGATAAATACACGGTGACACAGAAAGGAATACGATATGAACAAAATAAAAATAACTCCGGCAAATACAGGCTAAAAACTATTTTACATTAATTATGAAGAGAAACTAATAGATCCTTAAAACACCAAACAATATGACGTTGTTTGTTTTGTTTTCCATAAATTACAATAATTACGTAATATAAATACATAATTACAATATCTTTTTATTGATAATGCCAAACAATATTCATAATTTTAAACCCATGTTCTTAAAAATCATAACTCCATTCTCTTAAAAGTGTTACAAAAATATTTTTTACATAAAACTCACATATAACTTAAAATAACGAAACATCTTTATGAATGGAATTATTCAGCAACAATCGGTTGTATTACTGTAAACGTAAGTATGAAATGAAAAAAAAAGAACACGCTCAATTGAATACATACTCCGGGCAAAAAAACTTTTCAAACTCGCAAATTAACAAACAAACAAAGGGACAGGATACTCACACATGAAATCATTAAAATACACGCACTCATAAGTATTATATATAAGTGCAAAGGTTTAGTGTTTAAGGATGAAGGTTCGTCACCATTTCACCTCAACGACTAAAGGGTTTTGGATGAAATTTGGTATGATCGATGATTACAAATACTTTCGTGTTTCAGATTTAAATAACTACTATTTAGCAATTACTAAAATACCTTTTCGTCACTTAAACAAATTGTCATTTAATACAGAAACAGATTTCTAGAAACTACAATTTATTTATATTAAGATAAGAAATTTTAAACTGTTTTTCAATAAAAAGTAGTGCCAAGATTGTTTACCAAATAATTTACCAAATAAGACAAGAGAATAAAAATGAACTGCAGGTACATGTTTTTATTTCTATTTCTTCTTCGTACTGCTGCATTTTTCTATTTCGATGCCCAAAGGAGTATAACTCGAAAAGTGCTCGTTCGGCCTCGACGCGAATATTTAAATTTGTGAAAAAAACCTCCTACAGCTTAAACGTGAGGTACGAAATATGTTACAGAATTTTATTCCAGAATATAAGTCATCAAATTTTAGGTATTTTATAGGCACACAATATCTATTCGTAATAAAAATGTAAAAAAATCCGATCGAATTTTTTAACACTTAAGAAACTAAATTCTTAACGATTTAATATTACAAAAACGTCACTCCTTTCAATATC
Source organism: Erynnis tages (assembly GCA_905147235.1). Taxonomy (NCBI): domain Eukaryota; kingdom Metazoa; phylum Arthropoda; class Insecta; order Lepidoptera; family Hesperiidae; genus Erynnis; species Erynnis tages. The sequence goes on from LR990086.1 coordinate 10,825,374, forward strand.
ACACTTTAGAACATCAGGTATAACGTAGTCGAAATTCGTGAACGGCCGGCGGCCGCGGCTCCTCGCTCACGACGCGCCCCGCGGGCCCCTACGCCCCGCGCGTCTCGCCCCCCGCCGGGGCGGCCGCACCGTCCGCCTCGGGAGGGTCGGGCCCGGACCCGGCGGAGGCGTCGACCACCTCGCCCCCCGAGCCGCCTCGCTCGGCGCCGTCGCCGACGGGGGAGCTCCTCGAGTCGTCGGCCAGCTCGTCGTAGTCGCCGTCGTCGGAGTCGTCGGAGTCGTCGGCGGCGTCGACGACGTCGCCCTCTGCCGGATCCGGCGGCGCCGCGCCCTCGGCGGCCAGCGCGCTCAGCACGAGCCCCGGCATCGCCGTCAGGTAGTAGCGGCCGAACCGGTGGAACGCCTCCGGGTCGCCGTCGTCCAGCCGCACCGCCACCCAGGCGCCGCGCGCGCGCAGCCCGTACGACACGCTCACCTCCACCCGCACCGCCTCGATGCGCGCCTCCGCCGCCGCCAGCGCCTCCGTCGCGCGCCGCTGCCGCTCCGCGAAGCTCGTCTCGGGGCCGGAGGCGAGGGAGGCGAGGGAGGCGGCGGCCGCGTACCGGGCGCGGCGCCACAGCGGCAGGTCGAAGCGCGACTCGTAGCGCTCGCGCTCGCGGCGGTTGCGCGTGCGCTCCGGCGGGCCGAGCGACGTCAGCGGCATGCCCAGCGCGCGCTCGAACACCAGCTCGACGGCGTCGCGCAGCGCGTCGCGCCAGGAGGGCGGCAGCGCCTCGAGCGCGCGCGGCGGCAGGTGCACGCGGTACTCGGGGTGCGAGCGCACGCGCACGACGCGCGGCCGCTCCAGCAGCAGCGTGCGCAGCAGGCCGCGGCAGCCGGCGGCGCGCTCGGCGGCGTACGTCTCGGCGGCGAAGGCGAGGTACGCGCGCAGGTCGGCGGCGAGGCGCGCGGTGACGGCGGAGGCGACGTTGTGCGCCTGCTCGAGCGGGTCCTGCACGCACAGCGGCACGCGCACGCGCAGCGGCGCCGCGAGCCCCTCCTCGACGTTGCGGCGGTAGCGCGCGAACTCGTCGGGCAACTCGCCGCGCTCCGCGAACCGCTCCTTGGGCACGGGGCGGCCGAGGTAGGGGCAGACGACGAGCGCGTCCCAGTCGAACTCGGCGTAGAACACGAAGAAGCCGCCTAGTAGCGCGTCGACGCCGTCGGCGGGGTCGGCGGGGTCGGCGCGCGGCAGCAGCGCGGGGTCGGGCGCGAAGCCGCAGTCCCAGTGGTCGACGAGCACGCGGTGGCGCGGGTCCCGCTGCAGCGCGCGCACGGGCGGCAGCAGGCCGCGGCTCTGCAGGTAGAAGAGCACCATGAGCGTGAGCGCGTAGTTGGTGAGGCGGCCGGTGCCGGAGAGGCGGTGCGCGCCGGCCCAGTACTTGAGCGCGACGGCGAGCGGCAGGAAGCGCGGGTCGGCGTGCAGCAGGAAGGCCACCAGCCGGCTGTTGAGCGCGCCCAGCGGCGTCTTGAAGCTGAGGTCGCAGCGCGTGCGCGTGGGCAGGTGCAGCAGCTTCACGATGGGCGTGTTGGCGCGCGGGATGGCGATCACGTCGCCGAACAGCTGCGGGAAGTGCTGCAGCGCGCGCCGGGCGCGGCCCACGAAGCTGGCCTGCGCGTGCCGGTGCTGCGGCGGGATGTTCACGAAGCAGTCGGCGTCGCTGGACTTCACGCCGAGCCCCGTCGTCAGCGAACCGAACGGCATCGCTTGACAGCCTGTCGACGATATTCAATTAGTAGATAAATAAATAAAATTTTGCGCGCGTGTGTGTGTGTGTGTGCGTGTGTGCGTGCGTGTGTGTGTGTGCGTGTGTGTGTGTGTCTGTGTGTGTGTGTGTGTGTGCGTGTGTGTGCGTGTGTGTGTGTGTGTGTGTGTGTGTGTGCACAGTTACCGGGCCACAGCGGCTGCAGCACGCGCTCCACGTCGCCGTAGAGCGCGGCCAGCGCCAGCACCTCCTCCTGCGTGAGGCGCACGGCGGCGAGGAGGGCCTGCAACTGCTCCTCGAAGGTGCCCTCGAACGACAGCCGCTCGGGGGGCGGTGTCACGTCCCCCACTAAACAAGGAAATAAACCTATCAAACCACTACCACATTACGATATGTGACTTAAGTTTACTATTATTGTACGGCTTCAAGCTCAATATGCATGCCTGAGAGTTCACATAAAAAATGTTCTCAAATGTATGTGACGGCCACCAACCCGCATTAGGCCAGCGTGGTGGACAACGGCCTACATCCCTCTCATTGTGAGAGGAAGAGACCCGACCCTATAGCAGTTAGCTCATAATTGAACTATATCCCACCCCAATATTGGTGGGCTATTAACGCATTTCGATGCAAACTGATTGTATGAATGCAATGCAATTGAACCTCTCAGCCAACTTAAACCTTCTAACTACTTACTCATGAAAATGTAGAATGCTAATGAACACAACACTTGAACACAGCGACACACCAGTGATCGACCCATACGAACAACAAAGTTATATATTATGATTATGATACCAAATCGTTTTATTGTAGTTAAGAGTTATAAGTAAAATCATTTTTTCTGTAGTTTCGAAGATACCAGTTCAATAAAGTTAAATAAAATGTGATTCATTCATCCAGAATAAGGCGATATGCGGACAAGTGTTTTGTGCTTGACAAATTTCTATTAGCTTTCCTATAAAGTGATGATTATGCAGAAGTAAGTTTATACACTTTAATTTGTAATTGAGGACGTACCTTGAACTTTGTTGTTCTTATTCTGTTTCCTGTAGTCCTCGTTGCCGGTGTGCGGCGCCACGGCGAGGAACTGGCCGTACAGGCACACCCTCATGGACTCGTCCAGGGCAGCCGCGGCCTCCTCGGCCGTCGGGAACACCACCACCGCCAGCTTCCTGTTCATCAGCTCCACCTTCGCGCGCCCGAACTGTGAGAACAGCTTCTGGAGATCTTGAGACTTTGAGAACGTTGGATAACCTGGAACATATCAATTGTGTGTTTGTGAACACTACGCGCCGAGTAGTGTATATGAAGTAATCAAATTTAAATAAAAACAAATGATCGTATTTAAAGTGTTTAATTTAACGTAATTAAGTTATTTATGAATTTAATTTGTTAGTTTTATTTACTCTATATTTGCATACCTAAAAATGGTAAATAATATAGATTGATCTAAATAATTTGTAACAACTTTATACCTATATTTGTGCAAATAAACGTTTTGTCTTTGTACTTTGAAACTAGTAATGCTCTGGATACCCGTATCCGTATCCGCGGACATACGAGAGAAGAAGGATCCGTATCCGAAACTGTATGCGTTACTTTTGTCGCGGATTTACCTTATTAAATTTCAATTAATAGGTGATTAGTTAAAAAACTATCAAATTCCATTCAAAGTATTTTTTATTTCTTAAAATCAAATATTTGCCATCTTTATATTACAAAAAATTATCCTAGTAATAATCTATCATACCACTAGTACATGTCGTTGCGACGGGCGTGACGTCAACTATCATTTCAAGGTCTCACGCGCTGACACCGATTAAGTAAAAAAGCGAATATCCGAATCCGCGGATCTCGACACCAAATATCCGTATTCGGATCCTTATCCGCGGATATTTTTAAGGATCCGGCGCATCACTATTTGAAATATCCTGTGACGTAGCTAGGTAACCAAACGCGGCAAAAACTATTTAAAATCGTTCGTTCCGTATTTGTTGTGTTCCTAATTCAATCCAATTTGTCGTAATCCAGATTCGCGATAAGATATTTGAAAGATATTCGAAACTTGTTGGGAATTTCCTTGCATTTTTCCAAATAAGTTGCCTACAACAAAAAAGAAATTCGTTAAAATCTTCTCACCTGAGACTACAACTTTGCATAAACTCCGCTTCCTTTTAGCGACGTCTGCGTCATTATTGGTCGCAGCCTGTCCATTAGAAGAAGTTGCTTGATTGCTGGTTCGCTCCGATCCTGGTTGTTTCGTAGGGGGCTGTTTTGCAGGGGATTGTTTTGCAGGGAAATGTTTGGGGGACTGTTTGGAACTTTTCGACTGTGAAGATGTAGAGGGCAGTGGTCGTTTTAAGATCGATGGTGATATTTTATCGGTTGCAGTGGATGTGATGTTTTTCTTGTGAGGCTCAGGGGGTTTGCCCTCGGGGGTGGAGGCGGGGCGTACACCATTTGGGAATGACTTTGGGGTTGCCGGAGTAGACAGGGATGGAGGCTGCTCGGGGGTTGTAGAGGATGGAACGGTGGCGTTCTGTGGTGCAGTCTCAGATGTCTCAGTTGGTGTTGCCTCCATTTTTCATGGGTAAATTTGTTTTCCTGTTATGTAAATAATGCTGTTAGTTTCTAAAACCAATAAAAATTCTATAAATTGTCATGTGTGTTGTCATTAGACTTACACAGAGCCCAAAGGGTATGACTCACAAGGAAATATTAAAATATGGTATTCTAAATGACCCAAAAACAATTGCCGCCACTCATGGACAAATAAAAAAATGAATTAAATTTAACAAATAGGAACATACCTGTATGAGATTCAACAGCTTTAGATATATATTTTAGCTCCAAAAATCCATTCTCATTGCCTCCTGTCAGAATAACACCATTTTCAGATTCATAGAAAGCTATCCCGTCTGCCAAGGCTTTTTCTACATCAACAAATATATATATTTCTATGTCCTTCCTAAGGCCACTTATCACAGTTGGATCATTCAAAAGACCTTTGGCTAGGTGTATGTGTTTCCGCTTCATACGACTTAACCCCTGCTGTTTTATTAAAGGCCAATACTTCCTGTATGTTCCATGAACCACTGTTTGGTATGTACACTGCAATTGATCAAAGATTAAACAAAGATTGACTATGCAAACAATTAGTTGAGCTTTTATTGATAACACAAGCTGTGTTATGTGTATTTATGACGTATTAATGGCTCTAGCACTCCTAAGATAGCTTTTTTCCTTTTCTTCCGGTCTAAGGAAACCAGTGACCACATACCTCCAGTTTCTATATCAATAGGTGACCATCAACAACACGCTTTTATGTCAGCAATAACACAGGTAAGCGACCAAAATGTCAGATGATAAAACTATTAATGAATAAAACTGTTATAGCTACCTCTAATATTGGTTTTAATTCAGTGTCGTCAACTTTTGCAATGGAGTGTCCTTGAGTGGCCTTGATTTCCAGTGCATCGGTGAGAGGATTCCTTCGAAGCTTGAACCTTTGTTTGGTGTTGCTGGCGACCACTCTCTCTATATCACTGATACTGTACTTTCCTCTGCAGCATTTGTGGCGCAACAGCTGATCTACCTGGATGTAGCCTTCAGAGCTGAAATTAAAAATGAAAACTAGAGGGATGCATCAATTTCTCTCAGCACACACTAGTCTAATCGGCATCCAAAGCCAAACTTATATTTTTTAAACTGTGTCAACTTTCTTTAAGTGCTTGTCTTTAATGTCTTGTAATAAATAACAATCTTTAGAGTTTTAATGGAGTGATTAAGTTTTAACTGAGCTTGCCTAATAGTATTCAGAGAATCAAATTTTCATCATTATATTAACGAGCCTGTTATAACTAAACTAGCTATAATAAGTTACAATATTGTCATTCTTGGTGCATATGGCAGTCTGTTTTTTACACTTAGTCTTATCCTGCTTGGCATACAATCTTGGCACACATTTTAAAAAATATATTACAGTTACAACACAATTTGATTGCGCATTAAACGACAATTTGTTTTAAATCTTCATAATTTTGAGTCTGCTTTATTTTAATTACAAATTACAAAGGACATGCTAAGATTGTTTAAATATGATAAAAGTAAAAAACTAACTTAAGTTTTGCACAGTAAATAAGGCATTAGTGCACTGTGCAAAGGCTTCTAGGTTAAGTTCCCAGGCAGGCAGATATTTGAATGAGTTGACATGTGTGTTTCTGGGCCCTGATTCACTAAGTCCCAAAAGTTTTTGCGTCGATATCGTGTCACATCAAACCATACGTCATTTCATGAACTCGGCACAACAAGGAATCTTAAATGTCTATTCTATAAGGCACGCAATAGATTGTCACAATATTAGACTTTTAAGCTGTTTTTGACTTTTTATCACAGGTATAGTTGCCGTCACGAGTGGTGAGCAGAACTTTCATTGGTTGGTTTGACATTTACGCACTGCGGTGCACACAATTGGTTCGATAAACATTAGTTTGTCAGTGTGCGTTGTCTATTGGTCCAGCATATTTTTTTGGCTGCTCTACATTGGCCGAAGGTATACAATATCCCTACCACTGATAATCTGTGCTCACGACTCATGACGGTTACTATAAGATGTGACATTTTGCTGCGATACTAGTGTGAATGGTCATACAGAATCAGCTGTTTGGTCTATGAGTGTTTTATTGTCGTGAGTGTCCATAACTTCTAAAGAACTAATTCTTTCTTATATTTGTCAAGGTACAAGGTTATATTTGTAAGGACATTAAAAGCAATAAATATACCAGAAATAAAACTAGATGCAAAGTTTAAGATAGATTATTATTATATGTTCTGCTTTGAACTTTAGTCTAATTTTTATTGAAATTGAATTACTATAGGTGGTGCCTTTAAACGTGAAATGCTTTGTTTTAGATAAATGAATTGAAATTTTACGATATTATTTTAACTGAACAAATAAATCTAGGCTGATCTCAAATGTATTACTATCGCTAAATTATTGTTATAAAACTGAATTATACTCGAGAGACCACTTTAACGTCCAACCATCGTGCAACCTATCCTTTTGTAGAAGAAACGTACACGTCACACGTTTTGTTTGAATTATTAAATTCGTTTATTGATTGGATAAATATCGATTATGTACTGGGGTAACATACCTTATATTTAGACCTTCCTTGACTGCTCCGTGTCTCAACAAAAAGGATAAAGACTTGCTTAGCTGTATATCACTATGAGTCCTAAAAAAATACCGCCACTTTGTACATGTACATAACCATAAAAATGTCAAAGTGCTAAAATTGCTAAATAAACAAAAATCAAAACCAGACGCACATTACACGGTCCACCACCTCTTGGTGTTGCAAACAAGCAATTTATTTATAATGAATTTTAAATAAAATGCACCAAGAGTACCTCTATAAACCTAACTTTATTATAGATTTGGTATGTACAACTACATTAAAACAATGTACTCTGTGTTTGGTACTGTTCTCCTTAAACACATTTAATTATTTCATTATTAGTGGTTAGCTCGCTTGCTGAAATGAATTTGACTCCAAAATGTGGAATTTGTGGAAAACAAATAAAAACGACCTATTTGAAATTAAAAAATGTCAATAATAAATAAATATTAGATAATTAATAGATATATTATTACGACAAAATGAATGAAAGCTCACGTTCAGTATCATAGATCATAGTTTATTTTTTTGTTTTCCTTTGATTTTTTTTATCTTGGGTTGCCAGAAGCTTAATTTTCACTTTCCAGTTTCCACTAAACTAGCACGAGGTCTTAGCCGAATTTTTATTTAACTTTTAATTTTTATATGCAATATAAATTCAAAACAACAAATTAGAAACTTTCATTGAAAGTTAAAAAAAATTAAATGTAGAGATAGATTGTTTTCATATTTCATCTCAGATGAGAGATTATTTCATCAGTTAAATGAGGTCTGTGATTGCGAATTTCACGTCGGCTGGTCAGCTAGAAGCCTAGAACAATAAGCGTATTAAGTGGGTCTACTAAGTACTAATACTTGCTTTTAAGGAATATTCTCCAAATAGCAACATTGCTCTTCTATAAATTGTCTACTGCTTGGAAGAAATCTGTATAGACGTGCACAGATAAATATCATACAAAATAGATAATAAAATTACTGATTTTTATTTTACTACAAAACAGCCTTGCACTCGAAATCATCGTCTTTGATAAGGATTAACATTAACACCGTTAATCTAACATTATTATTTATTATTTAATCAACCTTATCAAACTTGAAAAAGTAGTTAGATACCTACAGTGATAATAGTAAAATCACCCTTTCTTGTTTTCAGGAGATAAGCTAGATCAAATTTAATTAAATTGTAGCAAAAGGTTTACTGTTTGTTACAATAAGCTTCTTCTTTTAAAGTTTTTATTCATCCTTTATTTATATCGAGCCAATTTCTTTTTATCTTTTGTAAGCAACAACATCCGACTGCGCGAATATTTCAGTGCAGCTAGAAGAAGGTAAAAGTTTCAAGTATATTACTGAAGCAGGGAACAATAGCATTAGCTAGTTGGTTGTACCAGAGAGAATGCATGGCGCAGGGCGAGACGGCGCAGAACGCAGAACTAGGTGTGTATCTACCGAGAAAATCAATGATTCGGCGATCCATAGACACAAAAGCATAGAGTAAAACAGGTCAGCTGACTTTACTTTTATCATTGGTCTTGTGATAAGTTGTGATCTCCGCCATTCTCGGATCGCCTATTCCATCAAACCCGTCCCGTGAGTTCATTTTTATAATTTTGTTGTTAATATAACATTATTTTTCTATTGGTTCAATTGTGCTTGTGTAACTTACCTGTGAGTATTAATATAATAATTCTATCTCGATGTGCTGCTGTAATTTTTCACCGTTGACAATTTTGATCCTCTGTCACAGATCGGGGGTAATTTAGGGTGTAATTCGGAGACTATTTTCTGATCCAACTTTCCTGTTTAAGTACCTATTTGTGTTTTAATAAGAAAGATTGGTGAGCGAAATCGTAAGATACGTTTTTCACTGTTAACCATTCATCATGTGATTTGATTTGTACTTGGTTGGAAGTTCCAACTTGGAACCCCACTAGGCGGTTTTTATTTCTAATTGGAATTTTCATTCTAATCCAGAGTTCAACTATTATCTCGCTATAGGAGATAAAAAACCTATTTTTAACTAAAAGAAACAAACTTGATAAAACATCGATTGTCTTACCTACATCTTGTAGAAAGATTAAGAACCCTAAAGAATATTATAAAAGGAAACTCGTATTACGCATGAAAAACAAAAGATTGTCCGTAAATATCTCCATTCTATTTACGAAAAAAAAAAACTTTTCTTAAAAATAGGTCACAGGTCACTCCATGCATATCCCTTTTAAGTACAAAATAATAAAATTATTAGGGAAATACTTCGTACTATTCACTGTTCTAATAAAATTATGGGTTTGTCAGCCTTTCCTAGTGAAAAATATGAAAACATCGTGTTGGATTTCAGCCAATACTTTATTAATTGTGTAGTGAGGTTTTGAGACTGTGTTATTAGTAAACTAGCATGTTTAAAAGTATTATGGTAGTTCTCCTGTATTCAGTATTCTATAAAACTTTCTCACAGAATCCTGTAAAATAGGTTGTGCTTTTACAGTGTAGAATATGTGTCAGAGGCCTAAATCCATCTGTTGGCATGCTGATCCACCCATCCATCTGTTTTTAAACATTTTTTAAATATTCAGCCCCTAATGTTTATTTGAAGGCTTTCAGCATGTATCATTGTATACATGCTGAAAATGGTCATGATTTTTTAAAATAATAAGTAAATTATATAAACTATTGCCATTATTATAGCAATTTCTAAAACATATTTACTAGTTCACACCAATCTAGTGTTTTTGAGAATTTATACAAAAATGAGTGAAAATAAAAAAAAATATCAAGTACCTAAAGTGATCTAAGTCTGGTCTATTTTACTCGCCATTTGACTAAGATACTAAGCTAGTGTGACCTAGGCTCTTATTGTCTAAAACTACTAAGTAATTGCTATGAAAATTATTACTCTATTTTGATTCTCTTTGAGGTTTAATTTCCAAACATCCTTCCTCGGTGATCAGTATACAAAGAGGCATTTAGTTGATGTGTCAATAATTGCTACACAGATTCAAAAATCAGCTATTATAGTCATTAAAACGTTGTGATAATAAATTTTTTTAAAGATGTAATAAAGACGTAATGGCAGTTGGCAACATTTGACAGCTGTTCTTGATTTTTTATAGATTTTGGAAACTTTTATAAACTCATACCAGTTTAAATTGAAATATGATTGATGACAGACTTATCAGTCCTCAGCTGATAATGTTGATCAGCTGATCTCTTCAGTTTGGAAAAAACTGTGGCGCTACTGTACTTACAATTTATTGCGAAAGAATTGGCGTAGGATCTGACAATTATAACTGGTGCTTAGGAAATTCACCTGCCTCTTAAAAGTAATTTTACAAATGAATTAGATAAAAAAATATTGTTTACTGAATGCAAATGTAGATTTATAGAAACCAGCTTGCCAGTAAAATAAAGACATATTTAGTACACAAATAAAAGTTTTTCAAACTAACCGTCAAACTATTGAATTAAGATATTCAATGCAACATCAATTTTCGTGTGTACTAAAGAGATACTCTCCATATATTGTACCTATGTATTGGACACGGCAGATGAATCTAATAAATCTTACAAGAAGGCACTGAACATGTTAAAACGTTTATTTTGTGTATTTTACTTTAAAAAACAACAGAACTTAACATTACCGCGTGGTCATGAGAGTCCTGCCGTAACTTTACATTCACAAAGAAAAGCGACATTTCACTAAACAATATTAATTCTTGTCTTCCAGGGTAAAAAGAATTACATAATTCAAAATGGCGTCCAAAGGCGGTTTAAGGACAATCGCCAATGAGGAGAACGAGGAGAGATTCGGCTACGTATTCGCTGTTTCCGGTCCCGGTAAGAGCTTTAATTCATTGACCCATTGTGCCATTGTCTATTATAATTATTATTTAATTTATGGTAGTAACTAGTAGTCAGGCACAACGGGGATCACCAGGCTAAGTGGTTATGCCTGGGAAGCGGCCATGCTCCGATTAGGTTATGTTGGAGACTTCAAGACTTGAGTTTTGTATATACGCCAGCAATGTAGATTCGATCGATAGCGCGTTTCTGGTTACTCGTAGCGCCATCTGTTGCCGAGTGGTGGAAGACGTCCACTTAATCCTTATTAGCATTAGCAACACACCCATTTCAGCCGATCCCATTCCGTTCCTATTTGATGCTGCATGTGTCGTAGTGACTTATCAATGTCATCGCTCACATTTCTCTAAGTGAAAGACTTGTGAATCACGAAGTCAAAGTTTGAAAATTAAAGTGGTCAAAGCGCTAGCCATATTGTTTGCAACACTGACCACTGAATGAAAAAGTCCTCGAATGGTGACGACGCGAAGAGCAAGGTTGGCCCTTCGACCAGATGGACTGACGGCCTAAAGAGCAGTGCGGGAAACCGTTGGATTTAAAGGACTCAGTACTGGGCGGAGTGGAGTCACACGTGGAGGCCCACACGTGGAGGCCCACGTCCAACAGTGGACTGAGAAGGGTTGAAAGGCAGGGAGGGTTGTAGTGACAACTTCATATTGGGTAGCCTATGCGAGTTCGCTATGGGCAAAGTTACATAGTAAACATTTCTGTTCTTAACAGTCGTAACGGCGGAGAAGATGTCCGGATCAGCTATGTACGAGCTGGTACGCGTGGGCTACAACGAGCTCGTGGGGGAGATCATCCGTCTCGAGGGTGACATGGCCACCATCCAGGTGAGGAGTCGTGACTGATTTACTGCACTAGTTATTAAGACATAATTATTGTGTGCCCACATAGGGTAGACTGTTTTAAACCGTTTTTGTAACATCTTTCTCGTCTAACAGTCAAACAGACACGCATTCTTTTCTTTTCTTAAGATTTGAATAGGGATGTAAACTCTGATTCAGTTGAGATTCTTTTATGGAAAAGTGTTCACATCCCTATTATTCTAAGAGGAGTATTTTAGAAAAAACGCTATGCCATATAAAATAACAATACCCTCAGAGGCGTAGCTACCGCCGTATCGGCCGTATCAATTATACGGGGCACCCAGGCCATGGGGCCCCCAATATGCGTAAGCAAAAATTAATAAAAACTTTTTTTATTTCACAAATGACAAGTCAAAAACAGCAATTTCATTTGCATGTTTAATTTTAAATGTTTGTAAAAAATTTGGAAAAGCGACAGAGAATTATAAAATGAATAAAATAATAGTTCTTTTAATTTTATACAAAAAAATTTTTTCTTCATCCTTCCTAAGGGCCCCCAAACAAATTTTTATACGGAGGCCCCGCTAAGGCACCCTACTGGATACCCTATTATACGTTTGTCCTCCACAGGTATACGAGGAGACGTCGGGCGTGACGGTGGGGGACCCCGTGCTGCGTACCGGCAAGCCGCTGTCCGTGGAGCTGGGCCCCGGCATCCTGGGCTCCATCTTCGACGGCATCCAGCGGCCGCTCAAGGACATCAACGAGCTCACGCAGTCCATCTACATCCCTAAGGGCGTGAACGTGCCCTGCCTCGCCCGCGAGATCGACTGGGAGTTCAACCCCCTCAATGTCAAGGTGTGTGCCGCAGTGTTGCATCAAGTATAGGCCTCCTTATTGCTTGTTATAACCGACCAATGCTTCAAAATTCAAACTCCGGTCTCTGTATGGAGCTGTCTAAACAAATTCACTTTATTTTGAAATTGGTTTAATTTTTTTTAATGATTTATTTTTCGTAATTTTTATTTTTCAGTTTATATCACATTTATTATCACGAAAACTACTGAACCGATTTTGTTGAAAATTTTACAATTTCTTAAGTTTTGAAAAATTCAAACAAAAAACAACGATCACGATCCGTCGTCAGCTAGTTTCGAAGAAGGACAAAAATAATTATATAAATACGTACATACATAAATGTACACCTATGAAATTTGGTATACTAGGTTAGCTGTAATAGACTAACAATTATGTAAATATTTTGCAGTTCCGGTAATATTACATATATTCGTGTCGAATTGATAACCTCCTTTTGAGACGTCAAAAAAGGAGGTTATCAGATAAAAAATAAGATTTTTCTTTAAAAAAATAAATTACATAAGTATAGTTTTAGAATTTTTTTAGCATTAAATGACTGTTTATTTTTAAATCTTTATAATTTTTCGTTTACTTTATTTTTAAATAGCAAATTAAATTTAAAAGACGCGCTCAGATCGTTTAACAAACGGCTTTGTTCTATACTGTAATAATAATTATAACGTAGTGATAACTTGGACATTTCAATTTCAATGTCTCATTTTTGACAAGTGTAAAAAAGTAGGCTATACATAGACGTGGTGTCCCGCTATCCAGTGACGCCAAGACACTGATAAAATTATATAATCATGTAATTTAGTTATTTTTGTGTATTCATTCTCGTGTTTACCTTATGGGGGTGGCATAGTCACTGTGTGACAAAACCCCTTTCAATATAATAAGAGAAAAAAAAATAGACGTGGTGGGTTGCAAGCTGCAAGATGCAGGTTAGGTTATGAAACCCCAGGAAGGACGGCGATGTGTGTGGCTGCACATCGTCGTACACATAGGAGGATGTAGGGGAGACGATACATAGTCTCCCCCGGGATGAGCCAAGGGCGCCGCGCAAGGGGGCACCGGTGCGTTCCACTGGATATCCCGGAGCCCCCCACATGCGCAGAGGCAGGCCACCGAGGGGGTTTTAGTGGGTAAGAATCCCACATAACCCGGAGTCGCTCCCACGGCTCTCGGGTACCTATGAAGGTTTCCCCCCCGTCACAAAAAAAGTGTAGGTTATGAATCAGTTGGCGTGTCGTTTGCGAGCAGGTGGGGTCGCACATCACCGGCGGCGACCTGTACGGCATCGTGCACGAGAACACGCTGGTGAAGCACAAGATGCTGGTGCCGCCGCGCGCCAAGGGCACCGTCACCTACATCGCGCCCGCCGGCAACTACAAAGTCACCGTGAGTATCACTAGCACTAGCACTAGCACTCAGCACTACTTGTACTCAGTACTACTCGTACTCAGTAAGTCAGTACTCTCTCTCTCCGATCCGAACTCCGCAGTAGTGAGGCCTCTCATTGTGAGGAGACCCGGTCCTGTAGTGGCTCATTAATGGGTTACTGACATGGGGTATACTGTATAGGTTTAAAGGTGGTTTCTGTAGCTCATGGGGTATACTGACTACACCGTTTACAGGCATAGGTTTGAACGTGGTTTCTGTAGCTCATGGGGTATACTGTATCCTAGCATAGGTTTAAACATGGTTTCTGTAGCTCATGGGGTATAAAATATACTAGAAGAGCGATATTGGAAGGAGTAAATTTTACCTCACGTCCCCAGACACCGCACCCCTGCGTCGCCCGCAGTCGCAGTTTTAACGGTAGTGGCCGAAGCTAAACTGTTCAAAAATATATATCTTACAATGTGAACAGCAATCGCGGGATGTAATATATAGCTCAAGATGTAATTTATATCCCATACACTACATCCCATAGTCCAAAACCGGGTTCAAGGTGGTTTCTGTAGGTCGTTCTGTACCGTATAGTAGCGTCGGTTTGAACGGTGGTCTCTGTCGGCAGGACGTGGTGCTGGAGACGGAGTTCGACGGCGAGAAGGCGTCGTACAGCATGCTGCAGGTGTGGCCCGTGCGCCAGCCGCGCCCCGTCACCGAGAAGCTGCCCGCCAACCACCCGCTGCTGACGGGCCAGCGCGTGCTCGACTCCCTGTTCCCGTGCGTACCGTTATATATATATATATATATATATATCTCATTCGTTGTGTCGCGTGTACATAAGCTCAGAAGCAATCGTTTGAGCCATGCGAGGCCGTGTCCAAAGTAAGCTAAATAGTTAGGATATGTCCCCAGGTGCGTCCAGGGCGGCACCACGGCCATCCCCGGCGCCTTCGGCTGCGGCAAGACCGTCATCTCGCAGGCGCTCTCCAAGTACTCCAACTCTGACGTCATCATCTACGTCGGGTGCGGCGAGCGCGGTACGTCAACAGACTGTACATGTACAGTAGTGTACACTCGACACTGACGGACAGTCGTAGTTACATATACAGGATTCAAACTACTTCCTACTAATATTTTCCATTTCTTACTAATAAAAATTTCTTATGTATGACCATTGTATGATACTGTCGTTTGTGTCCTGTGACGTTTGTGTCGTCATTTAATGATATTTGTTTGAGGTGTCCTGGACCAAATCCCTGACGTTTTTCAAATTAAACACCGAACATTTTGCCTGCGTACTACTTTCACATAACGTCGTAGTTGGCCAAATACGTCTCACCCACAGAGATGTGAATGCCATTATATTAAAAAAAAATAAAAAAAATATTTTGACTATGAAGTCCGATCATTTGGTCGGAAAAAGGGGGTTCACCTGAAAAGTTTTCCGGGAGTTTTGAACATTGGCAATTTTATAGATTTTGACGTGTTCTTACCGAATTTCAACATCTCTGCCGCCATATTGGAAAAATGGCGCCTAAAAGCAGTTTTTTTATAATAACTCCTTTCCGACGCATTTTACAGGAAAAATATATCTATATAAAATAATTGTAAGGAAAATTTCCTACAATTTATGTCATAACCTTTTTTTAAACCTTTTCCTAAAATCAATAGTTTCGGCGTACGAGCGCCGTAAAGTGTAGTTCTTCTTTCCCGGTCCGGCTAAAGACACATAACTTTACCAGAACGTCGTGTTGTCCAGGTAACGAGATGTCGGAGGTGCTGCGCGACTTCCCCGAGCTGTCGGTGGAGATCGACGGCGTGACGGAGTCCATCATGAAGCGCACGGCGCTGGTGGCCAACACCTCCAACATGCCCGTCGCCGCGCGCGAGGCCTCCATCTACACAGGTCAGTTGTAGCTGTCACCAGCTGTCACAATCGACAACTGCGCTTCGTAACGTAACGCGTTACGGCGCCACTCTGTCTCGCGTGTGACAGACGCTTCCCCCTCTCTCTACTCAGTGTTTAGTGTGCGATAGACATACTGTTGACAGTGAGCATGTAGCCTAAAACTGTCACCGTTTTTGAAAGTAATTATAAATTACTTAGATTAGTTTAAGTTATCACTTCTGTCGAGCGTCCTGAGACGCACACGTTTTTTTTATGTTAAACGGTGCCTTTCGAGTCTGTTGCGTGGTTTAAAAGACAGTCCCCGGGTTTTACCCGCATAGTTCCCGATCCCGTGAAATTTCCGGGATAAAAACTATCCTATGTCCTTTAGTGGGGTCCAAACTATCTGTGTACCAAATTTCATCCAAATTGGTTAAGTGGTTTAGGCGTCAAGAAGACAGACCGACAGACAGAATTATCAGAACAGAACTGTTTAACATAAAAAAAAAATTTCAATTTCCAATTTTACTTCCAGTCGTCCATAGTAATTTGATACACATACACATATTATATTGAAGTAGTTGTGGAAATACGCATAATAACTATCCGCCATTTTGTAGCTGCGGCACACCACGCCCACCACACGCAGCTTACAAACGTTTGGATAGATTTTATTTTAATTTTAATTGTTTTTTTTTTACTAACGTGTGTGTAACGTGTGTGTAACGTGCGTGTTCCCAGGCATCACGCTGTCGGAGTACTTCCGCGACATGGGCTACAACGTGTCGATGATGGCGGACAGCACGTCCCGCTGGGCGGAGGCGCTGCGCGAGATCTCCGGCCGGCTGGCGGAGATGCCGGCCGACTCGGGCTACCCCGCCTACCTGGGCGCGCGCCTCGCCTCCTTCTACGAGCGCGCCGGCCGCGTCAAGTGCCTCGGCAACCCCGACCGCGAGGGTGAGTCTACCCTACCCTGTACCGGCACAGTAGGGCCCCATTCACTGAGCCCCAAAAGATTTCGTGCTCATGTCGTGTGACATCAGACAGAATTTTAACCCCTTCCCGCCAGATGTGACGTCACACATTTAAAAAATGTATGCATGTATTTAAAATATTACAAAAACAGTTATTTTTATTTTTATTGTATAATCTTCAATAAAACGAACTAAAGTCAAATATTTTTATAACAGAAAGGACTATGTTAATTAATGTCAAAACAATTGTAGATTAATTTTTAATTCACATAATTATGAATTTCGCGTTATGGATTTCAAATTTTTATATGTGACGTCGCCAAGCTTTTGACCCCGTGCCCCTTGTCACACTACGTCACACTCCGGTAACACCCTGCCCCATTAACGTGTGACGAACCCTTTAGGCTGCGTTTCCACCAGAGATGTGCGAGGATGCGTAGCGAGGGATGCGTTTTTGAAGAACCAATAGAATCGCTTCATTAGCCTAGCCTCGCTTAGCACAGCTCTGATGGAAACGGCTTAGCGGAGCGAGGCTAGGTAAATGAAGCAATAGGCATGATGACTAATTTTCAAAAACTTTTCTATGATGTTCAGAAGTTTCTATTATGTCTAAAATATATCATATTTTTGTAGAAAATTAAGGTTTTTGTGCAATAAAAGTACATTTAAATTTTAAGTTTCAAATTCATTCCAAAACGCTCGCCCATGTCATGGCGTCTGTCATTACGTCACGGCTCAGTAAACAATGCACTTACGAAATAAATCACTTTTACTGAGACATGACGTAAATTGAAGTAATTCGATCTGATGGGTGTTTAAGCTATCATGGCGGATTGTTGTATTTAGTAGATTTATTTTAACAAAGAAATTATTAATCTCGACATTAATAAGAGAATAAATACATGTTTCAAAATCTTTGAATCCTATTTCATTAGATCAGATAAATATTTTGGCGATACTTGATCACTGTCATCATGCCTATTCAATTGGTTGTTCAAATACTCATCCCCCGCTACGCATCCTCGCACATCTGTGGCGGCAACGCAGCGTAACACGGGCCGCTTGTGTGCGCAGGGTCCGTGTCGATCGTGGGCGCGGTGTCGCCCCCCGGCGGGGACTTCTCGGACCCCGTGACGGCCGCCACGCTGGGCATCGTGCAGGTGTTCTGGGGCCTGGACAAGAAGCTCGCGCAGAGGAAGCACTTCCCCTCCATCAACTGGCTCATCTCTTACAGGCGGGTCATCTCACTAGAGCACTCAAACTCAAACTCAAAAGCTTTTATTCATTATTAGGTACAATTTGTGCACACTTAATGAAAGTCATACAGATAAATTATACATTCTACATTCGTCCGCTTCGATCGCCCCTCAGGCAAAACGTAGACTGGGAGAGAAAAGCGGGCGGAAAAAAACTCCCAGCACTCTTTTAAAAGTAAATAAAACTTAGTCTATAATGCAGTATGGCTAGGTCCAATAAAGGAACACACGTGACAGCTATCGTGTGTGTCAATATCGCCCCATTGCCATCCGCTCACAAATAAATATTGTTACATAGTGTATAGAAATAGCCTATAGTGAAGTTACACTCTCTCCACCTGTCTTATGTTTCTCTCTTTTGGCTGCTCGTATTGTGTATCTGTACAAACTAATCACTGAAGGTTTGGTGGTCTGTTTTTGATGGTCCTCAAGTCAAATTGTCATAAAATGTAAAATTAAGTATCAGTTATGTAAGACATTAATTATTGTGTGCCCGCATAGGGTGGACTGTTCTAAACTTATTATAATTTTTGTAACATCTTTCTCATGTAACAGTCAACAATAAACATATTCTTTTCTTTTCTTTTCTCACGTGCCTTTGAGAACGTTATGGAAAACTCCTAAGGCATGCAACCTCACCAAGATTCTTTACACAAACATCATAAATCCACTGTAATTTATAACATTCTCATTCTGAGTATCACTACTTACCCCCTGCACTACTAACGGTGTTCAATCATTTGTGTTTGTTTTGTGATATACATATTTCAATTACCTTGTTTCTGTTCCACAGCAAGTACATGCGCGCGCTCGATGACTTCTACGAGAAGAACTACCCCGAGTTTGTGCCACTTAGAACTAAGGTAAGTCTCGCTTTCACTTATGTATCTGTGGACCTTCAGATGTAGGCCTCAGACCACCACGCTGACCTCGTGGAGGACATTTGAGTCACAGACCTCACATGTGTTTGGGAACATTATGGACAGCTCTAAGGCCTTTTCTGGGTTCGATTCCCAGTGTTTGAATTACTTTTTATGGTCGGTCTGAGTGTATTGTGTTCTAGCCTTGTGTGTGTCCACGGCACCCGCTACAGGGAATCCTAGTGTGGGTGCCATCGCCATAGTGCTATGAGTATGATGCCATATTATTTTACCGACTTCAGAAAAGGAGGTTTATCATCAATTTGACACATATGTGTGTAATATTCCCGGAACTGCACAATTTTTACATTTGGTTTATTATGGCTTCCAAACAAGAATACCAAAGTTCGTGGGAGTATGTATGTATGTATGTATGTAGATATGTTCTTTACTGTGAGCCTAATGCATAAGCTCAGAGTCGCCCAGAGGGCAATGGAGAGAGCTATGCTTGGTATTTCTCTACGAGACTGAATCAGAAATGATGAAATTCGTAGAAGAACAAAGGTGACCGACATAGCTCTCAAAGTTTGCAAATTAAAGTGGCAATGGGCTGGCCACATCGTTCGCGGGACTGACAACCGATGGGGAAAAAAGGTCCTCGAATGGCGACCACGTTTAGGCAAAAGGAGTACAGGCCGCCCTCCACCAGGTGGACTGATGACCTGAAAAAGACAGCGGGAAACCGTTGGATTCAGAGGGCCCAGGACCGGGCGGAGTGGCGTCGATGAGGGGAGGCCATGTCCAGCAGTGGACTACCAAGGGCTGAAAGGAAGGAAGGAAGGAAGGAAGATATGTTTGTCCCCGCTTATTACTTATTCACCGTTCACGTTTGTAAGTGAAACATGAGAACACATCGAGGAGCGTGTGGTCGCAGGTGAAGGAGATCCTGCAGGAGGAGGAGGACCTGTCGGAGATCGTGCAGCTGGTGGGCAAGGCGTCGCTCGCCGAGACGGACAAGATCACGCTCGAGGTGGCCAAGCTGCTCAAGGACGACTTCCTGCAGCAGAACAGGTGACGGTGCACTCACTATCGAATATAACACACGCAAAAATCATGAACATACGAGCACATTGACTTCTTTCACGAATGTATTCGTAATCTCGGCACTTGACAATGTAAAAATTTGTGATGATATCCAGGGCAACAAAAAAGAGGTTTCTTTTTGTAGAGCTGTGTTATGCATCAAAGAGATTTGTTGGATACTTCACAGGCAATTGAGATTCTTTTCTTCTTGAGATAGATTCTGTATAAAAGTCTGGCTTCAACCAACACAATTTATTGTTTCAAGGCAACTGAATTATTTTTTTCGTTCGTACTAAAACTAAATCAAATCCTCCTTAACGCAGACTTCCAACGTTTTCTTGGGTCTGTTTTGTTGTACAGCGTTTTTACCGCCCTGGAATCATTCACCCTTTCCAGGTGGCCTGACCATCTTGGTCTATGTGATGTACAAAACTTCACTGCTGTTTCAATTTAATTACACGTTAAGAATCATTCCATGGAGCCATGGAGTTGAATCGCCCCCCCGAACGAACTGACAACACAATCCGTCCCGTCCGCAGCTACTCGTCGTACGACCGCTTCTGTCCGTTCTACAAGACGGTGGGCATGCTGAAGAACATGATCGCGTTCTACGACATGTCGCGGCACGCGGTCGAGTCCACGGCGCAGTCCGACAACAAGGTCACGTGGAACGTGATCCGCGACGGCATGGGCAGCGTGCTGTACCAGCTGTCCTCTATGAAGTTCAAGGTAATCGATCGAAAAAGTTAAGCAACGTCGCGCAAGCGCGCGGTCTCGCATCCGGCTCGAAGCACCAAAACTTCAAATCCATAGGTCGGCTCGAAGGACCAAAGAAACTGTACCGAACAGCTACGTTATAGGAACTATATGTTGTACAGTTTTGAAGGGTAAGGGAGCGTATAAAACCAAACCCGACGAGTGCCGGTTGTAATTATTGACTTATTTATTTCTGCAGAATGTAAAAATAATGATGTGAAATTATAAATGAGTGTGAATGGGAAATGTTTGAGTGTGTGCAATAATGTATATATAGCAAATTAAGTACTTATGTATGTAGCTCGTACACAGTACCTGGATGGGTTATCGATATGATAGCGGTAGCGATGGAGCAATGTGGTGGAGTATTCTCCAGACCTCTTCCTGCTGTGGGGAGAGACCGCACCAATGACAGGTCACGTCTGTGCACTGTGGTCGGATCCGTAGTAAAATGCTTAAAAATCATGTTTCTATCCCTTATTTGTAATTTTGCAGGACCCCGTGAAAGATATCCCTTATTTGTAATTTTGCAGGACCCCGTGAAAGACGGCGAGGCTAAGATCAAGGCGGACTTCGACCAGCTGCTCGAGGACATGTCCGCCGCCTTCCGCAACCTGGAGGACTAAGCGCCGACCACGCCTACTGTAGTGACGTCGCGGGACTGACGGTCTCAACGATTCTCTGATCGGACTCATATAGAACAGCTGATGAGAATGACAGAATACATCAGTTACTTGTTCCTTGTAAAGAAAGTAACGCGCTTCGTTTAACAGTGTAAAATGTAAGTTCTTATTAAATAGACAAATCAGGTTATGATCAAGTTGGAACAGCTCATTCGCACGACATTGTCCCGCGACAACTATATTTTAGACATAATTTAAAGTTTAACGAAGTCTTATAGTGCGTAGGTTACAAATCTTCAAATGTTAATTCCATACTGTGACTATCGATCGGAAATGTCCTATATATAGGCAGTAAATAACGCTTGCTAGGTGTGTAGCTCCCCTGTATATAGCCTCCCGGCGCCGTCTACGCGAGCTAATTAGTCGTTATTTATATGATTATTATTATTAAAATATATTATTTATACACACTAACAAATGAATTATTTTTCCCATTGATATTTTGTGTGATTTATACATCTATTACCCCTCGTGCATTCCACGTTATTTTTAGATTTTTAATTGACAAATTCGTTTTTATTTTCGATTCTTTTAAAACTTC
This sequence comes from Erynnis tages, assembly GCA_905147235.1. Classification (NCBI taxonomy): domain Eukaryota; kingdom Metazoa; phylum Arthropoda; class Insecta; order Lepidoptera; family Hesperiidae; genus Erynnis; species Erynnis tages. The sequence goes on from LR990086.1 coordinate 10,847,266, forward strand.
AGCATTTTTTTTTGTTGATTCGTTCTTGGTCTGCCGTGAGTTCTTCTTCATGAGTTTCAGTATTATTCTGTGGGTCGCACTACAGAGTAGTGTCGTTTTCTGTAAGGCGTGTACAAAATAAATGTTTATGCAATAATATTATCTTGCTGTTTGAAATTGATGTTACATGTTAATAGAAGACGAAAGTTATTATAAATAAATATTAAAAATATTTTATTGGTGTATTATTTGTGGACGAAACCTGTGAATGACTTATGTGGCATGTGACTAGTAAAAAATTGGTAAAGGGCGATTAGAAGCAAAAAGACATACATAAGGCTGACAATTGTTTCATAATTTGTCTTGACCTTGACCTTGTGGTTGGTTGACACTCATGTCCATGGGCTGCAGTGACCACTTCACAGCAAGTTGCTAAATGCCTGAATGCCCGATTGATACTCGATGACTAAATAAAAATAGAAGAAGATGTCACTTAGAAACCCAGAGTCTCCCTGAAATGAAAAACTATATTATGTTTGAAAATAACTGGCCTTTTTTTATTTTTCTTTATTGAACCTTACACACTAGTGAATTAACAAAAGGCGGATTTAATACTAGAACTTCTCTACCAGCCAACCTTGGGGAAGTGAGATAATGACAGCTACAAAAATGTGATAATAGTAATTACTAACCATTATAGACTACAAGCCCGTGAATCCAATTTACCTGTGAAATGAACCAACGTGAATAACGCTTAGAAGGCTGTTACTATATCAGAAAATAACTCTGAGCACTATGCCGTCATTTCTGAGCGGCACCTGGTACCATGATGAGAAATGTACGGCACTTATTGTACAGCATTTGTGACCTATAGGTCATTTATTACAATAAAGCATTTGTGTAGTTCCTTTTGTATACATATACAGATACTTTACCCATGAACGCCGTACATATTTCCAAGGGAGGGCTCGAAAGCCAAGGGTCGCAACCCTTATATCTGATCATGATACCAGGTGTACCGCTCAGAAATGACCGCATAGTGCTCAGAGTTATTTTCTGATATAGTAACAGCCTTCTAAGCGTTATTCACGTTGGTTCATTTCACAGGTAAATTTTGTTCATGGGCTTGTAGTCTATTAGTACTTGTACTGTACAAAGTTTCCGAACTTCTGTTCCTACTAATATGAACTGAATTGGTTTTTGTTGAGCCATTGTTTTGGAATATCACTGGTGTGTAGGAGGTACATGATCGAACCTAGTACACTTCCTCGTGGGACTTTAGCTTTTATTTGCTTTAACTTCGAGCGCCTTCTTGCCTTTCCCTTAATACTCTGTGAAAGTATAAAAAACTGAAAATTGTTTATTGCTCACACACAAACTTAATAAAACCTTGGTAAAATGATGACATTAATTATATAAATTAAATATAAATTATTCTTACTTGTTACTGTCTATTTGAGTGGTCCATCCACAATGGCCAGCCCTCCACTGATTTTAAGTAATCATTAATATTATCAAAGGAATCAATTTTCTCTTTTAGAGGTGACTCTTTACTATTAGGAAAAATTACCTGCAAGCATAATTATAATAATTAATTATTACCGATAAAAATAAACTGATCAATTTTCACTCATACAAATTAATACTTACAGTGATAGATGTATCCTCGTTTAGTCGTAAATGGTTTATGATCTGCTTAGTTGTTACATCTATCCGTATAAATTCAATTCCATTTGGTTTATGTTTATCTACGTACAACCAACACGGTGGCAGCATTGGAAATTTGTGGATATTATCCCTAAAATCGTCCAATTGTGACCTCGCTGCACTCTCCTGATGACTTTCAATGGTATCAGGTTCATCAATATCGTCGTCCACTGTTAAATCAATACTCAATGGCAGTTCGTCTAATTCATGTTCAGCATCCATTGAATTGTTGGACACTTCTTGATCTACTAATACTTTTTGTGGTTCATTATGATGTTTTTGTAGTTGATAATGCTGATCATCTTCAGAGTAATTGCATTGTATTGGGATAAACTGATGCTCGATTGTTGGTAAAGCTTCATCTTTGAGTTTCTTTTTCCCTGTTGGAAAAATTATAGGCTCACCATTGTTGTAGAACTTTTCGTACATTTTTATGTGCTCCTCTTTAAAATGAAGATGGCAAACATAATCTGAGGCTTTCACCTTTATGCCCAATGATTTCGACCAATTTTGCAGTCTCGCTGGGGTCTGTGAATTTATTAGAACGAAAAATTATCATGTGACATCATGTGAATTCATGTGTTTATTGATAATAAAAATTGCCGCAATAAAGAATCCTACTACTGTTATCAATGCGAAAGTTTGTAAGGATGGTTGGATGGATGATGGATGTTTGTTATTCACACAAAAATGGCTTAACAGATTTTGATGAAATTAGGTAGACCTACAAGGAGTTTATAACCTAGATTAACATAAAGGATACTTTTTATCCCTCTCTGGAACAAGGTCTATCTACGCGGACGCAGCAGTGTACAGAGTCTAGTCCTACTGTTAATATATACGCAAAAGTTTGTGAGGAGATGATCGATGGGTGGATTTTTGTTGTTACTCTTTCACACAAAACAGGTGGAACAGATTTGGATGCAATTTAGTACACAGGTAGGTTATTAGCTGGATTGACATACAGGATACCTACTTTTTATCCCTGTCTGAGTCAAATTCTTAGGTCAACGTGGGCGAAGGCGCGGGCGAAAGCTAGTCGTTCATAAAGTAAATATTTCATTAAAAATTTATACATACTGTTGGCTGGAAATAAGATACAGACTGACTTTTTCCATTTTTCAATTTACGCCCACTCGGACAACTTTTCACTATGCAAATTTTGCCCATTGTAGTTCAAGTTTTATAACAATAAACACTAAAAATCACTAAATGTATTATTTCAGTTAAATTCACAAAAATTCAATCACTCTCCATTTTATCTCACAGACTGTGAGTAACAATTTAGGACACGGGGTTACTAACCCCGTGTCCTAAATCCTAATTGACTGATTGCCATGATGTCGCACGCAAAAGTTGCTCATACGACATAATTGTTATCATTATCGTACATTTTGTTGATTTTGTCACATGTCTGTCTGTCACTGTCAGTGCGACGTATAGGGATAAATGACACTAGATGGCATAGGTGTCGCCGTGCACGGTCCCTATATATTTTCAATAAAATTAGGACCAATGTTGTCAGTTGACATTTACGCAATCTCCCCAATCTTTACCGAAATCCCAACAAAATGCAGATGTCCGAAAAAACCCCCACTCAGGCAAAATAATCAAGAACAAAATAAAAGTATCTAAAATTCCAATCTGCAGTAAATTAGTCGTTAAAGTATCAATTAATTTCTGAATCATTGTGTTTGTCTCTTTGCATTAATTTATGTAAACCTTTGAGAGGAACTTTGCTCCAAATCCGGAACTTAAATGCATTGTTTAATTCTTTTTCGTACTTTTTGTTTTAACAAAAACAAATAAAACATAGACAACTTGGTAATTGACGGGAAAACGTTAGATTTTTTTTTTATTTGCAAGCCTCCAGCCAAATAAGCCTGTTAATCCCACCAAATTAACAAATAAAGATAATATTTTTAAAATTAAAATCCCCTAAAGATGTTGTGGCTTTTATGACTTAAAAACCTCCAAATTTGGGGAAAGCCGCCAATCTGGTATCAGTGTGTCTTTCCTCCCATATGAGACGATTATCTAATCTCAATCTACCCTCCATAAACTGGCTTTTAATCATAGACATTTTTAATTAAATTTTATCCTCTGTCAGCCAGCTGATAGTTTATTGTTTATGCTTCTGCCGGGTTTGTTTTGTTGTTGTTGTTTCACAATTGACAGCACAGGATAATCCAAGCTTTTCTTTATAAAACTGTTATAAAATATTTAATTTGAAGAATATTTTGATACCTTTTTAGTTTGTACTATTGTTATACAACATGTCTTATCCGTTAGATGAACCGTCAATGAGCGATACCTTGCTCCTTGTGAGTGTAGAGGATCTGATCAATATGGGATTGGGAGGACCTGATGTAAGACTATATAAATTCTTTAATTTGTGCTCATAAGGCTGCGCTACACCGGATTGCGTTCAACTTCGCAATTATAGATGCTTTGTTGTTACTTATCTTGGCCTTATAATAATTTAGAACTTATAATGAGATAAAATGAAATTCAAGTTTAATTTCATTTCAGAAAAACATTGTGAATTTTAAAACAGTACAAACAGTGTTACATATTTTGGCGCGTCAGCAGCGAATGCTCCAACAAAAGGTGGAGATAAGAATAAGTGAAAGGCAAGCATCACCACCTCGAGGAAGGTCTCGAGGAAGAGAGGCGGAGGCATCTGATAGCTCTTCGTCTAGGAGTCCACAGTCACCAAAGAAGCGAATGCCTCGGATAAAGGAGGAACGTGAAGATAAAACAAAAGATAAAGCAAAAGCTGACAAAGAAAAAGCGAAGCCTGACAAAGAAGAAGCCAAGGTTGATAAAGGACAAGTGAAGGCTGGTAAAGAATCAGCAAAGGCTGACAAGGAACAAGCAAAGGTAGAAAAAGAAAAAGCCAAAGCTGAAATAGAGAAAGCTAAAGCTGAAATAGAGAAAGCTAAAGCTGAAAAAGAGGCAGCAAAAGCTCAGAAAGAACAAGCAAAGGCTGAGAAAGATAAAATGAAATCTGAAAAGGAACAGGCGAAAGCAGAGAGGGAGGCACTAAAAGAGAAAGAGAAGGAATTAAAAGCTCTAGAGAAAGCTGATAAGAGTGCCAAGAAAGAAAAAGAAAAGGCAGAAAAAGCAGAACAGAAGGAGCTTGAGAAAGCGCAAAAAGAGAAAGAAAAGGCGGAAAAAGCAGAACAGAAGGAGCTTGAGAAAGCGCAAAAAGAGAAGGAAAAGGCAGTAAAAGCAGAACAGAAGGAGCTTGAGAAAGCGCAAAAAGGGAAAGAAAAGGCGGAACAAAAGGAGCTTGAGAAAGGGCAAAAAGAGAAGGAAAAGGCGGAAAGAAAGGAGCTTGAGAAAGCGCAAAAAGAGAAGGAAAAGGCGGAACAAAAGGAGCTCGAGAAAGCGCAAAAAGAGAAAGAAAAGGCGGAACAAAAGGAGCTTGAGAAAGCGCAAAAAGAGAAAGAAAAGGCGGAAAAGGCAGCAACAAAAGACCAAGAAAAAGCTGAGAAGGCTGAGAGAAAAGAGAAAGAACGTGCTGAAAGGGAAGAAGCCAAGGCAAAAAAGGAGAAAGAACGTACTGAAAGGTCCCCATCGCTAGCGCCTAAAACTGTGGGTATACGTATTTTTTTATCATGTATTTTTTAAGTTTAGAACTGAAGACAATTCTAAAAATAGTTTACTACAGACGTTTGCACAAGTTGTTGAGCTCAGTCTTTATAGTTAATTTACTATCTATATATAGTAGGTAAATTCTCCTCTGAAATAAAAAAAATAATTCTACCAGCTACATTATGAGCTGTAGCACAGGAAATAAGATGAGGCTGGAACACATTTAACCACATATAAATGCCTTAACAATGCAGATTATGAAGTTTTGGAAGATAAAAAGTGTTTATGGGTCAGTTCGACACAGACTCTGCTGTAGCTTCACACCAGTAACTCTTAGGGCATGTTCTTTAATTGCAGTGCATTGGCCAAAAGTGTACAAAATAAGTTTGTATCAGTAATAAGTAGGTAATATTCGAATTTTTAAACGTTTCAGAAAGATAAGAAGAAGGCACGGGTAGAATCCACCTCGAGCATTTCCATATCAGGTAGGTACTTGAGTTATAAAAAACTTTATTTTAAATTAATCAATTTTCTATATTATTAGGTACGTTTTGAAGAGGTCATGTGAGTTGTTGGCGTTGCTAACAGACAACAAGAACCTTAGGCGTGTTTAAGACACTAAATGTGTTAAAAGTGCCTGATTAATAACTTAATTATGACTCTTCTTTTGCAGAAGTTCAGGGTGTCAAAGGAACAGTGCTTGTAGGTAATGATAATATTATTATAATTAGGTTATTTAATACTTTTACCTACCCATAGATATAATATTAGGTCGATCAGCTGTCAAATGAGGCGAAACCAAAAATATGCACATCAAGTAGATAGTGATTTCCATGCTCAATTTCAATATGTTCACTTAATTGTTAAGAACACTGGTATTATTAATTAGTTCTAATTTGATAATTAAAATTAAAGTAAACAACAATTAAACATTTTTTAAAGTTTACCTATTCTTTTGTATTTGTTACTATCTGAATTCTTGCACATTCCAAATAACCAATGTGATCAATTACCATGATTTTTTAAATATATCTGTGCAATAAATCTTTTGAATTAACTTTAAGAACTCGCATTATCAACCAATTTGCTTGTCTTAAGTATAATAATGTGGGTTTCTTACTTAAAGCGGTTACAACTAGGCTCTACACAATATTTAGGTTTTGTATGTCTACTGAACAATTATTTCTTACTTGAAACTAATTTTGTAAAATACGGCGAGATTGTTTCTTTACAATGCCACTGCCAATCTGTTATAGGGCGACTTCGTTTTAAAAACGAATTCGTATATCTATCTCGTTCTAACATACTGTATCCAGTCTTTTCTCTTTCACATTGCCAATCTCTAACGTTAGTTAGAATATGCTTATACCAATATTATTTACATAATATTGAATGTTGTAATATTTATTTCAGTTGAGAAAGGACCCACAACACGTGTTGGTAAGTTATTTTTTTGTGTAGTAGTCACCAGTCACCAATCACCACACAATCCAGATTAGGTAAAACGACTGAATATATAAGTTATAAACACTATCGCCTACCCGCCTACACGCCTGTCCCACTCCCCGTATAGGTATCAAAACACAGCAGCCCATCCGAGGCGGCTAGTCAGTGGCGGAAAGGAAAGTGTTACGCGCGAATAGGTAAGAGTTACGCGCTAGAAAGACACGCAACATGTAGCGGGAAAGTGGAATAGGTAAGACTTACGCGCTAGAAAGAGACGCAACATGTAGCGTAGTGATTAAACGCTGCGCGATCTGAATTGAACTGAATCGTATCGTAGCTAGAGTCTATATTTCTTTAAATAACTTTTCGTAGTGGGCTTTCTGTACTTGTACTCTGTGACATTACATGGAAAGTAGTGTATAAGAAATAATCAAATTGAAATAAAAAGAAAATGATCTTTATTTCATTAAATTAATTCTCTTTACAATATTTGTATTCTTAAACATGGTAAATAGATTCTATGCAACTCTAACTATATTTATGCATATAAACGTTTTGTCTTTGTTTTTGACTATAAAATATAAATAAATAACGCTTCACACTTATAGCCCCACACTAGGATTCCCTGTGTCGTGGGCGCCATGGACACACACAAGACAAGAACACAACACACCCAGATCAGAAACAGAAATTTAAATGCATCATTGAAATCCCTGTTCTGCTGGGGATCGAACCCAGGAGCTTCCGCGCAGCGCACCGGTGTCTAAACCACTGCGCCACTAGGTCGTCGCTATGCCACTACATTTTGTATGTGCAGAGTCTCGTGGGCGCGGCAGCATAGACGTGGTGACGCAGTCGCAGTTCGCGCTGCTGGAGGCAGCGGTGCGGGGGCTGGCGGAGCGGGCGGCGCCGGCCGAGCTGCGGCTGCCCGACAACAAGCAGCTGCGCGGCCAGCTGGCCAGCGGCAGCGCGTCGCTCACTGACACCATGCAGGCCATGCAGGTACACTGCCAGCGCCGTGTTAAACTATTGGAGGCCCTGGCCAATACTGGCCATATTAGGATAATAAAAGAAACCAATAGAAAGAACCTCAATTACTGACTGCAAAAGGGGCTCCCCCTATTGTAGTCAGTTATCCCCCTCTTTCCCAGTGGGCACTTTGGGCAAGTGCCCAGGGCCCCGCAATCGCTAACGGCTCCCTCAGATCAAATACAAAGTCCCTAGTTCCTGTCAGATCACATATTCATTACCAAAAAACTTATATAATTCGAAGAAACCGAACCTCCATTACTGACTACAATAGGGGCCCCATTATCTGCCCTGCTGCCTGCTTATATTAATATGCCCAGCATTGCCCAGGACCAGGAAAAGTTTAAAGACGGCAACACCCATGAAACGATCCATGGGGCTTTATGTGCAATGCCCCAAATGTTTAACAACATACAACACCCATGAAACGTTCTGTGACCTGTGGTTTCCAGGTGAACGCCCGCGTGAAGGCGGCGGAGGAGGCGATAGAGCGCATGGCGGGGCTGCTGACGCAGCTGGCGGCGGCCGGCGCGCTTCCCGACGACGTGGCGGGCCGGGCGCACGCGGCCGAGCGAGGCGCCGAGCGGCCGCGCAGCTCCGACACCGACGATGCCGTGGTATGGGACTGCTTCCACCTTCCTTTCAGCCCGCACTCAGCTCCGACATCGACGATGCCGTGGTATGGCACCGCTGTTAGGCGCGGGCCACACAGAACAGACGTAAGACGTAGTCGGGGCGCGGACATTTGTCTCTAGCGCGTCTCGGCTCGTCTCGGCTCGGCACGTCTCGGCAATGAGTATGAAACGTTTATTTAAATTTTTTAATTTTTTTTGCATCTGACAGCCAATCAAACCCCGCCCGCCGGCCGCTCGCAAGTCGGTGGTGATCGACCCCATAGCGATGACGTCTCCGATGGAGCGGCCCTCCAGCGCGGCGACCAAGCCCTCCATCAGCACGGTGCTCAGCAGACCTTCAGTCACCCAGCGATCCTCCACCGTCTCCACGGCCATCCCCGAGCCTGGAGTCACGAGGGGAGAGATGGAGTATGTTTTTTTTTATTTAAGTAGCCTAACGCAGGCCTCCTTATAGTGGGGTCACTGCCCTTGGACGTGTATATCCGATCTGAAATACAGATGAAGTCCTATCCGAGGTTGTAGAATTGTAGGTGTTTTGCTACTCATGAGGGCTAAGGGCATGTCCTTGGCTGACATAACTGACCGAGCAACCAACACGACATAAGAACTGTACCAAATTATGAAAAGTCTTAGTAGCGCCACATTCATCTTTAACGACTACACCAATATCTGTCTTCTATAATTGACGACCTGAGTGGCGCAGTGGTTAAGACACCGGTGCGCTGCGCGGAGGGTCCTGGATTCGATTCCCAGCAGAGCAGGGATTTGAATGATGAATTTGAATTTCTGTTTCTGGTCTGGGTGTGTGTACTTGTCTTGTGTGTGTCCATGGCGCCCACGACACAGGGAATCCTAGTGTGGGGCTGTGAGTGTGAAGCGTTATTTATTTATTTTATAATATTATTGATGACGAGCTATACTGAGCTCATTAGCTCAAAACATGACATTGTGTCCTTATGTCATTGTCATGATTGTCATTTCCACTATTGCCAGTAAAAGAAAATAGCTCATATCATAATTTTTACGCACCATGCCGAGGTGTGGCGGAATACAATATAACTTTACTAATAAATACAATTGTATCTGTTCCAGAGATATGATAAAGGCGGTAAAGGACGACTTGTGGAAGAGAATGAACAGCATGACCAATAAGGCCACGACAGCTGCCGAGAGCGCCATGAACACCGCTAAAGGAGTCGGTAAGAGCATTCATCCATGTCCATCCATGCGTTGGGGATTTCATTCCTATACACTAAGAACGCTTGTATACGTCCGTTTTTTTCACCGGACAACGGACCGTTTTTTTAGCCGGACTCGCGGTGGTGTATCATGTATGGCTTATAATGAAGGTGTGTACATGCACCGGACATCTGTCCGGCGAACAATTTACGCCGGATGCGCCACCGCTTCCCCTCGGCGCGACGGACTCCTGTCCGGCGTAAGAAGAGCGGTCATCCACGCCAGTGTATTGGTACGTGTTGACGCTGCCGGACGTATTGCCGGTTTTCTGTAAATTGTGTGTCGCCTAGCGCATAGTAAAAAAAATATATGTATACAAGGTTATCCGTTTATTGACGGTCCGTTGTCCGGTGAAAAAAAACGGGCGTATACGAGCGCTCTAAGGCAGTGTGGGGCGGGGCTGCTCTAAGCCGTCCCTCCTCCAACCCTCTCGCTGGTAGCCGCAACCAGAGTCTAATGGCTAAATGCGAAGTCGATGCTCGATCGGTGTAGGCCAGCTGCGCTCCCTCGGTGAGTGCGGCAGCGCCGACCCGTGGTTCCTCCGACCCTTGGTCGCGACATGCCCCATCCCGACCATCTCCAGCCCCTCCGCGGCAGATGCGTTGTTCGGAACAAGCCCCCAGATTAGCTCTTGAAGCTGTTCGAAGCCAATGGTAAGTGACAAGGATGTAGGCTTTAGTCCACATTGGCCTAGTGTCGGTTGGTGGACTTTATATACCATTGAGAACGGTCAGGCATGCAATTTTTCTTACGATGTTTACCTTCACCGTTACCGAGAGTCACAGAAAGGTTGTCAAGTACCTATTTGGACGCCTAACCCACCTTAAAAGACCTACTACTGCACTTACTGCGTCTAAAATATCTTATAAAATGCCTGGAATTAATTGGTTGCAGCGGAGAGACTAGACGTCGCACTGAAACTGGATACTCGAATATCCAACCTATATTCCCTAGTGTCGGACTACGCGGAGCAGCTGAGCGGGTTCGATTCGGGACTGACCACTCAGGTTCTCTGATCATAGTCTTTGGTGGTTCATACTTTCATAGTCTATCTTCAGTGGTAGAGTAGAGCCATCTACCCTCACCATTTGCCCTAAAACAACTGTTATTAAAAGCTTTTATTTATCTTGCAATGTTCGGGTGGAATCTTTGAACTCACTTTTAAAGTAGATATCTTCAACCGATTGAGCTGAAATTTTGTATACACGTTTACTTTGGATGACAATGCACGATATGGTTTGTGACGTCATTCTAAATCCAATTAATCCAATTATTATACTGATACAAAAATAAAGGTGGACTTAATCCTACTTTTAGCATTCTCTGCCAGTCTACCTTTGGGCTCAACAGAAATGTCAGTAGGCGGCATAAAAATAAATTAATCGCTTCACACTCACAGCCCCACACTAGGATTCCCTGTGTCGTGGGCGCCATGGACACTCACAAGACAAGAGCACACTACACCCAGACCAGAAACAGAAATTCAAATTCATCATTCAAATCTCTGCTCTGCTGGGAATCGAACCCAGGACCTTCCGCGCAGCGCACCGGTGTCTTAAGCACTGCGCCACTTGGGTCCTCAAATAATAATGAATTACAATAATTAAGTGCCAAAAATGAAAATGATAAAAAGAAAAGAAAAGAAAAGAATACGTTTATTGTTGACTGTTACATGAGAAAGATCTTACAAAATTTTATAATAAGTTTAGAACAGTCTACCCTATGCGGGCATACAATAATTATGTCTTATATAACTAAAACTTAATTTTATATTTCATGGCAATTATTGCGAAATTATATTTATTTATTTATTATTTTGTTCAGCAGTTCTAATTATTTGTTTATTTTAATATTTTGCCTATTCGAAGGAAACGTTTATGTAGGATTGTATCCATAACAAGTCAGATAGGTAGCAGTACAATGGCAGAGAGCAGTGATTGAGGCTCTAATGTCGCTTGTAGATGTTGAGCTTCCAGGAGCAAATCGCACAAATCCGCAGCGACCTGAAGGGGGGGCTGACGCTGCTGGAGAATGTCAACAACAATGCCGAAACTGCGGGTACGTGATCGTATTTTATCTTTTTTGTGCTTATTTTGACATCTGAACTACTAAACTAGAAAGTATTAGAACTTACCTTTTAATAAATGTTATTTTTTTCTTTCTTTCTTTATTCATTCATTTATTCTTTCTTTCTTTCTTTTTTTCTGCAATTATGATGTTATAATATGATGTTTTAATATTTAATGTTTATTTTAATTGTCAGCACGCTTTTTGTACAATTTGCATGTAGTCCGCCCCTATAATTGTAGCAGCACTAAAATTGATTTTTTACTTCGCATTTTTTATGTATGAGTTTTTTTAGTGTATGTTATGTTGGTGATCAAATAATTAACAAATAAATAAATACCGTGTATTGATGGTCCACAGCCGTGATGGAGCTGAACGAGCGGTACGAGGAGCTGGTGGTGGAACTGGAGCAAACAGTGAACGCGCACGAGGCGCTCACCGCCTTCCAGGCGCAGTTAGCCGACGAACTGCGGGTTAGTGACCACACTGTGTATTGTACTGCAACAACCCCTACTACACTTGGTCGGTAGTCTGTTTGTAACCCTACAATGTCCTTAGGATGTACGCCCTACTCCTCCATGCTGCCGGCAAGGGCCAGGGTGGGTCAAAAGCTTTGTGACGTCACTTTTAAAATTTGAAATCCATGACGCGAAATTCATATGTGAAGAAAAAACTTCAATAATTTACAAACTATATTTATCAATAATTTAACTACGAGTATCTCGTTTTAAGATTATAAATAAAAAAATAAAAATAACTGTTTCTTTTAATTTTTTTTAAATACATGCATAAAATGTGTGACGTCACATCAGGCGGGAAGGGGTTCTGATAATATGACAACCTGACAAGGACGGGGGGAGGGTTTAAAAAGTCGTAAAAATCGTGTGACGTAATTTATGGATGGCCCGTAATACGGGGGTTGGTCATCGTGGTTATTTTCCTCGCATTATTTTCATTCTCTGTTTCTCACTGTTGAAACTATACTTGAACTTACATTAGGAATTCGAAACCAAAATTAGCCAAATCGTTCTGTCCAGCCGTTCTCGAGTGTTAGCGAGACTAAGGAATAGCGATACATTTATTTATATACATACGAGTACATACAGATTTTAACAAGTAGGTACGGCCGTTTTTAAACCTCGCTCTGTAAGTGTGAGATGGATACTCAGTGCCACCAACCCGCAGTAGGCCAGCGTGGTGGACTAAGGCCTACATCCCTCTCATTGTGAGAGGAGACCCGACCCTGTAGTGGGTCACTAATGGGTTAAAACAACAACTCAGTGCCACTAATATTGCGTCATATTAACTGAACTTTGAAATAAAATTCCAGGGCCTGGTGGAGTGTGTCGAGATGCTACGAGAGGAAAAGGCAGACCGCGACGAAGTTATCGATGGACTTCGAGATAAGGTAATTGTTTAAATTTCTCAAGGAAGATGACGTGGGGCCTTACAATATCACTGTATTTTCTGGAGTCAAAAAAAGTGAACATTTCTGGCCGTAAAAAATGAATTCATCACCAAATCATCATCATTCATCTAAGTACCATATCAAGTAATACTTTGGCGTTGCATTAAGTTAAAATTATGTGTCGAATTGATAACCTTCTTTTTTTGAAGTCGGTTAACAATCTGGATTCCTGGACCCCCATTTTGTGCACGAAATGATATGAGTCGTATAATAGTCGGCATGAGTCGTGAGCACAATCTCTATTGGTCGGTTTGACATTGACAGCGCTGCGGTCCCCGCGATTGGTTCATCAGTCGTCAGTTGATCAGTGTACGTCGTCCATTGGTCTAGCGCGTATTTTCGGCTGCTGTACATTGGCCGAAAGCACTGAATACATAAAGTACACTTGAACAGAAGGCCCACTTCGAAAAGTCATTTAAAGAAATATAGACTAGCTACGATACGATTAAGTTCAATTCAGATCGCGCAGCACTTAATCACCTACGATATACATATGTTGCGTCTCCTTCTAGCGCGTAACCCTCACCTTTTCCACTTTCCCGCTACATGTTGCGTCTCTTTCTAGCGCGTAAGTCCTACCTATTCCACTTTCCCCCACGGACTAGCCCACTCGGATAGGCCGCTGTGTTTAGGTATATGTTTGATACCTAAACGGGGAGTGGGCCAGGCCTGCTGCAAGTGTACAATATCCCTAGCAGTGATCACCTGTGTTCATGACTCACGACGGCCACACTGCGGGTTGTCGAACTGTGTGTGAGTGTTGAAGGAGTTTGTTGACCCAGGCGGACAGCTCGCGGCTGGCGGGGCTGCTCACGGAGGCGGAGTTCGCCCGCGTGCGCGCCGAGCTCGTCCGCCGCCTCGACCTCTGCCACGACAAGTTCCACCGACAGGATTCCATCTGGATGGTAACCAATCGATATCCTTCATTCCTTCCTTTCAGCCCTTGGTAGTCTACTGCTGGACATGGTCCTAGGCCCTACCATCTTTCATTCCTTCCTTTCAGCCCTAAGTGATCCACTGCTGGACTGTGTGCCTAATCGAATATAGAAATCAGAGGTTAGCTTATAACGAATATAATCGCTTAGTTTATTTTATGTGACTTATAACCACTAGATAGCGCTATATTCAATTTAACGTGACGTCACATATCACAGATCAAGATGCTTCTAATGATATTATTATGTTAAATATTGTGTTAAGTATAGTTTAGAAGTTATGAGTTAAACATAACCCTCCTTTTTGCTTCGCCGTAGCCGGGTAAAATCAAATCTTATATATAAAACTCTCGTGTCGGCTACTATCTATTTTTCATACCCTTAAGAGATAAGAGTAGTCCATTTTAATTTTAATTTTTGGACAATTTTTTAATAATGTGGCATCAAAAAATACATACAATCTTAAATTTTCACCCTTCTATCACCAACCCCTATTTTTTATAGTCATTTTAGTAATTTCATAAAATTTTTCATCGCGCTCGATAACTTATATCGACGATGAAGTGACATGAACTCCTAACTGACATATTGGCGATTTTTTTAGGTAGATAGACTTTAAATAAATAATTGTTTGCGTGAGCTGGCTTCGTTTCCTGTAAAATTATGTTTTGGCGGATAAAGGTCGTTGTCACTTCGTCGTCGATATGGCAAAACCACGTCAGCTAGTTCGCAGTTCGCAGTGGGATTGTTTGTACTGCAGGGAGCCCTGAAGGAGCTGATGAAGACCGCGGACCTGAAGGCGGAGGTGCTGGAGCTGCTGTCGCTGCGGGCCGCCACGCAGCGCCAGCTGCAGGAGCTGCACGAGAGGCTGCGGCTGCTCGCGCAGATACTGGGGGAGCCGCAGGTAGGGGCCACGGTTTAGGCTGCGTTTCCACCTAGCCTCGCTCCGCTAAGCCGTTTCCACCAGAGCTGTGCTAAGCGAGGTAAATGAAAGCTAGGTAAATGAAGCAATTCTATTGGTTCTTCAAAAACGCATCCTGCTACGCATTCTCGCACATCTCTGACGGAAAAGCAGCCTTACTGGGCTTGTTTATTTGTTTGTTTCTCTTCTCCGATTCTATTGTAGCACACTAGCGCCTTTTTTCCCAATTTTGAACGGATATTGCAGAAATCAATGAAATTGTGTAATTTCGTTGCAAACTTAATGCCAAAGAATAATGCCAATTGCGTTCAAGAGTACCAAATCATGACATGTGACAGTTCAGATGGGATCGGAATCGGAATTGAAATTGAAATTGATTTTGCAACTCGGTACAGAGAGGGCTAAAAAGTACCCTATATGTTATTGTAGCAAAATTGTTGTAGCAACAGGTTTGCTCACGATGTTTTCCTTCACCGTAACAGCAGGTGATGTTTAATTTTATATAGCGCACATAACTTTTTTACAAAGTCATCGGTGCGTGCCACTGGGATTCGAACCTAGACCCCTCGAAGTCGAATTCTAAGCCACTGGGCTATTACCGCTGTTATGAATAGGGAACTATGGTCTTCATGTCATCGGCGCAGTCTATTATATGAGTATTGAATATGTCCCGCAGGCGGCGCTGCTGACCCGTCAGCTGGCGGTGGGGGCGGCGTGCGGCGCCTGCGGTGCGGCCGCGCTCATGGGCCTGCAGGACCCCAGCACGGGGGTGCCGCCCGCGCTGCCCGCCCTCCGCCCGCCGCCGCCGCCTGCCGAACCCTGCCTTGCCGGGTGGCAGCTGCCGCACGTCGAGGATGACAGGTCAGTCAGTGTCAACCGCCGTGTGTGGACGGTGACAGGTGTCAGTGTCAACCGCCGCATGTGTCAGTCGAAACCAGTGTTTTTAAGCCTAGGGTGGTGTGACATTTTCAGGATCGTCGTGAACTTCACACGCTCTTGAGAACATTATGTAGAACTCTTGGTTATGCTGATGCAAATTTCCTCACAACATTTTCTTTACAACTTTGTAAAATGCACGTAACGTAGAAAAATCGACTTCTGATCCGACCCTCTCATTTAGGTGGCTGAATTCTAAGCCACCATACTGTCATCATCAAAAATGTTCGTAATAAAAACAAATTCCACGATCTTCAGTCTCCACTCCATACGTTGACAATTAGATCGTTGTGAAATGCTCTCAATAAAAGCAAAGTCCACGATTGTCAGTCTCCTTACATAATACAAATCCTCCTTAACTCTTACGTCCCCAAATTTCCTTAAATTCCCCCTTGATTCTTACTGCCCCAAGTGTGCATTAAGTACGGCATATCCACAGGCACATCTGCCAACGCTGGGTGGGCGGGTCCCACACGCTGGTGTCGGAGTTCATCAGCCGCGAGCAAGCCGAGCCGATGCAGCTTCACACTGCACCCACGAGGAAGTTCACTGACTACGGCCTGGACGGACGGGTGAGACCTTCACCACAATAGAATACATAATAGTACTCGTACAGAAGGCCCACTTCGAAAAGTCATTTAAAGAAATATACACTCTAGCTACGATACGTTTAATCACCTACGGTACATGTTGCGTCTCTTTCTAGCGCGTAATTCTTACCTTTTTCACTTTCCCGCTACATGTTGCGTCTCTTTCTAGCGCGTAATTTTTACCTTTTCCACTTTCCCGCTACATGTTGCGTCTCTTTCTAGCGTGTAACTCTTATCTATTCCACTTCCTTTCCCCCGCTGGCTAGCCGCCTCGGATGAGCCGCTGTGTTTTGATACCTACACAGGCCTGCCTTGACGTTGAAATAGCGATGAAAACTCTAGCTCTAACCTCTTACAGTCACTTGACAGACACTAGACAGTCACTAGACACTAGACAGTTTGACTATAGTATGGATGGACGGGTGAGACGTTGACCTTGAACTAGAGATCGTGATGAGCTGTCAGGTTCTGAAAGGCTGTCGAATGTTATTTGTATTATTTTATAGAAATTGAGTTGTAAAAGGACGTGCAGGCTAATATTGAGTGGTCACTGCTGTCCTTGGACGATTTCAAATAAAGAAAAAATCCTATTGCCTAATCCTAAGCTATCCTCGTGGAGATTTAAATGTTTGCCTCAAATAATGTATCCCCGGTAACCATATCTTCACATAGACATAAAAAACATGATGCTTTGCGACGGTTTAAGAGGCTGGCGGTAAGGTACCTGCCCAGACGGGCTACTATTTCTTTTGCACATTATAATGTAGTACATTATAATGTATCACCCCCGACACATGTCTCCACCAGGTGATACACTACAGCATAGATAGATGACTGACCTTGGCTTTGAACGATTATAAATGTATACTACAACAAAAGAAGACATGAAGAACAGGCTTCTCCATCACACCGAACCCCTTCTGGAGAATGTTCTTTAACTATTCTTTCTTTAACTGTTAACCGGGCCATCGACCGCCAATAGTGGCCGAAGTGATCATGTAATTATCTTTTATTGTCTTCTATCCGTCTAAGTTCTGACCACGCCCACTGTTGATAATTTTTCCCAACCATATGTTGCACAGTTACAACTATTTATTTAAGAATTAAATTCTTTTGTAGTTTACAATTATATCTAAGCGTTACAGACACTATATTTAAACAATTGCGTGTAGTAACAGCGCAAATTACTTATGACGTATGTATTATTAAAATTAGTAGTGTGTTAAATAATTTTATGGCTCCAACTTTAAGTGCGCTCGTAAAAGTTATACGGCGGAAAATTGTTTGCAGAAACATAAACTTGCACTAAGTAATACTGATTCAATGTTTTTTTGTGATAAATATGTAGCAAACGGGAACTTGTGTCTGGTCGTGGCTCAGTAAACAATCTAAAATTTGAATAATATACTGTATTACGTGTGCGATACATTGTGCTTTCATGGGATGGTCAAGTCAATTTATGGATACATACATACGATACATGGATCTCACAACTTTTTACGGTGCAAGAACTGAGTTGCGAGACTTGGGTTTTTTTACAAGTATTGTTTTTGATGGCTACTATTAAAGTAAATTTACTTGAAGACACGGTAGATCACTGTGAGGCTAAACCGGAAACACCGAGCGCTATATTGAAATTGTTTTTCCTCTCAGCTGTACATGATGGAGGAGCCGTTGCAGCCGTGTGTGGAATGCAACGAGATTCTGGAGAAAGAGAGACTGCCTCCTGTAGGGGCGGACGGCGCCGGGGACCAAGGTATGCAGTGTACAGTTTACCCTACTCGAAGTTAATGGCCATACAGGCTTCGGGCGGATGAGTCTACTAAGATTTTTAAAATAAATAATAAATAAATATTGTGGGACAACTCACACATGGCTTTCTGATCCCAAAGTAAGCTGTGAGCTTGTGTTATGGTGACCAGATAGCTGTTAAAACTACATAAATATTTTAAAATACATATATAGATAATTTACACCCAGACACAGAACAAACACTTGTGCTCATCATACAAATATTTGTCCTGGGTGGGAATCGAACCTATGAACTCCGGCGTAGTAGTTAGGGTCGCTAACCACCAGACCAGCAGGCCAGTCTTCAGTCAGGTCAGTCAATTTACCACTTGGAAGCCATTCCGATTGAATCCTATTGGAAATATCAAACCAAAATATTCAAACATGATAGCCGATTCCATTATAACTCCGTTGATTGACTGTAACCCATTAATACCCAGGTTGGGTCTCCTATCACAATGAGAGGGATGTAGGCCTTAGTCAACCACGCTGGCCTAGTTCATTTTCCTTCCATCATTACAAAGTCATTGCATTACATCAGTACATGCCATTGGGTGCCAAACCCAGTTTAAAAAACTTTGAAGCTAAAAGTTATGATGGATCCTTAGTCCTGACTGCAATAAGTTAGAAAACATTCAATTTGTAACGCTGTGTTTTTTTAAATTTTCAGCACCAAAAAAGGTTTCCACCATATCTCCCATGCTTCCAGATCAGAATTGACAGGTAAAGGAGAAAACGATGATTAGATTACACAAATATTTAAAACTAAAATGTATTTTCTACTTATTTGGAACATTTTAAATAAAATACGCAATATTAAGAATCGTTTCGTTTTATTATAAAAATAAATAAATAATTTACATTTTCTTATTCAAGCGTATTTACATCTTACAAGCGCTTTCTAAAATAATTTAAATAAATAATTATTTATTATATTATCATTATTTTCAACTTTAGTGGACGGTTATTAGAATAAGTTTTGCCTTAAATAATTTTGATAAACATATTGTTTTTAATAAAGAATATATTACGATTATAATCAAATTCAACTTTGGATAATACAATAATCAAGTGTCAACTAAAGAAACCTAGAAAATATATTAATAACATAGAATACGATTATGTATTCTATTGTCAGCAAAGTCTACTGAACTCGTTTTTAAAAAGGATTAATTTAAATTCAGTAAAGTTATTTAAAATTATATCTGTTTACAAAAATCCATTCTTTTCCTGGACTTATAAGACTAAAAGTTTTACTGTTTATCTTAGTTATTACAAAAGTATAAAAGGACACCTTGCCCGTCCATTAAATATTATAATTATTCTACTTTGTACTCTCTTTGCCTGAGTTTCCTTCGTTTTCGCTTTATTCTGAAACTGCTCAATTTATAAAAACACTTCGAGTGGCAACACTAACCGCCCTACATACAGAAACCGAGACAAGAGAGACATTTCATAACATTTAACATCACTTTCATTACACTTTAGAGTCACGGCACATTATTTTGTCGAACAACGAGCACTTACTCTTGGATAAACCCATTACAATATCATCTAAAACTTACCGAACATAGTCAACGGTTTCGAGTGATAATGGCAACCACGTCTTAATCACAACCACACTGTAACCATTTGCATGTTGCTTAGAATACTTCAGTATTAATTTGTGCTCTATTTTTTAGTTGAAAACTGTAAGCTAGCAAATAATTTTTATCACACTTCCGGTAGCGGCCCGCCGCAATATTTTTTTACCGGAAGTCATAATACCATTACCGGAACTCACTGTCCATAGAGCACAAACTTTTTTTACATCTTCAACACACGATCGAATAACTTGAACATACCATGCATGAAAAAAATAAGATATGGAATTGTGAACAAGATTATTCAATCATGTAATTTACAGTTTGCTACTGTCCTAGAAATGTATTAACTTGGGACTTTGTGAGTAGAGACAGAGGTTGAAAGCTTACGAGCTTTTTAAAAAAGTTACAATTATTGGTTTTTAATGTTTGGGGCACAGGTTTGCGACGTCTGTATATTGAACAGTTACAACAGGAATACAGAAATAGTTCTAGCTTCTAGTATAAACCCTAGTACAGGATTAAAAGGTTTACAACTTCTGCATTGAAGAGTTACAATAGGTATTGTTTTAGATTGCGCCCCTAGCTTCTAGTATAGCCCTAGTACAAGTTTAACAGGTTTACAACTTCTGTATTGAAGTTACAATAGGGATAATTTAGGTTAGGTCCCTAGCTAGCACAGTTCTAGTAGTATGGGAGTGGGCATCAGTGGTGGTCGCAGCGGAAGCGCGCGCAGGCGTGGTCGCGGCTGGCCGCCATCACGTCGCCCAGCGCCGCCGCCACCGCCGCCGCACCGTCCGCCGCGCCGCGGGATATCCTGGACACACGAATTTTACCGACTTCAAAAAAGGAGGTTTAGTATCAATTCGACGTATGTCTACATCTACACTAATATTATAAAGAGGAAATATTTGTATTTTTGTGTGTGTGTGTGTGTATGTTTGTAATGAATAAACTCAAAAACTACTGTGCCGATTTCAAAAATTCTTTCACCATTGGAAAGCTTCATTCAGCCTGAGTAACATAGGCTATATTTATTGCTAGATTTAGTCAAATTAATTGGCAGAGCGAAGCCTGCCGGTCAGCTAGTACGGAACTACACAATATTTACATAATTATGTTGGTCTATTACGGCTTCGTATGTACGATAGATAGATATGTTTGTACTCGAATATCTCCGACACTAATTGACCGATCGTGTTCGTTCTTTTTTTGGTTGTTGGTATTAAAATACATACAACCCTAAATTTCGTTCTATCACCAACCCCTATTTTTTAATAGTCATTTTAGTAGGTAATTTAATAATTTTTCATCCCGCTCGATAACTTATATGGCAAAACAACGTTTGCCGGGTCAGCTAGTATTTCATAAAACTTCTTTTAAAAGACGGCATTTAATAAAACCTTATCCACACTTGACCAACAAAACAGCAGGAAAAAACTACTTGTTAAAATTAACGAATTATCGAATTAATTGCATCGGGCTTATCTTGTCACTACGCTACATTATTACATCAATCATTCTAGTTCCACTACAAATAATGCGTTTATTGAATCAGACGTCTCGTTAACCTTAATAAGCAAACATAGTTCGTGAATCGCGAACAGTCATTCGTCCATAACCGTTACAGTTTTTACGTCTTAAGCCGTAAAGGAAGTATGTAAATGCGTAATTATTTCCTTCGCGGAATCACATCGCCTCGCCCCAGTACTTGACCGACTTTATTTATTTACACTACAGATATACATCTAAATAGATAACGCAGGTTACCCAATCAGTATGGAAACCAAGCTTGCCGGTTTTTACTAGGTTCCTACTGAGACAAAACACGAATATTTTAGTGATCGATGAAGAATTCACATTAAAGCGAAGCCGAAACAAAGGCGCCTGTACGAATAACATGAATTATTCGACTCATTATTAAACATCATTCGAATTAATTGGAACTCGTCACAATTGTGATGAATATCATAATTTTATTTGAGTTATTGAAACTGACGTCTACGATGGAATGCGGACTAAATAAAACAGGACGATTATTGTGCATTCCACAAATATTTTTACACGGGAAGTCTGTAATGACTGTAATTTACACACACGATCTTTCGTAATTTTACGGGTGTGTTTCTTAAAAAGAAAAGTATTTTACGACAGGTGTGAAAAGTGATTGCAGTAACGCAATGATTCATCGAAGGGCGTCGTTCCGCTTTCTCGACATTTCATGGTACGTAAAAGTGAGGCCAATAAATATTATAAAAACTTTAAACTGTTATATACGGCGCGTGCCGATGGTAATATAGTGAATTTTTTTATACTTGTCGAATTTGGTAAACAAATTTAGCATGTCTTTTTATTTTAATTTGCGATTTAAAAATAACTATTGATTTAAGATTGCTTACCAAATAGGACCCGACTCTACAGGACTTGCTCTTGTGAGTTTTTAGGGAAGGCAAATAAGAGAGAAATGGAGAAAATTCTAGGTTCATTATAGCTGTGACTATGTGGATCTAATCATGAGTTACTACAGGCCTATTAGGCATCATTTAGAGGTAATGTAAAACGGATAGGCAGACAATTTTTGATGATGCACATTTGACAAAATTTAAACAAGCTCTGTCTAAGCGATATTTATCTTAAGTAACAATTCGTGTTAAGAGTGACTAAACAATTTGAATTAAAGGTGAAAAAGTGTCACAATTTTCTTTCAAAGGACCTTAATGCTGCACTGCGACTTGTTTACTTCAAAATTATTTAAGTAGGTATTATTAAAACTTGCTGTAATAACACCTGAATTCCGGTACCCAGCCGGTGTAATGTTTCGACATAATTTTCTGTAAACAATAATTTGTACAGGTTTTCCGTAGCGGGAATGCTGTGTGACCACTTTCACCGTATGTTTACGCGTATCCGAGCGCGCCGCCATCTTTGTTACATAATCTGTGGCGGGTTACGTTTTGGCGGCAAGCGGTCTGACCGCTGACGGGACAAAAAGTTATCAATCGTTTTTGGGTTCCGGATTGTATGATAAAAAATGGAACTCTTAAGTGGTATCTAATAGGATAGCATCACTTGAAGACGAAGTGCTTTTGCCAATTTATTCGTCTGTGTGAAGAAACTTTTTTTCAGGGATCATTTCTTTCAGGCTCATTGACATATTAGGTAGGTTAATTCAAATTATAATACTTAAATCGTCTGTAAGCCCTAGGATATGTGTTAAGTCAAACTTCTACCAATATATTTTTCTCCGGTGTGACGGTAATTTTCTTCCTATGGTGTCCCTGAAATGCTTTGATATGTTTAAGCCCACTATTACCTACTTGTCTCATACAGGTGAATGTTCTTTGCAATTTTTGTTCTTCTAAATAATGTTGGTGCGTGAAATAGCAAGAACTCTGTGCGTGAGCCGACTCGCGCTTGGCCGATTTTTTATCGCGCCGTTTGAATTCGAAAATGTGATGTAAGCGTTATGTGATATTACTCGTGTGAATGTCGTCGGATGTTAATTAAATAAAATGCGGTCAGCGGTTTTCCTTGAACGTTATTTTTTATGTCTGCATGTCATTAGAGTTGGGCTACTTACGCGCTTTTCACTTTGATTTATTGTTGAGATTAATTCTGAGTTACTTTTGGAGCATAGCCAAGCTATAGGTTTTATGATGAGTGTCTTTAGGTAGGTTTATGTTGGAGGGAAATGAAAAGAACTCTATTCAGTCTTTCATTAAAGGAAGGAGAGGGGTGTTGTTAAATACCACATTTTTGCAAGAAACAGTGTTAAATTGACTTGCCTATATACCAACGTCAAAAAGACACGTCTGTAGGATGAAAAAGTGCTGCCAGGAAAACGAAGGAAAAAGGGACAAATTCAGAGAATACAATAAATTAGGTTTCCAAAACAAAAAACCGAATAATTTACTTACATTGAATGAACAATGAATAAGTGAGATTGGGAGAAGGGGGTCGAGCCAACTCTCACGACATTATCATCACCAAGTGGATAGAGGTTATTATTTATACGGACGTTATTAATTGTCGTATTTATTTTATTTCGTTATTAATTGATGACAGCTTAGCTAAATTTCTAAGTCAGTGAATTGGGACATTGACCTCAAAAGCATGTCTACAATCTTCCAATTTACTTCGCGTAATTAGCATTTCGCTGAAAAGTACTTTCGAAATTTCGACGATCAATGGCGTAGAATCCCGTGAGAAAAGAATGGATTAATTATCGTACCAGGCAATAACAGTCAGAAAACTTGGCACCGGCAACTTTGGTACACAAAACGACAATAATAACGCAAGAATATTAAGCGTGGGACCGACGTCCAATTACTTTGATGACTTAATTGCAGAACACAGCAGATGTAGCCGAGAGCTGGCTGACATTTTTCAACAAGTGTTTGAGGGATTATAAAATCGTATTGAACCAATTTTTTGTAATAGCCGAACACCAAAAATGCATACATGAACCTAGCCAAGCCAGAATGCCTCGCCAAAATTTAACCTAGCCCTAAGGGATGAAAAAATGATTTTCTTTGAAAAAAAATTGTTTGATGCGTGTTGAAATTTTAACATAATTAAATTTATTATTTAAAGTGAACGAAGAAGAATGAAGCCAGAACACTGAGCCGGTTTTATTTAAAAAAAAAATCGAAAATTTTAACTATTTTCAGGCCATTTGGCGGGATTTTAAACATAAATTTCAAAACGCCTGAAACACGTTTTTGAGTTGTTGGCTAAATTCCATCACACGCCACTCGCCATTTTTGGAGTTCGGATATAACAAATAATCTATTCAACATGATTTTGCGACGCCTCAAACTCTTCTCAAAAAATGTCTACCAGCTCTCGGTCTATAGCAGATGCTACAGTCCCATACGATTACCTCTCTTCGTCTCCATTGTTCCGCAATAACTTTTACTTTCAAGCACTTTCGTTGGTGTGAATTTTGTGGCGATTAGTAACATAGTCGTGTAGTGGAGTGGACACTAGTTACGTGACGAGAAAGCGGCATGCATGATGATACCCTGTTATGAAAGCTCGATGGCCGCAACACATTATTTGCTTTGAAATCGCGATAATTATATTTATTAGCTTAGAAAACGGGATTTGACTAGCTTGAAAGAAAATCAAGTGAAATAAAGACATTTAACTATTTTGATGCTTATACGAGTAATGTGAGAGTAAGCGTTGATAGCCTTATACTAAGGATTCGGCCACATACTCAAGGGGTCCGGGTTCGAATCCCAGTGGCTCGCTCCAATGATTTTGTAAAAAAGTTATGCGCTTTGTGAAATACGAGTATCACCTGCTGTTACAGTGACGGAAAACATCGTGAGGAAAAACCATGCCTGAGAGAACAAAAAGTGTTCTCAAAAGCATGTGAAGTCTGCATGAACCAAACTGCATTAGTCCCGCGTGGTGGACTAGTAGGCCTATATTCGACTTGAGACCCGACCCTGTAGTGGATAACTTATGCGAAAAAAATTACGAAATTAAAGAATGGTTCAAAGAATTTACCAAATTGTAATTAAATCAAAGTGGAGGTCACCTTCGATAGGTAGCCTTTGATCACCACTATATTCATCACTATGCACGAGGTTGTCACGCCTGGCTGGCCACAAATTGAAAGAACTGTTTACCATCAATAGTACTTGTCGATTAGTTGATTAGACACTATTGAAAACATGCGAATAGGTATGGGAGTAAGTAGGTTTTTCGATAGCTCATAAGGTACCCACTGCTGGGTGAATTGTGATGCGTTGGTGGACTTCACATATCTTTGGGATCTTTGCGATTACTCGTAGAACGTGGACCTTTCGAGTGCGACCGAATTCTTTAGGTAAGTACTACGCGAGGTCCTCTCTGCGTTCTGGTTTTATCCTCGCTCAATGAAGGTTTAAAATCTATTTGGAATTTTTATTTGGAAATTGGAAAATGAAATTGTACTGTACTGTATAAAAAATTAGGATTGTTGGATTCTGCTATCTGTCAGTAACCCATTAATGACCCACTACAGGGTCGGGTCTCCTCTCACAATGAGAGGGATGTAGGCATTAGTCCACCACGCTGGCCTACTTAAAAGTTTACTTTTAAAAGTTTACTCTACTGATGCTCTACTGTAGTTTTATTGACACCAAAAATACCAAGATTAATCAAGAGTTGAAGAACAGAATCAAAATAGCAGTCACATTAGATTAAGGCTAACAGAGAAACCTGTTTTTAATCTAGACACCAAGACGCCATTAGGCCCATTAGATTCATTTATGCAAATTACAGATTAAGGAGACAGTATTTTTGTCACTTTCGATTTTTTCGATTTTTGCTAATTAAAACAAATATTTTTAAGGATAAACAAAAAGTTATTAAAGAAATTACATAAATGCATTAATATTACATGAGACGATGCCGCAGAATATTCGATAAAAGCTATCTTAAGAAAAGCTGAATTGCAAGGAATAATAAGCACATATCAAAACCAATCAGTAAAGTAATTCGTTAACAAATATGGTGTATTTCCCGTATTGAAATAATACTTGCACCTAATATCACTTCCCTGTAGAAAGTCAAGCAAATGAGCTGAGACCTCGTCTAATTTACGTTTTACGACTTTTCTAATGCCTTAACACATTTCATTCGATGCCGGATTATGGACCATTTCGTAACACCGTAGAAATTTTATATGTAAACAGTCAACACAGATTTCAAACTCGTTTATAGCTATAAAACATAGACGGCAATGAAACGGAATAAAACCGGTACCGGACAAAATGTACGTTTGATTCTCTTACGCCATTCGCGCTCAGTACGTGACTCGAGTGAAATAAAACTTAAGAAATGTAATGAGATTGCTACTTACATTTTAAGTAACGATTCCATCTTCTTTTCCATTGCGAAAATGGAGTCCGAAGGCTGCGACGTGAGCACCTTGCAGAATGTGAATTTAGCGCACTGAGAATCTCTCCAGTCCGTTTGCTTCACCAAGTCCATAGCCGCCGCGCTTAGACTGGATTGCGTCGGGTTGCTGTCTATATGCTGTAGTTCATCCGACATGTCTTCCGCCAAGGACCTCTTAACACTGCGCCTGCGTCTCACTGGCCTGAACCCGCCCTGGTAAGGCTCGTGGAATATGCTAAACACGTCTCGCTTAGCACGGCTACCGTCTGAACCGTCGGGAGACATCACGACGTATACGTTTTCGCTGGGCATTTTGTAGTTATCATCGAAGAATTTCTGTCTGCTCAAGATTTTCCTGTCGATGTCGTAGGGTGCGTCCGCAAATGATCTTTTGTGTTCCTTGTTAAGACTGTCTGATATGTCGTGGTTGCCGCTTCGCATCAAGTTGACGTCGAGTAGACGACCCATGGCGACCGCTCCGAGGCCCAAGGCGGCTCCTCCAGCCATTAGGCCGAGAGCAGGCAGCATCGCCGGCGCCCCCGAAGCCGCAGCAGCCACGCCAATTTTATCCTGAGCATACCTTTGACTCTGAATGGAATTCGAAGGATACAAGCCCAAGTTGTGCGAAATCTTTTGCGTGGCTTCTACGAGAGGATCAAATACGGGCTGCGTGACTTTAGCTATAGGATCAATGATTGGCCTGGCGAGCTGGTGAACGGTTTGACTCGCAGTGTTGAGGGTGTCTTTCATAGAATCCGTGAAACGTTTCCATAGCGATGGTTCTTGCACCCTTTTGACGTAACCATAGTTATTGTATGGAGTATATTTGGGATGGTCGTAGTAAGAAAACTTATTATATTCGTCTTCGTAGTATCTATTGGGAGAGGCTTGGATGTTAGTTTGAGAACGTTGTTGGCCGTATCCGTTTACAGGCTCCATGGGGTAAGGGTGAGCACTTTTGGGCACGTTTGTATAATACTTTACTTTTCTGTCCTTGTTTTCGTAGTTGTCAATATTGTCTCTGGTAGCTTTAGCGGGCTGGACACCGAGCTCAGGATGAGCATACTGCAGAACAGGATTCCTTACGCTCTCATCGAATCCAGGCTTGGCATTTTTAGGAGTGTACATAACTGAGTTGGGAAAGCTCACTTCACCCGGGTGCTGAAGCATACGTCGCTGTATGTGACTTTCGGCGTATTCCAGGTCGCCCGTGTGAGCTCTCGAACTTCGTCCGCTAAAATAATCGCGCTTCGATTCTTGCTCGTTTATTTGTTTAATGTATTCGATAAGTTTCGAGTTGGCTACTTTCGAATTATCGGCTTTAGTGAAAGGACCGTACCCGGATTTTAAGAAATGATTGTCTTTTTTCAACTTATAAATATACGGGTAATTATTGTCGTTAGCCACATATGTACCTGTTACGTCATCGGCGTCGAATTTAATGTTATCGAATTTGGTAAACGGACCGTCTTTGGGTTCGAAGTTGTCTTCCTTGGTGTAAGGCCCAACGTTTTCTTCTGGATCAGCTGATAAATCAGGATAAACGTCCGCCTCTGGAATGGCTTTTGGTGGAGTATAACCTTCAGGGTACGGTAGGAGTTCTCCATTGACGACTCTTGCGTTTCTCCAAGTCTTTTTATCGGATTCATCATCAGGAACTCTTACGCCTTGAATTTCTGGAATACCATCATCACCCAATGTGAGTATAGATCTTCCACGCTTGTTGTATTTATCCATAACTTTTTTCATGTACATCGTGTCTGAGCTTACCACTACGGGGTCTGGCACATTGAAAGATTTCCTTTCGTCATCCGACGAGACTTTAGTGCTGACAACCTCAATGTACACTGGGTTTCTATCATTTTTTATCACTGGGTTATGGGGATCAAACCTATAGCTCTTAATAGGTGCACCATAGTCCATAAAACTAGCAGATGTTATGTACACTTTCTTGTTCTCTGTCCTCTTATCATTATCGTACGTAGGATAGTAACTTGATGTTTCGGGGTCTGTCTCTGGCTTGCCGCCATCCTCCTGGATATGAGACTCGGGATAAACAGACACCGGCGACCAATTTCCATATTCAGCTTTAATATCACTGAGCTCCTCATGTTTGTTACGGTTCAGATAATAGTCGAAACCGGCTAAGTCACTGTTCACAGGTTCGAAGTTGAGTTTTCTCTGGTCGCGCGACTCTGTTTTGTTTTTGCTTTCGTCCGTTGTGTTCACTTTGACATTCGATAGCGTGGTTTTCAGTGGCACCGTTGTCGGTGCTTGAGTCGTACTGCCTTGTGTGGTCGACTTGTCTTTCTTCTTCACTATTAGTTGCGTGACATGACCGGACTTTGTTCTGACGTTCAGCGTCTGCGTGTCGTGGGGGTTCAAGCTCCTGGAAACCTTGAGTTCCGTCCGAGTGGTCCGCGATGGTAGGATGGTGGTGCGTATGGTCTTGGTCGTTGTCGTGTTCTGTTCGCTAGACTCGGCTGACGAGTGGAGAACAGCGCAGAACAGCCACAGCACTGCATATATCCGTATTTGGTTTACGGGAGCCATCTGTAACAATAGAAGTAGATTTTTAATACCAATATTCAGAATTAGATGTCTAAAAGGCACCACCGAGACATTCGCTGTGAGTGATGCAATTGCCTTGCCTTTTTAAATTTGACAGGTATAGCTGCTGTACAGATTTGAAGAGTTCGAGAGCATTACTTAAAACGTTCTTAGTTACTTAGTTACGAGTACTAAGACAGACAATTCAAAGAGAAACGAGTCCATGGGTTACATGTAATGTTTCTACGCTCTCTAATCTCCTCTCGTCTCCATTAATGTCCAATTAAAAAACGCGACAATTTGTAGACATGACATCAACATTTGAATTTACGTGCAATTTACGCGTTCGCAAATGAGGCTTAACAAAATAACAATGGTACTGTGGTACGTAACTAACAAACTAATAAAGCAGTAGGTAATCGAAATCGAGCGTGTCATCGGGTAGAAACGCGAAACTATGTACATATGTATATTAGCGACAAACAGATTTACGAGAGAAAGCAGTTGAAACTATTGGGGTGTTGGTTTCCAGCGTACTTGTACGATATCAATTTCGTGTGAAATGCACTCCGTTCTGCATTTTCTAGCGACGTGTTCGTTTGGTGCAAGAAGCGACGCATTGCGTGAGAACTGATTCTTCGTATCGACAAGTGATACAGTATCGATTATTATGATTACCTATAATGCTATTTGCATGTTTTGTTGATTGTCTAGTGTGAAATTAATCAACCCAGTTTAGTAAGTTATAGAGTGTAGCTGTATAATAGTCTAGGATGGTAAATTTCGTGATCAGCTGTGAAGTAGGTATATACTCGTATGTCAGTCCTTTCATTTCGCATCGGCAAAGGCGACCATATTTTTTTTCTGAGTACTTAGATAAGAGTGCTATTTTAGCCTATAGCCTATTTAGGATTGGTTATGGTTGTATATTGTGGTGGTGTCAAACACTTAAAATAATGGCGCACTCGTGAACTTCGATGTCGACGACCAACTGCAGGCGGACTATGAGAAGGATGTAGGCCTGAGTTCACTACACAGGCCTAGTGCCGGATGGTGTACTTCACATGCCTTGAGAGTTTGCGTGTTCATTTACTACTAAAACTTAAAATGAAATCATACATATAAACCAAATTCACATTACACTAATGAATTCTAACAAATTTAGTATTAAAGCATTATTCAAAGCATCCACGGATTCAACGATTAACTAAAGCGGTGATAATTTAAGCAATTACCGACAAACTCCTATTTAAAATTCACGCAATAACTTCTGCGAAACGGCTCTAAGAATTTTAGAATTTGGCTCTTAAGAATTTAGATTAATGTGTGTGTCAAACTAACTATGCAAGTAGGTACAATATGCTTTAAATATTGCTGTGCCTAAATAGCAGATGTGATTTATTAGTTTCTGCTGTTTACTATTCACGCGAAGCGGTGATAGCCCAGTGGTCTCTTTGGACTCTTACGCGAGGGGTCCGGGTTCAAAGTTATGTTCACTTCATTAAATTAAATATCAATTGCTGTAACGTTGAAGGAAACGTCGTGAGGAAACTTGTATGCTTGAGAGTTCACAAAAAAGTTCGGGCAAATCATTGTAATTGTGTAAATTAATACACCAAATTAGGCGCGTTCAATATTATTTTTATCAAAGAGTTAACAGGCGTAATAGTTAATTACATTAATAACAAAAACATACAAAATCCGTTTTCAATCCGCACTAATTTATTATACTGCACTTATTCACACTTCAGTCACTTAAACGAAGGTAATTATACCGAATGCATTTATTTACTGTGTTTACCGGGGGAAGCAGAGCACACATAATTGTATGTGCGATGGCAGACACACTCACAATTACTTGAATCGCTAGAAAGGTTAATTATTATTTTAGGAGGAAAATTGAAGCCCGCGGCGCGCGAAAACAAATTAAATCCGCCAATTAACTAGTTATGGAAAGCAGTGAGCGAATAAAAGAAAGATGTAGAGTTGGCAATGACTTGTATAGAGGCAATACATTCACATAACTCAAGAGTTGTAATTATAGATAATAATAAAGTAAGGTTAAGAAGAGATCGGAATGAGACGGTGATAGTGGCTTAGAATTCGACCTCGAATCGAAGGTCCGGGTTCGAATCCCATTGCAGTGGCACGCACCAATGACTTTGTAAAAAAGTTAAGTTAAAAAGTAACATTGTGAGGAAACCTGTATGCCTGAGTCACAAAAAATGTTCTCAAAGGTATGTGAAGTCCACCAACCCGCAGTGGGCCAGCGTGGTGGACCTACACCCCTCATTCATCGGTCATTCATCGGTTACTGACAAGAAGAGATCGAGGGTAGAGGGATGTCTGAGATTTCACAAAAAACGTTATCAAAGCATGTGCAGTTCAACAACCCGCATTAAATAAAAGAAAGGAAAAGCTAATGAAAAAGGAAAACGTTTATTGTTGACTGTTACACGAGAAATGTTACAAAAATTAGGCCAGCATGGTGGACTAAGGCCTTCATCCCTCTCATTGTGAATAGAGACCCGACCCTGGGCCATTAATGGGTTACCGCCAAGTGACAAAGTATTTCACCTCTAACATGTAGGTAATATGTAGTTAGCCCGTTGGCTTTTTCTCTTCACATCATCTTTCTCTTTCACACCAGGTTTCTTGCCGATTGTGCATTTGCAAGCGTGCGGTGGAAGCGGCGTTTCACATAGTGTCTCTTAGAAAATGACCCATATTCCCCAACCGCCGACGGGCGACTTTTTGTCGTGTGTTAAACGAGTCATTGATCTGACTTTTTCTCGGATCTGTTACGTGTTAAGGAAAACGAGCAGAAAAATTCTGTTCGGAGTTAACTGAGATAGTCTGTTATCCAAACAGTCGTTAAGAAAAAATTTCAGGACTTTTAAAAGATGTGTTACCTACTCGTAAATTGGCAAAAGTTGACATTTTTGGCTGAATGCAAGAATTATCTATATCTTGTGCGAGATTTAAATGTATTGGCGGGAATATATTGTGACTTCGATTGAACGAATATTGTTACATCTGTACAAATAAATAAAGTTGGAGTGTCTGTTTGTAACAAAAAATTAACGCTTTTTACTAAATGTATGTAATCCGGTTAATCTCTGGAACGGCTGGATCGATATTGACGAGACTATCACTGGCAGATAGCTGACATAAGTCGCGGGCGACATCATCTTTACAACAGTGAGATCGAATTAATTCTTTGCCTTTTTTACTCATATTCATTTTAACTCAAATATATACGTTTTTCATTTCTATTTTCTTTCATTTCATATAAAATTATAAATTCGATTAAGTACGAGTATACTAGAGCACATTCTGGCAGCCAATTTTCATACACTGATCGACCACGTAGATTTTCAGAGGCGTAATAAAACTCTCTACAAACCAATACAGCTTGTCAACCCCATCATATAAATTGCCTTTATTTTACATAGATTGCCGACATTTTCCATATGTGGAAAAAGCTCGATCAAAGTCAGTTTCGTCCATCAAAAGGAAAGTGGAGAGACTCGGAGAGAAGCGAGCTCAGCTCCGACGTCCGGCGCGGGGTGAACGACCCCACCACCATGAAAGTGAAAACTCATTAGAATGTCTGCTGCATTCGTGTGGTCACAATTATTATATTGTATGCAACTATTATCTACACATGTAAGCGTGACGGGTCGCGGTTAACCTTTGATGATGTTTTTGAAGCTTTTGAAAGTTTTTTTCTGTTCGTTCTTTTCATCTGATTGTCGATGTTTGTTTGTGGGTGTTGTGTTCTGCTACTGAGTTGATGTTCTGAAAATAGAACACTCGTTGTGAGAGAAGAGCCGACCCTGTAGTGGGTCATTAATGGGTTACTGACATACTCGTACCAATAATGTTATTCTATTACGCGAAATAGAATACACGTTCAGGTTAACGCTACATAGTTAAGGTGCCACGATGGTCTTGCTAACCTAAATACCTAAACTTTTTTATCTATGTATGTAACCCCTCTCCTACATGTTAATCACTAGCTCAATCATAGTTATCAACCTTTAGGGGTGGAAATCGGTTACTTTCGGTATTAGTGTCTACGCAAATAGTCAATCTATATAAATATCTTTAACTACCAATTCGGTTTTTGTCAGTACCCATTAATGACCCACTACAGGGTCGGGTCTCCTCTCACAATGAGAGGGATGTAGGCCTTAGTCCACCGCGCTGGCCTACTGCGGGTTGGTGGACTTCACATGCCTTTGAGAACATTTTTTTTTGAACTCTCAGGCATGCAGGTTTCCTCACGATGTTTTCCTTCACCGTAACAGCAGGTGATATTTAATTTTATAATTCAGTTCGGTTAATTATCATTAATACGGACAGCCCGTGACATATTTTTGTGGATAAATCTAAAGGAATGAACAATTTTGAAACGTTTACATATGTATCAGTACCAACTAAAATGTATTATGTCCAACATTAGATACCTATTTATAAATGTCTGTCGTTTCACACAGACTATACAAATGATACAAATCAAACTGACAACATTAGCTTCTACATCGTGAGACTAAAACCATTATTAGCTCTTTAACAGCGAACGTAAGCTAAACTCACAATTATACCGTAACCAAATATGCTTCGTACTGGCATTTAGATATCGTGACGAGCCTACATTGTTGCAATAACCCCCTAGGGTTGCCAATCAATACCTAAAAATGTTCTATGAAAAGTAGCTAGATATCGAGTGACCATATCCAAGTAATATGTAGCCATTTAATTTAATGGATACATTTAGGACGACGACCATCATCATAAAACGACGTGAAAGGCCTTTTTTTTCGCCCCAAAGACCGGGCTAGTAGCAGCTTTTTGATCGTCATTGATGTCTACACGAGCAACACCAGGTATCGCCAGTGCAGAAAGAGAGCTATTTTTACGCCCGTTTTGAATACCTCTACGTCGCAGCCACATTGTATTCCATAGTTCATACGTACGTGTACATAGGTTAAGTCACCCGCAACTTCTGGTATTTCCTCTGTGAGCGACTGAACTTATCGCAAAATGAGTCAACTTGCAAAATACCAAACCCATTCCCGTGCAACATTGCAGCACGCGGTGCATGTTGCAATCGTATGTGATCGATTGTTTAGGCATCGTGCGAACCGTGGAAGACTTATCTATTCATGTCACATGCGGGCATGCAACTGCAGACGGTGTTACGTAAGGGAATTTAATTATGTGGGGACCATATGCTTGTATAATTAAGTAGGGGGGAAATATGCAAATTTTCATACTCATTTAACCATCGACGCAAAAATCGAAATTTTAAGAACACTACTCAATGTATTTACATTTAACTCCATCGCATATCGAGGACGCCGTCGCAAACTTCATAAAACAGGCCATAGAGGCTGCCATTGAGGACTACAACCTGGCTACTGCATTCAGCCACAGAGACGCGACAGTCATTGCAGAAACCCTAAAGGAACGCCCGGGACGATCCAAGGAGACACCGGGCCAAAATTGACGAAGAACTTTTTCTGGAGCAATAATATTACTAGTAAGGTGATACAAAAAAAAGGCACGGACAATAGGAGACAAATATGTGGATAGCAATTAAAGATTAAAAAAAAAACATTTAACTCTGTTTATCTAATAAGTCCAGGCAATAGGAGCACAGACCGCCCTTCGGTCTATTAGGACGGAGGACCTGACGAAGACAGCGGGAAACCTTTGGATTGAGAGGGCATAGGACCGGTTGAATTGAAACTGATTAGGGGAGGCCATGTCTAGCAGTGGCCTAAGTAGAGCTGAAAGGAAGGTAGTAAGTTTTATCGATGGGGGCATATCGATATCGTGTCGTAAAATAACTCATAAACAGGAACATAGCACGACTATAGCTATTAGGTACCTATAAGTAAAATAAAGCTTTGATTAATACATGGTGTAATTAATTGCCTACACTGGATTACTCCATATATGGCGTTGTTTACTCGCGTAAGACATCCTTAAACTCATACTTAAGCCTAGTTCACACTAAACTCAGTAACTAAAGTCAGTAGCGTGTATTTTGTATTCAAAAGTTGTTTCCGACGAAATTGTTGGCAACTTATGAGTTTTTAAAACCTTACGACAACACACAATTTTTCTTCGATGAAGACCCAGCTACATAAGGCACCAGTACCTAATGAACAGCGTTGTGTCCTACTATTCAGTTGAGATACTTTTAATGAACTGTCATAAACACTGCCTCTTCATACATTTTGTGTGGCGAACGCAAGGGATGACGTCATAGTTTGTTCCAGTCAACTGATCAATTTTTTGTTGTTTTTGCGCTGAGCAAAATTCATTTTTAGACATACCTATTGGAAGGTGGGCTAGATTTTCAGATAGTCGTGGACGCTGCTTTTAAACAGAATTACGTTTTGAAATTAATTGTGAATGGTGGAAACATCCCGAAACATTACAGTTTTGTTACCAACACGCTTTGACAACACATTTCTTCGATGGACACCGGGTTAAACACTCACCACTCCTCTAAAACACTAGTCTAGTGTGGACTAGGTTTAAGCGATGACCAATCTGATCTTGACCCGAGCGCAAGGTTATCCTTACATCGAGTCCTATATGGCTTTATCATGTCAAGAGTACATCCAAAATCGGAAGTCGGCCAGTTACATAACCAAGGAAACCGAATCGAGTGGATAAGAAAGCAATACATTCCGATATAATTACAAAATCGGAATAGTCGACGTGTTGCAGTGAAAGCAGTCAGTTACGTCAGGTTACGCCGATTGGGCGCGTGCTCGGAAGTAGCCGAGGATGCACGATTGTGCACGAGGATTGTAAACAAATGGAGTGAGATGGTATGTCAGGTCGGTTTTGACAGACGTTCGGGTGTTTGTTGTGTCGTCCGATGGTTGTACGAGCGCTTCGCTGGCTGCTGTTCTCGTCTCGCGTCATCTAACGCCAGAAAATCCTAATAATCGACTTTCAGATTATAAAGATCGCATAAATAACATTTGGTTACCAAAATTGGCTTTTTTCAAAGAAACCAAACAGTATCAATCTTAACCCTTGATCTGAAGATCGG
Source organism: Erynnis tages (assembly GCA_905147235.1). Taxonomy (NCBI): domain Eukaryota; kingdom Metazoa; phylum Arthropoda; class Insecta; order Lepidoptera; family Hesperiidae; genus Erynnis; species Erynnis tages. The sequence goes on from LR990086.1 coordinate 10,883,718, forward strand.
TTATTAATTTCGGACGTAATCTAATTTTGCAGCTCTATCTTCGATTGTATATCTATACCTACCAAGAAAAACGTAAACCTTTAATCGCAGCACCACATTCTTCTTTGATATGGCTACTTCAGTATCTGTCTTCTAAGAAGTTGTCGATGTCAAATTTTGCACGCTCCTTTACAAGAAATTAGTTCATAATTTTGCCACAATTTGGCGAGGCAACTATCACCAAGTATTTAGTTCCTTCGACGACGCCACAGCCCACGTTATTAATACATACTTAGTATACATGCTAATCAATGCGCATATACCTACCTAATTATACACTTTTAATATGATGACCTAACATTCGCATATAAATAATGATTATTATGATTTATATATGGGACTAATTTCATTTCTAATTTCTCTTTCATTAATGAGGTCGCGAATTAGGTTATGAGCGTTACGTTCAGTTGATGTATTTATATATTATTGTCTACAAAAAGTATCTTCTTCAATTTAGATTGGAACTTTAGATTGTGGCATTCTGAAATGATCTGAGGCAGTTAGGTATAACCTTGTCACATTAACGTCATTGTAACACGTTCAAAAGCAAATAAAACATTTGATATATTATATTTTGGTATATTCGGCATCGCTGCCCAGTAATTAGCAGACCTAGCCACGACGTTTTCCTTCAAATAATATCTACTGGACCCTAACTCGTTTAAAAGACTAAGAATTATAAAAGCAGCACCTGACAAATTAAAAACACCAAGAATTTTAAAAGTAGCAATAGCACCGAACTACAGGTGGTTTCGACGATAAACTTAATTCTAAAACGATCGCCGACAAAGTGATTTGAATAAAAACACAACACGATACGACGCGTCATGCAAATAAATACGAGTACGTTTGGGTGATTTTGAATGCGATTTCTCCGCGTGAGACAATAGCAACGAACAGGTTGGTCACCATCACCACACCGCACAATAGCAGACAGGCAGACAGGTGCATCGGATGAGCGGTGGAGGCACGTGTTTGATCATTTATTTGCATACACACACAAGGCAGAAAGTTAGCAGTGCGTGAAGCAGTCACAGCTTCCTGCGTAGGAATGATGAATGAGATGAGTAAGAGTAGTTTCACAGTGATGAGACATGCAAGATGTACATTTGTATTATGCTGGAAGTAAGTAAGTAAGTAAGTTCGAATCCCAGTGGCACGCACCAATGACTTTGTAAACAAGTTAATGTGCGCTTTATAAAAATTAAATATCACCTGCTGTTACGGTGAAGGAAACTAAGGACTATTTAGACGATAAGAAAGCGTGGGATTGAATAACTTCACTAGGCTATTTCTATACACCATGTATCAATATTCATTTGTGAGCGGATGGCAATGGGGCGATATTGACACACACGATAGCTGTCACGTGTGTTCCTTTATTGGGCCTAGTCATACTGCACCATAGAATAATTCATACTTATTTTTAAAAGAGTGCTGGGAGTTTTTTTCCGCCCGCTTTTTTCTCCTAGTCTACGTTTTGCCTGAGGGGCGATCAAAGCGGATGTTTGTATAATGTTAAATGTATGACGTTCATTAAGTGTGCATAAATTGTACCTGATAATGAATAAAAGCTTTTGAATTTGAATTTGAATTTGAATTTGAAAACATCGTGAGAAAACCTGCGTGCCTGAGAGTTCACAAAAAAAAATGTTCTCAAAGGTATGTGAAGTCCATCAACCCGGAGTAGGCCAGCGTGGTGGACTAAGGCCTACATCCCTCTCATTACGAGAAGGAGACCCGACCCTGTAGTGGGTCATTAATGGGTTACTGGCAAGACATTTGAACGGTAGCATTTCATAGACGACCCGAGTGGCTCAGTTGGTAAAGACGCCAGTGCGCTACGTGGAGGATCCTGGGTTCAATTCCCAGCGGAGCAGAGATTTGAATGATGAGTTTAAATTTCTGTTTCTGGTCTGGGTGTGTTGTGTTGTCGTCTTGTGTGTGTCCATGACGCCCACGACACAGGGAATCCTAGTGTGGGGCTATGAGTGTGAAGCGTTATTCTATCGAGTTATGGGGGGCAGCAGCATATATTTAGGCTAGAACCTCTTGACATAATTATGTTAAACATCGGCTTCCTTTATGTTTTTCGCTTTTTAAGGGACGTCGAATTACTCGTACCTAAATGCTTTAGACACACAGCTAAGTGGTAAAGTTCCGAGTTTGAATTTAATTTAGACCTATTGTCCCATTCATTTTAACACTGTCACCAGACTGTCACGCTTAGGGGAACACATTAATAACAAAACAAAAATTCTACCAATAAACTACTGAAATAAGTGAGTTAAAAGAACTTCTACCATTGACGATGTGTAACAACAATACGAAACAATCAAGCACTTATCAATGCAAATATATTCATGTAACGTAACAATTGGGCCAATGAGGCCATCCTCTGACCTTCCCAATCGATAAGACCTCGCTGACCCAGTTGAGCAGATGACATCGTTAGCGTGTGACGATCGATGTTATCGCTTTCCGACGTGCCAGTTATGGCATAACGGTTCCTTTGATTTGTTTAAATCAGGGGACCGACTGTTGTCGGTAACACATTAATGACCCACTACAGGGTCGGGTCTCCACCACAATGAGGGGGATGTGAGCCGCCGTCCACCATGTTGGCCGCGGGTTGGCTTCACATACCTTTGCCTTTGAGAACATTTTTTTTGTCAACTCTCAGGCATGCAGGTTTCCTCACGATGTTTTCCTTTACAGTAACAGCAGGTGATATTTAATTTTATAAAGCGTAGGTACATAACTTTTTTTAAAAAGTCATTGGTACGTGCCACTGGGTTTCGCCCAACAGTGGGACTGAGATAACTAGAGGAATGCACAGGTTTTTTTTCTAAAAGTAATCAATGTCTGATATTATAATAAGCTAAAATCATGATACTACTTAAGTTTCTCCGTAAGATTCATGACATATTGTCTCAAAATAGAAATTTCTTCCATACCGCACGAGCTACTGTCAGTTTCAACGCCCAGGAAGCGAACGATGGGAATGATCAGACAATGCGCCATGGTCTACTTCCCATGCAATATCACATCACAGCAGCCATGTTACACAATGCTTTCAAACGTTTTTGTCGACCGTACTATTATTATCGACTACCAATGCCATTTCAATCTGAATCTTATTGCAACACAATAAGGTCTGTTTTACAGTGTCACATGAGGATTCGTAGTCTTGTAATAAGCGTGCTGATATTGAATTAACTTTTTTGCTGCCAGTACGTAAGAAAGCAACAATTAACAAATGCGGGTTTTATGGCATATTGTTCGACTAATAAGGCTGAAAATGATTATATTGAAGTGTTGGTTGATTAATTGTTGTGTTTATGGTTTAATTGATTTTAAAATTCAGGTGTAGGTATTTCTGGGTTAACGTTGTTTTAAACTGATTAATTTTTACTGTTTAACAGGTTTTATAAATAAAGTACGGTATGCTTTAGATTCTATGAGTTGAGCTTTAGTAAGCATTGAATAGTCTTATACCGTTTAAGTTATTATTCCGTCCATATTTAATTATTTCAGCGGCAGTTTAATGAAACATTACTCAATCGCAAGTTTATCACATAACATATTACACAATCGGACACTCACCGTCGCTGTGTCCCGCGTAGAAAGTGAAAATCAACGCAGGCGCATGCTCCGGTATCACTTTCAAACTAACCACTCTCACTACGCCCTAGTAGAAAAACCGCGCGAAAAAATCAACAAACTTAATAATCTGTATGTACCAAGTTCCACAGATTAGAAAATTGAACGGTTAAAAAGTCACTGGATTCCCGCTCAAATCACTTCGTTCCTTTTTTGAATGTCGTGTTGGTGACTGCGTCAACGGATCGGATGCAACTGACGGTGGAAAGTGCGGGTGGTGGCCGCATCGGTGCGGTTGTGTAAGCTCATTCACCAAGTGGTAGTGGTGGAGGAGTGGTAACGAGGATTTCGGTGTTTGAGCGTTTGACACACATTTTGCGGATATAAATCTTGTTGAGCATCAATGGGCGGTGAGCTTGAAGTGGTCCGAAATTGGTATCGATTCTGCGAATGGCGATGTCTTATCTGATGAGTTATATTACATTCTTTATATTACATTTCCGTTCACTTAATGTAGGGACAGTTATTTATTTTTGGTCTTTAGACAATTGATGATTTATTGAATGGGGGCATTCTGTAAGATACGTTATAACATTTGTTTGTTACTTATTTTGAAATTACCGATAATTTTTTTATTGTTTTTGTAATTTGGTTTGAGAAAAAATACGGATAGGCTACCTTACTTTAATAAGTCCTTTGAGTCATATCATAACAATCAGAACAAAAAGATCTGAGTTAAAATCTTGGTAATGGATGCTCCAGTGACTTTTCTAACTTAGGTATGTGTGTTTTATAAAATTAATTGTCACTTGCTGCAACGATGGAGGGAAAACTTCGTTAGAAAATCGGCATGCCTGAGAGTTATGGAAAACTCTCAGGCATGCCGATCTCAAAGGTTTGAGATCGGCATGCCTGAGTTTGAACATGTCTGATATCAAATATACATATTACATTACATACTTATGTGAAATCTCTCAACCTGCAATCGGTCAGGGTGAAGAACTAGAATAGAACTAGAAGGCTAATATTCTCTTCACTGCGAGAAGAGATCTGACCCTGCACTAATGGACTATAGACATGTAGAAGACATGTAGAGATAAGAGGTGGAGAATTGCACGAACAGCCAATCACTACGGGAAAACTTCAACGAACACGGATTAAGGTCAAAGCACCTGCAACATCGCGTCAGTTTAATTGCGACATAAATCACCATACCTTTTATGGATCTGTTACAAAGGTACCTAACACAGACAGCATTCTATTGTCTCTGGTTGCGCAAGAACGATGTCGTGATAGCATGGAGCCGTTCGAATAGAAATTGTCTATGATTTACGATTTGATTATTTGTTGGTTCACTTGGTATTGAATACAGCTTGATATCGAAAGGCTTTTCTACCAGTTATTTGGTAGACAACGTTGTAAATAAGTGCTTGGCTTAACAGCAGGTGATATTTAATTATATAAAGCGCACATAACTTTTTTTACAAAATCATTGGTGCGCGCCACTGGGATTTGAACCCGGACCCCTCGATTCGGTCAAATTCTAAGCCACTGGGCTATCACCGCAACACAATTACTATAGAGAAATACATTTCAAAAGTGTTGAAACCATGTTTTCTTCTCTCTCTTTCTGGAAATTCTCGAAAGCCACGAAACATGGATTGTGGAATCTGGGAGAGCCCGTAACTACGAGTTACGGCAGGTTACTGCAGGCAAATGTAAATTTTACATAACTCATATGTACATGTCATCTGTGCAGGTGATAAGGTATGCAGCGGGTGTAGGCGCACCAGACTGCAAGGGCGTTCGCTTTCTCTCGAATTTCGCTTCGAGAGTGCATCGATTGTGCATTTTTACATAACTTGGATATTAACGATGAGAATGTATTTTTAATCTATCCATTAACATATGTTAATAGCTGATTTAGCGAACTTTTTGGTGGTTTTTCGACTGTTACAAGCCGGTCCGATTGTCTAACTCATCATTCTTGTATTTATAGGCATGTTTTCTAGATATCTTAGTATAATTGATTGATTTATGCCAATATTATGGGTGAAAGTTTGTGTCAATATAACTATATTATGAATACAGCCAATTTACTATTCAATATTAACATCATCATTACGTTTTTAAAGTGTAGCGATCGAAAATGCATAATCGTATGTTCTATAACGCAGATAGCCAAATAGACAGAAATACTTTCTTGGATGGAACATGGGTGCGTTGATACTCATTGAGGATTTCGAAGATGTTTAAAATAAAGCAATACCAAACACACCAAGGCCACCACCGCTCCCCTACCGAAAGATGAAATATGAAAAACGTACCTACTGTGCTTGTCAGGCGAGTTTCAATGGCTCTACTAATACTTATGGATAAGTGCATGCCATAATTTACTTCGTTCCATGCACCAATAAAATTCTTTCCAATACAAATAAGTACAAAATGTAATCCGCGTGTTATGCCGACCTTACTTCCTATTTGTACATTCCGATCAGCAATCGAAGATCATTTGTTAAGAGCTAATGACACTCAACTCGTGAGTAAAGATGAGTCCGCTCTTACACAAACTCCTTCAACTTTCTATGACTTTAATGATTTAAATGCGTTATGACATTGCTACTAAGAAACTAATTAAACGGACATCAAACATTAATTTGACAATGCGATTGGAGAGAAAATTGTCGTTTTGTGTTTAGGAATGCGTTTTTGGGGTTTCGCAGCGCAGTACATATGAAAAAAATCGAGCCTTACAAGAATGATTTTTGTGTCGAATTTTTCACTGTTACATACATATTTGAACCTTGCAGTGTTAAACGTTAAAAAATAAAACTAAAATTGAAATGCAGTAAACACACTAAGCAAACACAAATATAGATTTAAGCTACTCTAGCACGGACATTTCCGACTGTAGGTACTGTACCTTGTACAAACTTAAAGTATTCTTCAACTTCACCGTTTTTAACCGCTTAGTCGCTAAATTTAAAAATTAATAGGTCTTACAAAAAGAGTGTCTTACACTTAAAATTTTAAGAAAACTTATGACGGAACCCTATGTGAATCCATGTTATGATTGTCACATTTTTATTCCGAAGATAAAAGAGGTTTTTGTGTTAAGTAATGCGCTTTCCGACTACACCCAAAGTTGTGTAACATGTCTCTTGTTTCCGGCGTTTCTCGTGTTAATTTGATTTCTACGGTGCTATATGGAAGTTATGAATGATTCGATAGGTTTATGAACAGGTAATAGCGGTGATAGCCCAGTGGCTTAGAATTCAACCTCGAATTGAGGGATCCGGTGATTGTGATTTGAAGAAACAAGAAAAAGTACCTACTTGGTTTTCTGGTACACATAGATCTCCATCCATGCACCACGAAGTTTCGTATATATTTATGACAGCGATGTAGAAAACTTCGATAGCGTGATTCAGGACACCCGTGGCGCCATCTCTTGACCAGTGGCGGAAGTCGCTACAGTTTTATACGCACATCATTATCAAAGATCGATGCACTTATACCACTTCTTAGAATAATTCTAAGTATTATACCACGTATATTAAAGTCGCAGAAAAGATGAGGTACCGTTCGCTAATCGTAAACGTTACGTACAACCGGACATACCGACTGGTCTGACCTTATTAAATGAGTAGTCGAAAGATATTGCGTTTTCACTCGGTTATGTCTGTTGATGGACTACACCATCGGCTTTGTAGTGAACCGAAGGACCACCGATGAACGTATCAATACGGTTTTAAAAACCCTAACAGACCTTAAAGATTCAAATATTGTAACGCTTTAATTTTTTTTTAATATTAATTGATTAGCAAAAAAGCATACAGGCCACCTGATGTTAAATAGTCTCTGCAGCCCATGGACTTGGATTGGGGAGGGCCACCCTCATCCAACCTCAAATAGAGAAAAAAACCTGTCTGAAACCTAAACCTGTGGTTGTATGCGGGTGCATTGTTACTCATGAGGACTAAGACATTCGCCTCAAATAATACCCAGCCAGGAATCAAATTTTCAAATCCTACTAATAGTATAAACGCGAAAGTTTGTAACTATGGATGGATGTTTGTTAGTTCACGCAAAAACGGCTGAACAGATTTGGATGAAATTTGGTACACAGATAGATCAGATCATAACCTGGATTAACATATAGGATACTTTTTATCCTTCTCTGGACCAAGGTCTACAATCCACGCGAACGAAGCCGCGGGCAGTCTAGTTAATTATAATTGTGAATGATGTACACATCCTAATTACGGGATTTTTTGAATAAAAAGCCTTCAACATACAGACAGACACCTCTACGATTTAATAACAACACTGATGATAGAACTAACGAGGTTGAAAATTCAAAGTTAATCGATATAAATTATGTCAAGCGCAATTACCGGTGAGAGTTTGTAATAATCATTCATTTCGCTTACCATTTCTCGGATTGATCATTGATTTCCTTTATAAGGGTCGCCTACTAACTATGATGCATGTTTTTTCTGAGTATTAATGTATACAGTCTAAAGAGATATAGATTTACATTTACTAGAGATCACAAAGTAGTCGAAATTCGACGAGTCGAAGGCTTTAATTTATTCAAATTTGATTTACGTAACGGAATGTACGTACACGTCATGTTTGTCTATGTGTGCATGTTTAGATACTCAAACTTATGGTAGTGTGCGTGGCGTGTTTAGTGGTGAATTTCATGTATTTCTAATGCATTTTATTTACTAATACATATTGGAATTTGATCTTTCTTCTTCATATAAACTTTAATTGTGCCTTGTAACTTGAACATAAAATTTTTGCTTGAACTTGAATACAAAGTATTATGTTCTCTGTATGATAAAATAAAAATATCTACCATAGATCGTGTTAAGTTCGTGCGATCCATTTTAATGTATGACATACGAGTAAGCTATAGACGTTATGATCGATTATAACTCGATAATAATCAAAACAATAATAATTGATCTATCCTCTTTGAATTATATTCGTCTACATTCGATTACCGATACCATTAATCGATCAACGTCGATCGATTTAATCGATCCGGTGACTATTGCGTGGGCGGTACCTATCTATTATCAAACAGGTCTTTAAATGAAACAATTAGAACACGGAAAGAAAGTTTGTTTATTACTAGCTGACCCGGCAGGCTTGGCTCTTCCCAATGGTATTTCATGCCAGTTCTAACACTAATTTCCCCCTTTAGGGTTGAATTTGGAGAATTTTCTATCTTTCTACTTAATTTCACGATCATACGTTTTCCAGATTGTGTGGATTCAGTGAGTGAGTATGCTTTCCAGCTATGTTGTGCATTGTTGTTTTTGTAGCCAACGCAAAGCTACTTAAAACGTTGAAAATAATTTGTAATTTCTTTTTAACTAGTCAACTTAAATTATTGAAACCCTCAATGTCCATAATTTAAGATTTTGGATAGCGTTGTCCTTTCCCTCCCTTCCAATGAAATTTCAACCACACTGATCCATAAATCACGCATAAAAGTTCTAAATAGGGTTGTTTGAATTAAAGGCTCAAACTTAGTTACCATGAAATCAGACACTTTATTTATTACCTATACAGTCATAATTAAGTGAAATCACCACTCCTATGATGATGCTGCATGATATCCTGGTTTCTGTACTGGACTTGCTGCGAGCCTTGGTGCTGGGGATGGAAGGTTGGCTGAAGGGCTCCTGGTGGATGACCAGACGGTGGTCGGTGTGCTAGGAGCCACCGGAGAACCCTGTTCAGAGCCTGGGGATCCTCGCAGCGGATCTTATAGCAATGCTTGCGGACGTATCCGGAGGGCTTGTCGTGAGACCTGAAATAGACAAAGGTTTGGGTGGATCGCAAGGAATCGGAAAAAAATTGTAAACAATAGGCATGATGATAGTAATCAAGTATCGCCAAAATATTTATCTGATCTAATGAAATAGGATTCAAAGATTTCGAAACATGTATTTATTCTCTTATTAATGTCGAGATTAATAATTTATTTGTTAAAATAAATCTACAAAATATAACAATCCGCCACGATAGCTTTAACACCTATCAGATCGAATTACGTCATTTTACGTCACGTCTCAGTAAAAGTCATTTGGTTTCGTTTAAGTGTATGTGCGATCTCCGCATTTTTTACTGAGCCGTAACGCAATGACAGACGCCATGACACCGGCGAGCGTTTTGGAATGAATTTGAAACTTAAAATTTAAATGTACTTTTATAGCACAAAAACCTTAATTTTCTTCAGAAATATGATATATTTTAGACATAATAGAAACTTCTGAATATCATAGAAGAGATTTTGAAAATTAGTCATCATGCCTATTCTGTGTTTGAATCGCTAGTAAAGTCATTGGTCCCATTTGTTGTTGGATAGATAACACTAAACCTCGTCGGTGACGGAAGGAGGTTCAAACACATCGAATATATGGCCAAGGCTTGGGCCACAAATACCAATTTGTATATGAACAGCGTGATATGGCAGAGTAAGCGCCAATTCTCCTATGATTTGAGAAGGATGAGTCGCCAGTATGAGCTGACCACTAACACGTTTTACACCTTCGTATAGTTTTGTTTTTTTTAAACAACGAAACTGGTTAACAGACAAACAGGTCGACGGGCCATCTGATGGTGAGTGGTTGTCTATGAACGTGGGCACCATCAACATCATGGAGTGTCACCAGAGCACTGCTGGTTTAGGAGTGCTCTTTCTGCACCTTTCTTTTAGGATCCTATGTCATAGTAATGTCACAGTTATTGTGTAATGGCACGGCATTTGATAGGCTTACCTCAAATAATTCTCTTCAGAGTGTATCTCGCACAGAAGCCTCCGTTTACACCGTTCGCTGATGGGCGGCACGTCCGCGAAGCCTCCGCCCGCGCGGCGCGAGAAGCGGTTCACGCTGTGAAGGAAAAGACATTAACGAGGTACTTAGCATCCGTTTAGCTCGAGCGTGCCAGCGTCATCGTTGGATATGTTTCGTTTTCTCCTAGAAATAGATAATATACTCGTACCTTACGAACATGTAACCTATTCTCCTTCCTGTTTTGAAATCGATTAAAATTAATAATTGACAGAATGTGTTTAGTTTTCTTGTAGCAGATAGAAAGTAATCCTGCGTTTTTTTTATAAAAAAATAAAACGTCAAATTTATTGTGGATTAGTACCGATACACTTTAGATTTGAAGCAGACAGAAATATGAAAAATGTGGACGCAGTGACACACGTGTAGATTTTTTATTTTGCATTGAAAATGTTTTATAAACTAAAACACAATGTCTTCGATACCATTTAGGTAACTAAACAAGCAAGAGTCACCAAAGTGTTAAAACGTTAGCTCTACATTTCAATATCCTATTTTAAGCGTTATAACTAAAATAACGAAAACTCGTGTTTATATGGAGTAAAATGTATTTTAAATTTAATGGAAGGTGGCCTAGGTTTTCAGACATTCCTAAATGTACTCTCAGAAACAAAAACTCCTTAATAATATTGATTTTTACTAGTGTCTAAGCGTGTATTACAAACCGCTTTCGAAATCTTCGACAATCTTTCTATTGGTTTAAGAAATGCCTACAATAGTTGTAGGAAAGTCCCCAATATATCGCACGTCAAACAAACTTGCGGCCGACGGACCGGTTGTATTCGGATGTCATCATGTCTACTCTCAGGTTTATGATTCTGTTTGAACGCGCTGGAGCCGCTATGGCTCTATCGGCTACGAGTAACTATATCAAGCGAGACTAAACTAAGAAATAATATTTTTAACTTACTTTTAACTTCGTCGATAAATCATTATAACTTTTACAATTTATTATTTATATTCTATAATGATTTAGAATATAGATAATAAATTTAAAAAAGAACACAATAATAACAATAATAATAAAGTCATTTATTTGGTCCTCACATGACAAAGAGTAAAATAAAATAAATAAAAAAGCCTTTATTCTACTACATAATTTATCGTCTATAACGAAAAACCGTTTGCACTTAAAACATAAAGTAAGAGAGGCTTAATATAAATTCCAGATTTATATTCCAGAGCCTTTCGTTCGAATTTGGAATGAAAAAATTATGAACTATTACGAGTATGACTGAATTGTAATATGCTGCTGGACATAGGCCTCCATTAATCGTCTAGTGGTTAGCGATCCTAACTACTACGCCGGAGGTCGTGGGTTCGATTTCCAACTAGGGCACATATTTGTGTGATGATGAGCACACGTGTTTGTTCTTGTATGTAATTAACGAGTGGTGTAATTTACGAGTATTTACATAAGTATGTATTTAAATATTTGTACGTTTATCTGCGATCTGATAACCATGACACAGGCTCAAAGCTTACTTTGGGATCAGAAAGCCGTGTTTGAGTGATCCTACAATATTTATAATTTTATAATTAATTAATTATAAATAGTTTGGCACATACAGTGCGACAGGAGGCTATCGCTTTCTCGCTTGCGCAACACGCGGACGCGTGTCCTTCCGGCGCGTGCGTTTCTTCGCTTTTCTTCGCGCGATCGATTCGAAAACTGATATTCAATTACAGCTGCTCGAGTTATATGAGACGGTTCAGTAGCTACGTGTCAGTAACCCATTAATGACCCACTGCAGGGTCGGGTCTCCTCTCACAATGAGAGGATGTAGGCCGCCGTCCACCACGCTGGCCTACTGCGGGTTGGTGGACTTCACATGCCTTTGAGAATATTTTTTGAGAGCTCTCAGGCATGCTGGTTTCCTCACGATGTTTTCCTTCACCGTAACAGCAGGTGATATTTAATTGTATAAAGCGCACATAGCTTTTTTACAAAGTCATTGGTGCATGCCACTGGGATTCGAACCCGGACCCCTCGATTCGAGGTCGAATTCTAAGCCACTGGGCTATCACCGCTCCCTTTCTACGTAATAAATAATAATATAAAGTAAAATTGCATTAGCGCAGCTTGAGTCGATACACGTGTATTACATGTTCTATGTCATGTTAAACGTCCACGTAGTGTGATACTTTGTCGGTTTTATCGTTTTTTTAAATCGCTTTTTACGATGGAGTACCAAGTTAGTTATGTGATTTATAAAAGTTCCGTATCGGTGTTACTTTTATTATAAAAAAGTCTTGAGTCGTAGAAACGTAAATCGTTTGTCAGTCTTCGTTTACAGTAGCTACGTAAAGGGGAATGACCTATTGACATCAGCGTTGACAATTGACATTAAATAAAGCTTTGGATAGGGCTATGCCGGGTTAATATGTTATGCTGTAATTTAGTAAACATTTTGCACGCCGAAGGAGCCTTTTTTAAATATTGTTCAGTGCCTAAGATCGCGTTCAATCTTGAGCTTCGTTTATGAATACAAGCCTAGGTCGCAAAGTACAATCGTTCAGTCAAATGCGTGCTCATTGACGTACACTAAGCTAGTGAGCTGTCAGTATTAGTGCGATCGCGTCTGTAATAACTAATAACACGCATTACGTTCAACGCATCACACGCTGAGCTAATGCGGATGTGTTCAGCACGCAAGTTCACGTCACGCCATGATGCTTAGGCCGAGTTCATATCAGACAAACATCGAAGTAACAGTTCATGTTATAGGTGGTAGAACTATAGGAGTTCGCCCGGAGAACTACCGCTGTCCAGTATGAGTATACCCATACTATCTATGCGTGTATGATCTTCGTATCAAGTATTTCGAATGGAGAATTATGTTCGTCGAAATCGTCGAGGCCACTATCTTAGTTCTCAGAAGCTGAGCTCCAGTTTTGTTTGATGTTGAAAATCGTAGTCCACGGTCTCCAATTTCACCCCGTGGTGAAGTCTTGTGTGAACCAGATCTGTTGGGACCGCGGAAGGCGTAAGGAGGCATAACCAGCTGCCAGGAATAACTAACTAGTGCTCAGTATCCATGATGGATTTCACTAAAAAGGGTCATCAAAGGTCTATCTGCGCGCTATGAATAAATATGACTCAAAAACTTGCTTACTTCTGGGCGGGTGTAGGTTTCGGTTTAACTTCAAAGATTTGATCATCGAGAAATATTTGGAGACAGTTTTCGTTTAAAGGAAACAATAATTTGCTCAATATTAATTGATTTTGGTTGCACCTTAACTAATCTAAGGTTATATAAGGCGTGCGTGCTAGACATTTACAGTTAAATCCATTATCTATGACGCTAATTCCTAACATGAAGTTTTAACAGGAAAATAGAATCACGACAAATTGGAAATATTTAAAGTGAAATTCAGCTTTTTCCTCGATTTTTACTCCTCTGATCAGAATAAGCGAAGTGGGTCCAGTCAGAATGGAACAAAATAATACTAAATCCAAATGAAAGAACAAGTAAGATAGTTATCAAGCATGCTGTGTTTAATTTAAGTGTGTTAACCGGTTAGAAGTGACAATTTACTAAGATTCCTGGACTAAGTACTAACTTAGACGTGTTCCTGATGGATTAAGAACTAATAATCCTATTCGTATGTTCATGGATGTAAAGTAAGTTCTGTTCCTGGATTAAGCATCCTGTTTCTGGATTAAGTCCTAACTTAGTTCCTGCGCTTAGTATTAGCTTACCCGACAGACATTTTAACCGACATTGTTAAACTGGACTAAGCATTAACTTAGTATTACTTTAGTCCGGAATTACAGACCGTACTTTAAATCTGCTTACGAATGGTGTCGACTGGTGACCCCAGTTGACTCTAGTGACCCAAACGCTAGCTCGATTAACGAAAGCGCGCGAAAGAACCGGACATTAGTAGCAGTTTTCGCCGCCAATTTGTCTGGTTGTACTGTTGTATCTTGTTATGTTACGATGATGACATAAGTCGTCGCCGCACCCAGCTGCGACTGTCGCAATAAAAAATCAGAAATCAGCCGGTGCCAGATAAATAATGTATAATATACTACGTGAAGTGAGCTCACGTGAGCTATTCATTCAAGTTGAATTTTTAGATATCTAAAACACATTGGTGATCTTTTGCGAGCGGGTCTCATTGGCTGCAACCCTTTGTAGCCCACTGTTCGTCACGGGTCTCTCTCCGGACACGACCAGGCCTCTCTCTCCCAACAGAGGGAGGCCTGGAGCAAACACCGACACGCTTCTCCATTGCGGATCGGTGTGTCTCATTATGAGAGAAAACTTAGGAAACACCGTAAGTTCTGCATAATGTTCTCAAAGGGATGTGAAGTCCTCCAACCCGCAGTAGGCCAACGTGGTGGTCATATCTAAATATGATTATAATCACTGAAACACACTCAGAAATGGACTAAAATTGTATAATAACGGGCAAAAGAATTAAAGGTAGACAAACAAAGACATGGGAAGATGATTTTAAACCAGCCTTTGGTCCAGGGCGGATAAGGATCTTTACAGAAGGCCCTAGTCGAAGGACAAGCTAGAAATAGATATGTATTGTGATAGTGTGTTTAAAATTTGGCAAAAGCAACAAAGACTTATTTAATTTTATAATTTTTGTAAACTCACTGAGGGTCGTCGTTTGTGCTGTGGATGGTGATCACGTTCGGCGTGAGCGCTGATATGATGAGCCCGACGGGCAGGAACGCTGTCACCAGGTGCAGGAAATGCTTCCAGGGGTTCGACCTGAAGATCAACATTTCTTTTATTGTATTTGAGTTGCAAATGGAACGTGGCACCAGAGGAGAGAGACAGTCTTATCGATTCCGCCCCTTGTAGCCCATTGTTAGACATGGACTTTCCTAATCGAACCCGCTTCGTCTGCTCCTGGGGCCTTTGAATCCAAAGGGATCCCGCTGTATTCTTCATGTCATCAGTCCATCTGGTTGGAGGGCGGCCTGTACTTCGTTTGCCGAGACGTAAACGCCATTCGAGGATCTTTCTTCCCCACCGGTTATCGGTCCTTCGATCGATGTGGCCAGACCATTGCCACTTCAATTTGCTAGTTTTGAGAGCTAGGGGGGTCCATCATACCCGGGTTTTATAGTAATTACAAGATCATTACTCCGTGGATTCAATATATAAATCTTGACAGACAAACAGACGAAAATCTTTCAAGGATTCCTTTTCTCCTCGAGGTACGGAATGTTACATTCCAATCCAATGGCCAATCATCCCAAAACGTTACATTCAGTAATGAGCATGATTAATTTGGCGATCAGTGAAAGGACTCGAATTTGCGTGCGAGAGAACAGTAATTACCATTCGCTTTCGACCTATGTCTTGTTTGTGTACACTTTCATATTTATAACACTTATTATTCAGCGTTTGCTTATTAAAAATAGATCATCTGTATTAGAAATGACTTTATCACTGCTGTGAATGACACGCGAACTTAATGGCTTTGTAAAGTGCTTTGAACAAAGCGGTAGTTGGCGTTTTGATAACATTACTCATGCTTATTATCTTTTGTTTTAAAAGTAATAGTTGGGTCTCTTACCCGGGTCCTATATAAAAAAAATAAGATCGGTGATAGTCCAGTGGCTTAGAATTAGATCTCGAATCGAATAAGTTGAGATGGTGTATACCTGGAGATAAGGGAGGGTGGTAGGTCTCTATACCAAAACAAGTTCCACGTGTGCGGATTGTTGCAAAGAAATATAAATACAATTTAATAACTTCAGTCCGTAATTTGTATACAACTGTTAAGAGAATTTACTTACCGTTTCTTCACTGGGTTATCCTTCTCCTTCTCATCTTCCCTGAAGCTCAGGCCGAACTCCTCATCATCTCCATTCAAACCTGGTTTCTCCTTGAAAGGAGTTGAATGTTTATACAGGCCGCCTGCTGGAATCTTTATCGGTGATTCCACTGTGGGGTTGGAATCTAGAGTCTGCTTCCAATTACTGGTCTTGAAGTAGGTGTTTTCAAATTTGTAAGGTGCGTCGATCTGGTCCCGATATGTGTCTTTCGGACTTTTGTAGTTAAGCACGTAGAGATCCTTTGACCTGTAAGAAGAAATATATGATTTGATGAACACATTTTTTATTAGGTTTTTATGGGTTTCATTTCAGTTTGAAGAATGGGCTTTTAAACATAACGTACTCGTATTGTCCAATCTGCAGAACTAAATCAAGTGCTATAACTGGAAACTCAATCAAATTGGAAGTCGTAGAACTACTAAATTTATCATTGGTAATAGTTGCTATTGTTGCTTTCAAGTTGTTTGGGACACAAGAAATGTCATAAGAGATAGTTGCTGCCCTGATAATAAGTATGTTGATATGTATTGAGTATGGCCAAAAATATTGGAGTTTTATCATCTACACATACACACACACACACACACACACACACACACACACATACACACGCACACACACACAGTGATTGTATTTTGTATTTACTTCTACTTACCCTATAAAATCTAACGTAGGCTTCTTCTCCGGAACAATAAACTCTGGTGTTGTAATCTTCAACAGGCTTAAATTTTCGTCATCAAAAAAACTTCCCAAATGCGGACTCGGTTTGAATTCTTTTTCTTTATCAATAATCTTACTTTTCTGTTCATTGGCCATAATTCTCGCCTTAGTATCTGTTGTATTCGAATCTTCATTGTTTGCCTTTTTCGGCTGATATGTGGCATCTACCTTCCATGAAGAGATGTTTTCCTTTCTATGTATAACATCATCTATTTTTTCTTTACGGTCAGTATTTGGATTTTGTCTTATCTCATGGATATCTTCTACTTCATCACTGGTAAGTTTATCGCTTTCTTTTTCAATTATATTGGTTTTGTAGTTGTCAATTGAAGTTTCTGTGTTATTTCTTTGGTCTTTGGTAATAATCTTGTCAATACTTTTATTGTTTACAGGGTATAGGGTTGTGATGTTGTAAGGTGATTGAGTATCTTCCGTACTTTCATATACTTCTTGACAAGTAGCTATGGGTATCAAGAATAGCATCCAGGTAGTGAGCTGAAAAAAAATCGATTCATTTAATTCGATTTCTTCAATTATTCTGCGAGATAGGATTCGAATGTAGGGATTTTTAGAAGCATTAAAGTTGAAATCGTTTTTATTACGACTGTCGTATAAAAGATGCGTTCAAAAGTAACTATGATCTTTTCTTTTTACAGCCAGTGAATGCAGTTCTTTAAAAATATATACGCAAGTTTTGGAACAGGTTCCATTTAGAGTATACAAGATTTTTTGAAAAGAATCTTGGTTTTCTAAGTTTACATAACGTAGTCATGTAGGAACGTGAGATTTGACTACCTACCTATAGTTTTATAGTCAAAAGTTTTATATGACTGTACTACGAGTACAACATTTTTCTGGTATGATATGCGAATAATTGTACAGGTAAAGAGAAAATGTGATATAATAAACTCACATTTTATGCAAGTGTGCACAGCCTGAACTTTCTTAGGCATCAGGAGATGGTATCAGTCGCCTGGGAACGGTCGGTGAAATCACCGAAGGGTGCGAAAGGTCACCGCGCTATCGAAACCGTGTTGGACCAGACTGTGGTTATCAGATACCCTTTTGTTATAATAAAATAAATAATTTACCTATCAGGTAACAATTTTCTTAAAGGTATACCTACTTTTAATTTTGTGAGGTGTTCGAGTTGGATTTTGTATTTTGTAGTTTTAGTGAAAGGTGTGTAGGTTGTGTACGGGTGATTTTGTAGACTAAGTTTGATAATTTTATAGATTAGACTATACCTTATCACAACAAAAATAAATAACTTAAATTATTTAACAACAATCACATCTGCAAGCGAGGGTAAATAAACTCTCTATAGCAATTATACGAGTAACTCGTCACTAACAATCATCACTTAACTTATACTTTGTGATTTGTATGAATTTTATGTTTCTCCAATAACATAACTTCAACAATAACGCATCGTAAAACTACGTGACAGTAAAATAATTTTTGCATTAAAATTTAGTATCAAAAAATTATAACATAAGTTTATTAACTTGTAATGATATTAAATAAATGTTACATAATAAATTGTTTAAAGTAATGATTGTTCTAAAAGCTACAGTGCTAAACTTTCTAGCCAAGTTATTTGTTACCGGCAAATTCCTCCACGATGCCACTTGTTATTCCATTGGAATTTGTAACGAAATTTTAAAGTACCTAATTGCTCAGTAATAATTCCTTACACGTTCCTTGACGTGTTTTAGTGAAACGGGAACGGTGCAGTGACGGGTTTTAAAACACTTTATGCAAATCATTGTCATCATTAAACGACTTGTCTTTGTCTTTGTCTTAAACTGAAAATGCTCTTTAACTTATAGGTGGTAGTGATATAGTGAAGTATAGTGCCGTGTCCGGGGAGATGTTACCAGCTTCTTAGCTCTTTGTTTAAATTAGTATTAATTATTTTAACATAGAATTTAGAGCAGTTCATAGAAGGTCAGAATTAAGAAATTTCTGCATTAATTGTAATGTCAAATGAAAAATATAAACAAGTCTGAATATTAGGTATACACTTGGCTTCCACTAGTTAACGTTCGGCGAAAAACTATTATATTTCATTTAATGTCAAAGTTAAAAACCGTTGAAAAAAAGAAATACATACGCCACTAACGTGTATAGATTTATGTAGCAACATAGGTATTACATCGATGGCACTGGAATGGTGTTGGAATTTCCTCTACCAATCTTTGTCATACATTATAATAACCTCGTCTAAGCCCAGCAGTGGTCATTATCTAACAGCGAGTCAAGTGCGTGATGTGACGTCACTCGAGGTCGGTCAGTGACTTACCGTTTTGGGTGAAAGTGAGCCACTATCTTACCTTACGCAATGTCTGAAGTGAGCCGAAGTGTACGAGTGTCGTTTATTTGTCGTTGTCATTTGTGGGTTAGGTGCGACCATTTTTATAATAGAGCACAGCGGAAATAAATGGCGGTGATGGCCGAGCGGCTTAGAGTTCGACCTCGTAATTGAGGGGTTCGGGTTCGAATCTGCGTTCACGTACGAACAATCCCGATAGGTGTGAAAAGTAAGAGACGACGTCAAAAGCTTACTATTACTAAGCAAAAAAAAAATTAAATTAAAAGTAAAATAATAAAACAACCTTGTCAATTAAATGTAATTGACACAGACATTACATTTCATCACTACAATAAAATCTAAATATCAAGGATTCCTCCCAAAAAAAGGGTTATCATTTCAATATCGTAATTTTTAACGATAACAGTATAACGAGCGGTACAATCACGATACAAGATTGCCTGTTATCCATTATTACCCACAGCAGGGTCGGGTCTCCTCTCACAATGAGAAGGATGAGAATTCGCGTGGAGTTCTATAAATAAAAGTAGCCTACGTTACTCCTTATTACATCAGCTATCAGCGTGACATTGTGCAATGTGTGTGACGTCAGATCGGCGGGCTTATGGCTTTCGTTTAATAATATTTATTTTAATATTTATTTTAATGAGCTAATAATGTACAATCGACTTACCATCATTAAGTGTGTCCGCTGGTGGCTTCAGGACGCAATGTGCTCAGGGGTACGGAACCCATACTTATAACATTTTCACACTTGCTGCTCGCAGCAGAGACTATTGTCTAGGTTTTATCAAACATTTAGAGGTGTACGTCAGTTGTCGATGAAATTTATGTGTCAGTTTAACGAAATCTACTAGTTTTTAGATTACTCAAGTTAAAGTTATGGTAGTCATTAAAAATGTCATTCAATTTGTCGTCGGCTACAATGTATGGATGAGGCCGTCTCTATTTTTTTCTCCCTTAAATTGCTTAAAATGTATCTTTTCTAAGGACACTCATATCGACTAAAATGTTATTTTTTTTGGTTCAGTACTGTTAATTTTCATTAATAACATGCTAAAGTGTGGCCGTGATAGCCCAGTGGCTTAGAATTCGACCTCGAATCGAGGGGTCCGGGTTCGAATCCCAGTGGCACGCACCTATGACTGTAAAAAAGTTATGTGCGCTTTATAAAATTAAATATCACCTGCTGTTACGGTGAAGGAAAACATCGTGAGGAAACCTGCATGCCTGAGAGTTCAACAAAAAAAAATGTTCTCAAAGGTATGTGAAGTCCACCAACCCGCAGTAGGCCAGCGTGGACTAAGGCCTACATCCCTCTCATTACGAGAAGGAGACCCGACCCTGTAGTGGGTCATTAATGGGTTACTGGCAAAGTGAATGTGCGAATTAAGTGAATTAATTACATTGAATTCTTTTCGATCAATGAATATGCTTTTAGATAATTTCCTTTGGGTCTATTAAGTAACTCGAAATTAGTTAATTTACTACTAGCTGCTTCATTTTTCTTCTTTGCCTTATTCACTAGCTAGCCTCACAGTCTAGAAGTTACTAAAAACCACAAACTGTGCTGTGTCTAGCAGTGAAATGATCATCGTTAGATGGGGAGAATACATTTTATCGACAATCAAACGCCACACGCCTAGTAAACGACAATTTTCCGGTGAGTAGTCAGTCATTGTGGCGCGCGTCGTCGGCTGTGACACTTCATAATTGTTCCCAGTGTGCGTAATATATAACTTTTTCTTTCTAATATTATCTAGGAAGTTATGTTACGCAAGCTATGATATTAGTATGAGATGCAACATCTATTTGGCTGAGGCGAGGTTCTTTTCTAATAAGGGAGTATTGTCTCCACCAATCTTCATTGGGGAAGCGTGGTGCAATATGCAATATGCAATATGCTATTTTAATTCACCCGGCGAAGTACCTCAAGTAAGTTACCGCCACCTATACGTACATAACCTATATTGAGAAGCATTATATCATATGCCTTGCGTTTCAGTTGCTGGAAAATAAATTTCGCCATTCACGCTTTTGAATTTATTTATTTATTTATTTAGTTTAAGTTTGATTTCTATATTTATGTCAGAGGTGCATGGCTTGTAGTGATTACTTAAGATTGGATTGGTAGCATGATATGAGTCCTTTGGAAACCCCCAACTTACCAACCATAGGATATAAGAAAAAAACCGAGTCATTTATCTATTCTGTTGGTTTATTCCTTTCAGTTAGATATTACGTTCAGATCCCTCTTGATGCAAGAGAATTCAAACGAGTAGACCCTTCAGGGTTTGCTGGTGCTGCATCAGGTGATTGGCATTCTCCAAGTTTTCTTCACGAAGCATCTGTCGTCTTCTGCTGTTCATTACCAACGCAAAGTAGTATAGTATCACTGAAAAAGAGTATTTTAAAATTATTTCGTATTGTTGTACGGCATTGCCTCTGTTTTTAAGAAAATCCAATAAAATAAGCTCTCGATGTTCAAATTCAAACCGAAGTTTGCAACCGTGCCAGCATCATGGTGGGTTATGGTATTTTCTTCTGCTGAGAGTTTTACTACAGCAGTTGCACGGTCAGGCCTCACTTGTCCAACTTTTTTACTGAAGTACCAACTCGATTCAAGGCATTGTTGGAGCCGAGTGAAACCTCTCTTTCTCTGCCTCATTCTCACCTGCATATATAAAGTAGTAAGTAGACATGGTGCTAATCTGCTGTGACGTCTCCACCTCGTCGTAGTACTGCAGGCTGAGGAGAATAATGCCGAGTAGAGACAGCAAGGTCAGGCATCCGCTGGATATCCATGACGTCACCAGCCACGGCCACAGGTAGCGCGGCTTACGCTGAGGAACATTCAACAACGACAGTTTTTATTCATTATTATGTAAATTTTGTGCACACTTAATGAACGTCAGACATTTATAAGTAATTGTACAAGTATCCGCTTTGATCGCCCCTCAGGCAAAACGTAGACTGGGAGGAAAAAGCGGGCGGAAAAAAACTCTGAAATTAACAACAATCAAATAGGTATTTATTTGTAAAGGCTGGTTTGGTAAACACTTTGGTTAAATAAATATTTTGAATTTTGTAATTTTAAAGTTGTAGCTTATAGTCCACTTCAAAACGCTACCGCTTCATTTCCTTAACTCTACATATTCTCAAATGATCATTTTTTCTTAGCTAGCAACGCCCTGGTAAGTCCCCTTGTAACTGGAACCACAGATATGTGAATACCTCTAATTGCGTGGGCCTGATCCAGTAGTAAGCGTGTTATAAAATAAAAAAGAGGAGAGAAAGGGGCACACATACCCAAAACACACCGAACACCAGCAGACTAGAGATGACAGCCTGGCCGACGGCACCGGCTGCGGTCATCAGATAGAAGGTGTGCTTGGAGTGGGCCGTGTACGGCAACGACAGAGCTGCCCCGCCGTACACCAGCATTAATACGAAGCAGCTTAGCTGGAAACCATGAAAAATTGTATTAGCATAGTGTGGTTGAGGATTCCTCTTCCGCTTCCTCTTAGGGAAAGTTGCGAAATTCCTCACCTCTTCCGCTTCCTCTAAAAATTAAGAGGAATTTATGAGGAATTTTCTGTGTCCATGGTTCACACGTCAGAGCGAATAACTAGGATTCACTAGCCAGCCTATTTATTTATTTATACACTTAGTTTTTACTCTGAATCCCTTACATGAATATATCCTCATCCTCTTATTTTGTGCTTGGCACTTCCTCTTTCTCTTCCTAATCCTCATCACTCCTTCCTCGATAAAGACTTTTAAGTGAGATTATATTAATAAAATGTTCATAATACAATTTTTGGGGCTTTTATTTTTCAGACTAGTAACGCTTTTAGGTAACAAGATCAAACATGCCTGAATTAATGTTATAATGCTTATAACTGGAATACCTGTAAAATCTCCTGAATGAATGTAATAAGTATTTGTTTAGGTTAGCAGGGTTCAAATTATAATCAGAAAACTAGGTAAAACCAAAATGAAAGTTGGAACACTCACCAAACTCAAGACAGCTATTATTTTCGCTCCTGTGTTCAAATTGAAACAACAACAACATTTGTTCATTGGAAAACACATTTTTATTATAATTGAATGCTTTAATATTAGAGAATCGTTATTTTTTGGGGCTGCAGAAAACACTTTCAAATGTAACTCGATGGATTTGCGTCAAAGTTTTAAAAGAGTCGGATGAGTTTCTGTGTTGTTTTTGATTTTAAAATATTTGAAAATTAAGGCGTGGGCACTTGATTGATGACAGATATGGAATTAAATTGATTTCTTGGAGCATTCGGGCAACTACTTATCGCGGCTTATCAGATAATAGCTAGGTATCCCTTACAATGAAAATAGATAAAGGTTACGTGGTTCTAAGCCGAAATGTTTGTATTTGTAAAGCATTTTACTCTTAAGTAGATAATTCTATCATCGGAATCTTCTTTTTAAACGTTTTACACGAATAGCCCTACACTATAAGGATTCCATGTGCCGTGGGTGCCATTTACAAAACCAAGACAACTACCGACACACACACACACACAGACGAGAAACAAAATTTTAAACTCATCATTGTAATCTCTGCTCCGCCGGGAATCGAACCCAAGACCTTCCGCGCAGCGCACCGCTGTCTCGTCATCGTTTCGTGACAAGTTCGTGAGTAACATGCGTATTAATTCGTAATCATTATTATAATAAATGCGAAATTATAATAATAATGATAACGAATAATTATTATAAATGCGAAAGTTTCTGAGAATGGAGACCAGGTATGAATGGAACATCCATTCTTTGTTATTCTTTGACGCAAAAACAGCGCCACGGATTGGAATGAAATTTTGTACGCGGAAAGTATATGACCCAAATTAACAAATTCTTAAATCCATGCGGACTAAGTCATCGACGAAAGCAAGTTAATTAATAAACAATTAATGCAACTAGTAGGTACGAACGTAGTAACCATATAACTGACTGATAATGCATGTTGTGTCTAATCCGGTAGCCTATCTAAAGATCACAATCGCAGTATGTTGTTTATTAGAACTGGCGACGTTTCACAGTTATTATCAGTGGCAAATCTGCGAATTTACAAAAGTCCCGCACTCCATGATACCTTGCTTCCTATCAAAGACTATATCTATTGGAGATCTCCCAAATGACTGATGAGATGATTACTAGGCTAGATGACTATGACTGGGAAGGGGAAAGCTGTGCTTCGATTACATCATGGTGGAAATTTATATACGCCAGCTTCTTTATAACTTCGATATATTGATTCAGGATATTCCGATATTCAGTGCCGGCTCTTATCGAGTAGGTATGTAAGCGCCTGTGAAATTTTCAATCCATCTGAGTTTAGCGACTTACTTTCTAATTGCTGAATTAGTATTTTATTTCCGCAGGTTCATTCTTTAAAATATTTGTGTGTTTTGTTTTAATTAATAGGCTACAAAAGTTCTTTAATTTAAACAAACAAAAAAGGACTGAAACAAGTTAATCACCTTTTCGAATGTCTCCCTACCGATAATAAAATAAATGAAGGAGTCTAAAGACTGATATAACTGCGGCTTATTGACTACTGCTCTCAAAAAGGATCGAATTATTGGTCTAGAGCGGTTACCCAAATACGTTTCTCCGGCAATATCTAAACTTCCCTGATCGCAACACACAAGATGTTATCAATTAAGCGATTAACACACTGCCCCGCATTACGCAGCGTAGGGGTCGCGCGTCCATTTGTATAGAAAACGCATTCCCGCGCGTTTGTGCAGATGCGTTTTCTGTGTGTTGGACTGTGCGTGGAATCTATACAAATGGAAATACTTACATACACCGCTAGATCACGCGTTCCTGCGTTACGCTGCGTGATAATCCATGTGCCTTAATTAGGTTTCTACTTGATTGTTACTAGTTGCTTCTAGGCGGGCTAGAGGCGGCGGTATACATTAACCTCCTGGACTAACTACTGGACTAACGCATATGGGATTTCGATTGACTCCAATAAATAAATCGCACGCAAAGTACCTTATCTATAGCAATAGCGAATCTAAAGCGAGATAGTATAATAGTAGTGATAAGGCGCCTTTCGTTCCAAACACACGTGTCACGATACAATGTCACTAGTCATTACGCGGTTCTATTATTAATATGCGTATTTAAAGATCTGGTAAATAGTGCTTATTGCTACAGGAATAAAGATGGGTGTGCCCATAGTGAATACTTGTTGTTACTGTGTTAGTTTGCACACCGGTACTTTGATCATCGGGTATGTGTATACGGTGAGTAGATACCTACGTACATAAATACTTTGTTTGTTATAATAAAGAAGTATTATAGATAGCGATAGCAAAACAAAGCGGTTCGAAGTGCGCTCTTCGGAGTCATATGGACTTAACTCGTAGCTGATATTTTGGTTCTATAAAATAACTAGATAATTGCTTTGTAGAGCAAACCAAGCTTCTCGCAGGTAGTAAGTACCTCAAGTACTGTTAAGATTTCTCTCTGTTGGAGACGTCAGTTTGGCTTTCTTCTTGTGACCTGTCACATCCTTCGTTAAGTTTTAAAAGATGGATTCCAATACATATCGCTCTTATTGATTCCTAAAATACTTTAACTCGTGGTGGACCTTAATAAGCTGGTCAATACCCTGAATCCATATAAAATGGCCAGCGATATATGGATGTGATCATGCAAGCCTGAAAATAATCCCCCCGCGCGTCGACTATTGGACAACCTATATAATTATGTCACTGTGTGAGCATACATGTAGGTATGACTTTTATGAAACATATGACCTTTTGTGAATGCAGTGCAACTTCAGATGAATCGCCTCACTCAAATAAAGCGCGTAGGTACGTAGGTGTACAAGGTATACGCACTTTAACTTTTTCCGGTACCTTCCTAACTGAGAAGATACGATTTTTAAAACAAACTCCCAAGGATAATATCTACCTACTCAGTATAGAGATGACTAATTCAAGAAAGACGCCGTTAATGAAGAACACTTGAGTGGTCACATCGTCGAGACAAGGTCAACTAAACATTTGGTGATGCCGTGTCACGGTGTCAAGGCTGATGTTATAGGGATGCCACACGTCTCGGTCTCCGTGGCTACATAACAATTGTAAAATCGAACGTATAACCACGCTTGCCTACTGCGGGTTGGTGGACTTCACTGTGCGCTTTATAAAATAAAATATCACCTGCTGTTACGGTGAAGGAAAACATGAGGAAACCTGCATGCCTGAGAGTTCACAAAAAAAGTTCTCAAATGTATGTGAAGTCTACCAACCCGCAATAGGTCAGCGTGGTGGACGGCGGCCTACATCCCTCTCATTGTGACAGGAGACCCGACCCTGTAGTGGGTCATTAATGGGTTACTGACTGACTTGAAGACTAGACTTCTGCATGAGCCAATACCGGCGTTTGGGCGTAGAACAGACACCCCGGACAAGAAAATTGTAGCGTCCACTTATGATTCAAGGAAATCTATTAGACAGAGTTTTTGTTTTTGCTGACCTAATTAATATAATTTAAATGTGCTTTCCGAAGAAATGAAAACGTATATTGTTGATTTTATAAGATTCTTCGTATGTTAGTTTCTTTGTTATGTAGATAAGCAAACCAAACAAAAATAGAATTTAGTCATTTCTGTTTTTTGTTGCACTATATTCGCTATATAATCTTTTTATATAATAATATATTGATATTGTACATTGATCGTTTGTATTTTTATTTTATTTTATTTATATAGATAAGATAAGATTTATTGAGAATATTTTTTTATATCACGTCATCTTGCCTTAACAGAGGTAGCAAAGTAAAAGCTATGAGCCGCCACTCATATTTAAATTACCATTATTACTAACAGAACTACTCTTGCTTACTCTAGTCTTGATGGATCTGAAAATAGCAAATATTCAAACGATCATAACAATGTACCACAAAACAGAGAGTGCAGAAGGCAAATTACGTACTATAGTTACCATCACGAGTCGTGAGCCTAAATTGATTTATTGGTAGGGACATTGTACACTTTCGACCAATGTATATAATATTATAACAGTCGAAGAACTGGCGCTTGACCAATAGACAACGTACACCGACTGACGAACCAATCGCGTGAACCAACAGCGCAGTCAACGTCCAGCCGACTAACAAAGATTGTTCTCACGGCTGCTGTCGACTGAACACTCTCAACTTCTTATCACTGTCATCAACTGTTTCGAAATTTCTTACAGCTTTTTTCTACTTCTACGAATTATCAGTACTAAGTAGTTAAGTACCTTCTCTCTTTCGTTCATCTGTCCTTTGTAGTTCATAGAATTCGATGCAACTTTACCCAGTGCTATGCTCAAGCGAAATAGGAGTGAAATTATTTGCAAAATGTCTTTCATCTGTCTTGTGTTCTATGTGTGTGTCTCGACCATGTATTAGGAATCTTGCCTTCTGTTCTTTATGTTTTGTAAATGTATATAGGCAATGTGTGTCCATGACGTCATTACCTTGGGGCACGGCATTGGGGGCGCTGATAACGCTAGTCATAGCAATCGTGATAAAATTATAAGGTTCTTGCCACATTTCTTATATGATTATGACTGACTAATTTGTTGGAAAACGGTGAGGCATGTTGTTTGTAGAATTTAAACAGGCATCAATGGCATTAGATGAGGTAGAAGTCAAAGACAATGTCATGTCACAACCTGTTATCTTTTGGGATCTTATTTAAGAATATCTGAAGCCACGAAAAAAGCATCAGAATTTGTTCAGAGGTTCCCAAGGTTACCTTGAGCAATAGGCTATAAACCTTCTATTTATGTTTACCTTTGGAAGTTAATCTCTTTCCTTTCCTACTCTTCACAATCTTTCCTTCTTCCTGCTTTTTCCTTCTTTAATTTTTTCATATTCCAGGTGTGGTCGCTGCTGGAGCTGACAGGATACTGTCTCCTGGTGACGTTGGCTCCACTCGGCAAGGACGGTACGGTGTCGACGCACAAGTATGCTCTGTACATCACTGCTGCTGCTGTCAGCGGCATCCAGCTGGTCAGCTCCATGCTGCTCATTGTGGCTGCTTATAAGGTACTATTGTATCTTAATTTATAGTATTTATTTAATTTTGTCTGCTGAACACATAGGCCTAAAAGGAGTAAACGGTGCCGGGACCCGACGCCTATAAATTTATGTTCCCCTTCTCTATTCCAGCCCTTTGTCACTGCCGGACAAGCTTCCTAATCGACGATATACCACCATTTCCTGGTTTCTTCGAATGTTGGTTTCCTACAGTATTTTTCAGCCCGCCTACTTGGAGTATCAATACACGTTGAAGTTTACGAAACTTCATTGTCTAGCACATCTCAGTGGTCTATCCTCAAAATGTAGTCCCCAAATGAGACAATTCAAAGACCAGCTATCTAAATCAAATTCAATTTATGTGTTTTTTTTTTGTGTAGAAGCTTCCATCCCTCACTTTACCATGGACGATCGTGACGGGGATCCTGACGGCAATCTTCTTCGTGATGTGCCTCACGGGGATCAGCCTCATCCTGCAGGACACCGGCGAGCTGCTCGAGGTTGAAGCTGTCATCATATTCGTCCACCTGGCTAGAGCATGTAAGTGATCGTAATGAAAACCGGAAAGTTCTGGTTCTGGTTCTGAAAGCTTGTACAAAAATTACCACCGCCCTCGTAATCAAGGGCATTCTTGTACAACACAATATCCGCGAGGTCATAACAATGTTGGGTAATGCTCTGAAATATTGCTCTGAGTAATAGCAATACTTCAGAGCATTACCCTAGTAAGGCTCTGAAATTTTCTGTCGCCGGCTTTCTTAACGGATTAAGGAGAAGGTTGACTAAAATTCGGCTTCACGCTTATAACGCTCCAGGCCATTAAGGATTAGGACGGTTCTTCTTTGGCCACCCGGTAAGTAGTCAGCGTCTCCACTGGACACGAGCCTCGCCAGTGCGGTGCTGATTTTAAAGGAAAGATTTTCTTAATTTGAGGGAAGCGGTAGTCTTTCCCTGAGAAGAGGACATCAATAGTTTTATCACCAATTGCATACCATCACGATTGGAGTTTCATAGCGTAACCTATAGGTAGTAATAGGTCCTGTAGCAAGTAATAGGTTCTGCTGCCTAGTTATTCCGCATTATTTTGTTTCAGGTATATCAGTATACTGCATCCTAGTGGTCCACAGTCGCCACAAGCAGATCATGTACGAGGAACAGGAGGAGCGGTTCCAGCACTCCGGCAAGTTGTACCACCCTGTCAGCACCAGGGAAGCTTAATAGAAGTGTCTAGAACATTCGAGAATGTTCCAGAAATGTGGCCGGACATACCACAGACTATAAAACGATACGACTGAATTCTAAATACCTAAGTATGTCCTGTAGTATAAGATCGAAAGGACATCGTGTTGTCGTCTCTAAATGAGCACTTTGTTGAAAATATTGCTACCATTTTGGGACGATTTGTTAATTACGATGTACAGTATGATGGATGACTGATGTTAGTATTTAAGGATTTTGAAAACAAAATGTTCCTTCTAAAATACCTATAGGTATTTAAAACATGATTTTAGAAATAATCATAATTATTTTTTTATGAATTGTGTTATCTACACATCCCAGTGCTAAATGTTGTTATTATATTCATAAGTTATTAATTATTTATAAAAGGTTGTGATATTTGAACAATAAAATTAATTTGTAATAATTAATTTCTATTTTATTTTATATTTATAACAAAACCCGGCATGACATTTTATTGAGAGCACTTAGATCTACTGATAAGCTGATTCCTAAACTTACTCGTATTTTCATTGATAATGTTAAGCTACTTTCTTTGAAATAGGTATTCGATTGTAGTACAAAATGATAAAGAAATGCGACCAAAACAAAATGAGAAAAACAATTTTAAATTGTATTCTGTGTCTATATTTCAGACAAACAAAAGTACTTTGTTTAAAGCTGATACTTATTCATATTTTTTTAAAACACAATTAAAAAGGTTATCAAAGCGTGAAACGGAACGTCTTTTCCAATATCAGTAGCTGTCAGTTGGTATCATCTGTAAAATGTCAATCTGTCAATATTTTTGTCTCTTTCATGTCAGGCGAAGGCGCTATCTTGTTTTCCCTTTTCATTCATTGATTATTTTGTGTGAGTGATGAGTGCTGTCAAATAGCTGATCTGTCATTCAGTCAGGGCCAGTCGAACAAGTAGAGTAAAAGATTTTAGTGCTGATTTTTACTGTGAATTTATCTTTAATTGATACATTGAATTTAATTGATACATTTGAATTAATATATTGAGTTCGAGTGCTAAATTGTGCTAATATAAGTCTGACATAGACTGATTCAATCATCTAGTCATCTACACCAAGGTAAATATTTTGCCTATTCCTCTCAGAATTTTGAGACCTTGTAGATTAAAATAAACGGAGAGCAATATCTCACTTGTTATGATTTCTGATAACATCAATTAGGCATTCTAATCCCGCAAATTTCGGCATGTTGTTTTTTAAATAACTCGTACGGCGTTTGTTCGTACACAAGAAGTAGTACACAAAATAAGAAGTGTAGATATTATATGTATCTATGTCTCAGGTAGCAACGCAGTTCATGATTTGAATACTAATTTTTTACCAATTGAGTACATCTTTGGCAATCTACAGCATTTAAAACAAAGGTATTTAATGTCGCGTATCAACTCTCATTTATTTATTTTGAAACAATCCAAAATGTAGAATAGCAATTAATTAAAATTAATTGTTAAATCTGATATCCGATGTCTGTAGACATTTATTTTGGTCATCCCTTTATTTATGGCCTATTTATAAAATACTAAGAAGTGCTCTTTTAACTTTTTTTGCACAACAACATACAGGTGGTAGAACCATTGTAGCTTGCATAGCAAGTAAACTACTATGCTATGCTATGTTATGCTATAACTAAAAAATCATAACTTGTAAAAAAACCACATCTCGCAACTCAGTTCTTGCACCATGAAAAGTTGTGAGATCCATGTATGTATCCATAGATTTATAGAATTTTGATCAATGAGTGAGTGACAAAATTATGAAACTTTGACTAGTTATAATTCTTAAAATAATGGCTCCAATTGAATGAAATTTGAAAGTAATACCCTGCTTTACGCAAGGGATATGTTCTGGAAAAAATGTGTTAACTGAATTTCGCATATATTGAGGTTTATGATTAAACAAAGAATCATTTTAATCAATTAATCACTTTACTCATTTTAATCACTTTAATTTTATTCTAAGAACACTTTATGTAATACATACTATTAATTATTTTTTACGGAAAAATACATCTATTGTCTTTTGGATAGCATTTTTTTTACATTCGTGTACATTTTTTCTCTAAGGCATGTTATGAAAATAGCAAATTGTGCTCTTCCCCGTGTTGTGGCTACTATCGACACCCAGGCCTCAAACAAAAACAACTTACTTGTTTAATAGTAGAGCCTTTTCAACACATCACAGTAAAAAAAGTATACCTGGATTTAAACTGCCAGTGATTATAGGTAAAAGATCACCATAAAAAACTAGTCTCGTCTATGGTTAGTTGTCTACAATAATGGAATAATGCAGTTTTCTTTTAACTTTATACAGGATGCTCAAATTTTGCTAACCAACTTCAAAAATGAGGATTCTATGTTTGTCTGTAATGTATTTATTGTTTTGTATGTGCTTTGATTTCTCCACCAACTGTGAAACAATTCAAAAAAATCTTTTTTGTGGCTAGTACCTTCCATCCAGTATATCCAATTCAATGCATCTAGTAAATCCAATACAATATTATCATATTATTGTTTTCACAAATATAAGGATGTGATATAAGGCTAATATTATCGTATTGTTTTTTCACATTATGATGTTAATGGTGCTACTTGTAACCTTTTAAAAATACGCATTTTCAAGGATATTTCTTTAACAATGTGGTCTGTCTGTTAGCACTTTCACTATGGAGTATTTGCCTGTAGATTTATCCTATGATTACAATGTTACAAAACAAAATGCCAAATACAATCCATTCAAATGCACTTTGACCACTGGCATGTTACAGACCTACTTGTAAAGACTAGATTGGCGAAATCTGCAATTTTGACATTTTTATAGGCCTATTTTTGTGGCGAATGTGATTTACCATCACTCTGTAGATGTAGCTCATAGGGCCCAATTAATGACAGTGATGAGAGCGTCCTTGGTGCGGTCAGTGAAACTTGACGAACGGTATTTTGTTTGCGGTTCAATTTACAAGCGAATGGCGTTTTTTCTACAATTCTAATGAAATTGAGTGGTTCACAATATTTTTGGCGATTGAATTTTTTTGAAAAATCAAGTTTTGACACAGGTAATATGTGTATTAGAGAAATAATGAAAAAACTTATTTTATTTGTATTTTTCATTGATAAACGTATTGTTTGGACTGCAACTTGAAGAACAAAAGTTTGTTTATGTAGAGTGAACTGGCAGAAACCGTCACATAGAAGAGAAAAGCGTTAAAGCGTTAAATCTCCTTCAGGCGACCTTTCCCTCTATTTCTTTAAATCAAATTTAAACTTAAAAGATTGATGTAAGGAAGTTTATTCCTGGGATACTCTAACTGCATAGTTCTTTTAATCGGTTTCCCATTACACTTAAGGAGCTCTCGAATATGTTTTACAATGGTGCTTCAAGTCTTAACCACGTCATATAAGATCATCGGTTTATACTAAGATCTCTGTAAGTTAACAAAGTAAGCTAATGTTGATTTTTATTTCATGATAAATTAGTTCTTGAGCAAGATAACACGTTATCTGATCCGCTTGTTCATTTTATCTCAAGGGTTTTTATTTGATTTGTAATTAAGAGTCTTAATAAACTGCACTAAATCCTAGTTTTTGGGTTTCCCAAACTCGGCTCCTAGGAATCGGTAATTACCAAGTTTTATATTATTATATTTTTTATATTACATAATTATGCTATACTAATTCATTACTTTAATGCAAAAATTGAACTGGATAATTTTATACCTAAATCTATCAATATTTCATCAAAGATTTGGTTCTTTGGCTATTCTCCAATGAGTTGAAAATAGAAAAAGAGTCAGTATTTAAATTCCGGGGTTTATCTTAAGATTATATTTTTATTACATTTGCGAGCAGTTGGCGCTAATCAAACACGTCATGCCGTTTCGGGCGCCGTCTGGTCCTTGATTTGCGATATTCCATTCGCCATATGGACTTGTAGGCATCTATATTAACAGTGCGTTATCACGCCCGTTTCTTCCATGTATGTGTATCGTATCGCATGGGTTCGTTGGGTTCTCCAAAAGGGGCGTAAAACAGCTCTCCTTGAACGGCAACGCACCGGCGACTCTTCTGGTGTTGCTCGTGGCAATAGGCCACAGTGATCATATACCATTGGCATGTATGCATGCCTGTTTGCTAGTTTAATACATTCAAGTGCTCTTAAATCGGCCTGAAATTGGTTAAGTCGTCGGTAATTCGTACCCTAACAATGCCACAATGTAGTTACATTGTGGCATTTGAAATAATATTGTGATAATATTAAAGTAATATTGAAAAAAAGCGAAGTTGTTTAGGGAGTTCCCTAATTGGTTAAGTCTTGGTCTGTAATTGGCACCATAGAAATGCTATTAAGCAACTTCGCTTTTTTTCAATATTACTTTAATATTATCACAATATTATTTCAAAACGTTACATTAGCCCACCAACCCGCATTAGGCCAGCGTGGTGGACTAAGGCCTACATCCCTCTCATTGTGAGAGGAGACCCGACCTGTAGTGGGTCATTAATGGGTTACTACTATTTCAAAACGTACAATGCTACTTCTTTTATTTCAAAATTAATTAAAATTTTATCTAAAAACGTTCGTCGCCTCTCACTTACGCCCAGTTTGACGGGTGCCGTAAAATGCTGACTGCATTATTGCGTGTAAAAACAGAACCTTTTATCTCGTTGTCTGAGTCTGTGTCGCCCCACTGTCGATCTCGAATGACTGGCTAAACACTTGTCAAGTGACCGGCCATGGAGGCAGACACTAGATTGTGAGTACAGTTTGTTTTAGTAAGTTGGTTTAAACCAGATAGTTAATTTAGTTAGGCATTATAGATATCGGGAAAATATTTATTTAATTTATGTTCTAATTTAGAGAAGTCGTTATTATGTAAGTCAGATTAAAAAAAATACTGTTTTTTAATAAATTGACCGCCTTACTGTCTCATAGATAAAGATATTCTATCAGATCGATCTCATTCATATTATTACGTCCATAATGTTTTCCTATTTACGAAATTAAAAGCAAAAAATGTAAGTTAATCAAGATAATAGATTACCATGTTATACATTTGAAAAATACAAATAAAATCTTAGTGCCATTATAACCTATCACTGACACTGTCAGAAACCTGAATGATAATAATTTATTGTAGCTGTAACTTTGCAGCGAGAGTGAAGCAGGCGGCATGGGGGTGCCGTACATCACGTCGTTCTTCTGGTGCCTCAGCCTGGAGATGGGCACCAAGCTCATCGGCTTCCTGCACTTTGTAAGCCTTTCTCACTTCTTATATTTTGTATGACAATTTATCAGTTATCAGCAGGTCGAGCGGCGAAAGCCCAGTGGTTCAGAATTCGACCTCTTAAGTTCGTTCGAAAAAAAGCTATGTGCGCTTTATTAAATTAAATATGTTTTGTTTTTAGTTTTTCCTCGACGTATACACTAAACACTTATTGTATTTTAAATTTGTAGCTTTTATGTTGGCTAGAAGTGCCTTAGACTTTTGATGATCGGTGAGTGAGTGAGTGACAAAATTAAGAAACTTTGACTAGTAATAATTCTTAAACTACTGGCTTAACTTGAATGAAATTTGAAATATACCGTGTTTATACAATACTGCCCGGCTACTTAAAATTCAGTCTCCTAGTTTTATCCACAATGGAGTTATAGGGGGTTGAAAGTGGCCTGATTTGCTTCGAGAAAGGGATGGTACGGCCGTGCCGCTTTTTTGCTCGACTTGGCGTGCCCCAGAACTTGTACAGAGGGCCCACTTTGAAACGTCATTTAAAGAAATGTAGACTCTAGCTACGATACGATTCAATTCAATTCAGATCGCGCAGCGCTTAATCACCTACGATATATGTTGCGTCTCTTTCTAGCGCGTAACCCTCACCTTTTCCACTTTCCCGCTACATGTTGCGTCCCTTTCTAGCGCGTAAGTCCTACCTATTCCATTTTCCTTTCCCCCACGGACTAGCCCACTCGGACAGGCCGCTGTGCGTAGGTACATTTTTGATACCTACACGAGCAGTAGGCAGGCTTGCCGCAGATAAATAAACACGGTGTATCGTGGTGGATTGCAGGCGTGGTCGCTGACAGTGGTGGTGGTGTGCGGCGTGATGGCGGGCGAGGCGCGCGGCTACGTGGGCACGGTGGAGGACGCCGGCGACCACCTGTACTCGCGCTGGTTCCTCATCATCGTGATGGTGGCGGCCGCCAGCGTGGTGCATCTGCTGCTGGCCGCCACGCTCCTCTACGCGGCTTATAAGGTGAGTCAGACAGACAGCACAGGTGCTATTTGTATACAGGTCTATTTGTAATATACTGCATCATTGGATTTTTGATAAATCAATATAGGTACCTAGCCAGAAATCGAATCCTTTGAAATTGAAAAAAAAAATTACTACCTGTATTATTACACGGTAGTGTTACTAATAAGGAACGAATTCTGGAAAGAAATCACATATGGAAAACCTAAGGATGGAGCTCATTTTTAACAAAATACGTTTTTTCCATACAAAATTAATCTCATTATTTAGCGTTCCCAAACGATGGCAATTGTTCCCAATTTATAGTTGGATTCGACGTCTTTTCGACGTCGATTCGACGCGATTATCTCGGATTCTGCAGCTCAATTCATGTTAACATCTATTAAAGAATTGTAGAGCATAAAATTTGCAACAATTTGTTCAAAACAATTCTTCATACACCCAACCGCAGTGGCGTAACTGTAGGGTGGCAGGGCTGGCAAAATGTCACGGGCCCCGGGGCTGAAGGGCCTCCGGACTGAGAGGCAGCGGGCCCACAAGTAGCCCTAAAAGAAAACTAAAAGAAATTAAGAAAGTATGCATCCAATGAATTACCTAGTCACGGGCCCCAGATGGTTTAGTTACGCCATTGCAACCGTTTCTGAGATCCGTCGACCAACCATCCCGACACGATCGCTTCCAGCGCAACACGACCGCTCTCCGCGCGTGGGTGTGGGTGATGCTGATACTGCTGGCGGCCGCGCTGCTGTACGTCATAGTGACGTCGGCGATGTACGGTTTCCGCGCCAGCGGCTCCGAGATCTTCCTCTACTTCCTCCTCGGTGTGCTGGTGTTTGGTGAGTTACAACTGTACTTTTTTGAAGTGAAATCTTCTTATAGGAGGGTAAACGGCTTCGTGATGTAACGCGCCACTCTGGTAGGAACAAAGGAAGGAAAGGAAACATTGATAAACTTTTTTTTTTTATAAAACGACCAGACAAACAGGCCGACCGTGAGCGATCTACACCATCTACTAACACCGACATGGCCGTGGCCGTGTGATTAAACTGTTATTTCTATTACGACTTCCGTCACTTGTCCAGAGATGGCGCCACGAGCGTCCTGAATCACGCTATCCAAGTTTCCTACATCACTGGCGTATTCAGAACTCCGCAATGACGTAATCGGAACACAGCTACTCCCCACGCACCTTACTTGGCTGGAGCAAGACGCAACTTCATAGCAAGAGTGGCCGAGCTGCAAACTGCAGCCGGGCTTGTGAGGCGAGCTTACACGAAGATCTGCCCATTAGTCGACCCTGACGAAATCAATCTTGGAAGCCAAGGGTTCCAAGGCCGGGGGCATGTTTAGGCGTCAAACGGAACGCAAGTTACGTCGCGGGCTCCTATTGGGTCACGTAGAATAGCGGATATGTAGATTGTCATTACGACAGCGGTTGATTTTCAATATATTGTACAATTGCACAGCAGTTACCATCGTACGTTTAAAATTTGTAAAATTTGAACCTGAAATAAAAGTGTAGACAGTACAATCGCTTTTATTCATGCAAACCCAAGCGCAAACAGATACGATTCGTGCCCTTTATTGTTTGAATGTGGTTACAGTGACTACTTGCCATCAGGTGGCCTGCATGCCTACCACAGCACAGAATATAAAAACTATACTTAGTCCGCGTGGATTTCGGAGTTTGATTCACAGTGTAACAAGCAACCTATATGTTAGTCCAGGTTATAAACTATGTGCACATTCAATTTCATCCAAATCTGTTCAGCTGTTTTTGTGTGAAAGAAAACCAAACACCCATCCATCCTCACAAACTTCCACTATTGTAAACAGGAGTAGGATATCTATTTAAATATGTAATACCTTTTTAATATTTTTCATATTGAATTCCAGGGTTTGTCGGCTATTGCATCCTGTGCGTGAACAGCTTCTACCTGATGCTGAGGAGCCGCGAGGACATGGAGGGGCCCGCCAAGGTGGACTACTGAACGCGCCACTAGCAGCGAGACAAACATCATAATAATATAGCAACAATAATGATGAACACTGTGGGACGACTCGCACACGGCTGTCTGATCCCCAAGTGAGACCTAGTCACCCACCACACGCGTTCCGTTTCATCTGTACGATATCTGTGCAGTCGAGCTGTACAGATTCGTACGTCCCGCACGTTGAAAAATCGTAAAATCTGTACAATTTTTATCACACACACGTTTCGATTATAATAGGGTATTTCGCACCATGCAAGGAAAAATCCAAAATTGTGTAATATTGATAGATTTTGTTAAAAGCAAGTGAAAAATGGTGATTTCTGTTATAAAAAATGTAGTATACATTATTTAGTATTTCAATTTTAAAATTCAGGTTTTTTAATCTGTTTTTCAAATGTCAAAAACGCTATACGCCATGCAAGCTATCGGCGTGACGTCATTAGCAGTGTAAATAAACAATATAGTATAACTTTCTTCCTTTACTGAGATGTATTGTTTACACTGCGAGTGACGTCACAAGCATGGCGGCAGCGCCGAGACGGCCGAGACCGCGTTTTCGCGGGGATTATTGAAATTTAAATTGAAAAGTCTTTTTTTACATAATATTTGTTTGCAAAATTTTTTTTTCCAATTTTTTATGGATTTTTATGTCTCACGAATTCATATAAAAAGCTTTTTGACATAGGCCGTAATACCCTATTATCGGTGCAGTTTAAACGGTACAGTGCGATCGTAACGATTTCTCGTAACGTGTGCGGTAGGCTTAAGCTGTGAGCTTGTGGTATGGTGATCAGATAGCTGATAAACCTACATAATTATATATTTTTTAAAAACATACATACGTAGATAATATTACACCCAAACACAGAACGAACACTTGTGCTCATCACACAAATATTCGTCCTGGGCGGGAATCGAACCCACGACCTCCGGCGTAGTAGTTAGGGGCGCTAACCACTAGACTAACAGGCCAGTTGACATTGTTAATTAATTATTGTTTAAGGAGTTTCATTAAGTGTAAGTTTCACACTAATGGGAATGTTTTCATTGTCACTTAATTTCAAAATGTTATTCTGCTTCAAATGTGCATTCACGGTTATCTGAAAAACTAACGCACCTCCCAATATGTCTCAAAATGAATTTTGCTCAGCGCCAACCCAATAAAACGATGACGTCATCCCGTGCGGTCGCCATACAAAGTGTATGAAGCGGTAGTGTATACGACAGCTCGTTACAAGTACTCGTATCCCCATTGACTCGTAGAACACAAGCCTATTCTCCAGTTATTTTGCATGATGGTGAATACAGTTTTACGCAAAGATTTTTATATGTCAAGATGGAGGGGACACCGAAAATGAAGGCATTTTTATTTAGGACTTATTATTATTCGTTATTATTATTATATCGTTACTTTTGAAATGCGGTAATGTCACTTTCTTGTAATACATTACCAACATATTTTCTAGTGTTGAAGTGATAATCTTTGTTTGATGTACCTACGAGTATCTAAAACGTTTTGGGCTATTTTTTCTTTTCAAGTATCACTCCATCTGGTCAAATAAAGTCTTTGGTTGTATAATTTAATGCATGAAGGGCAATAGTGTTTAT
This sequence comes from Erynnis tages, assembly GCA_905147235.1. NCBI lineage: Eukaryota > Metazoa > Arthropoda > Insecta > Lepidoptera > Hesperiidae > Erynnis > Erynnis tages. The sequence continues at coordinate 10,923,285 of LR990086.1, forward strand.
GAGAATTGTTTTCACGAAACTTAAATAGTGGTTTGGAACGCGGCTAGTTATGTTATTAGTTGGTGTGGTTACCGCGAGTTCTATTAATGTGAGCATTAAAGGAGCTTATCATCTGTAGTTTAAAAAGAAATGCATTTATTACTTAAAATCAGACAAACATGTAAAATTTTTTTTGTTTTTTGAAAATTTTAATATTTATATACTCTATCCGTAAACCGAATTGTTTTGCTTTGCCATAATTAGAATGCGTGAATACTAGTCAGTACAAATTGAAAAGCAAAAACTTATTGTACTTTTTCTTCTACACTGCTACATATATACAATATTGAAGTTTTCTTATGAAAAAAGTATGAACGCGTCGAACAAAACAACTCCACTAGATGTAAGACTGTCGATACCAAGCCTTTCATGTGGCCTATTACGATACATTGGAATACAATGAGTATGGGTCCTTGTGTTGTCTGTACCTTTCAGGAGATTTATAGGAGTTTAGAGGATGAATACGTGTTGTCTGTAGACTGTAACCCTCTCACAATGAGTCCACCACGCTGGCCTACTGCGGGTCGGTGGACTTCACATGTCATTTTTTTTGTGAACTCTCAGGCATGCAGGTTTCCTCGCGATGTTTTCCTTCACCGTAACAGCAGGTGATATTTAATTTTATAAAGCGCACATAACATTTTTCAAAGTCATTGGTGCGCGCCACTGGGATTCGAACCCGGACTCCTTCCAGTAAGAGGCCAAGTTCTTAGCCACCGGGCTATCACCGCATCAAAAGAACTCTGTGTATTCCAGGGTATTTTACTATGTTTAATCCAGAAGCTTAAAATAGAACGAACAGCAGTGATATAGATCTTACCTATTACTGACTGTGACTGTTTTCTCTCATAATAAGAAGGATGAAGGCCTCAGTCCACCACGCTGGCCTAGAGCGGGTCGGAGGATTTCAGCATGCCTTTGAGAACACTATCGGGAACTCTCAGGCTTGTAGGTTTCCTGACAATGTGAGATGTTATGTTTAATCAAATACGGGTGTGTTATGTATTTCATACTCATTGCATTTTAATGTCTTTTTACAATTAGAGTATATTTACTGTAGTTGTATTTAGAATAAGGTGCTTATTTGTTATTTTAATGATATGCTTAACTTATGTAAGTATGCATTTAGGCACCTTTCTATATAAAAATATTAATCATCGGCTAACTTCGCTCGGTTTTTTGGCATTGGCAATACTGATTGCAAGTGTCTTAAAGTCAAAGTCAAAAGCTTTTATTCATTATTAGGTACAATTTGTGTACACTTAATGAACGTCATACATAAAAATTGTACATTCTTGTACATTCTTCATTCATCCGCTTCGATCGCCGCTCAGGCAAAACGTAGACTGGGAGAAAAAAGCGGGCGGAAAAAAACTCCCAGCACGTTGCTCAGCTATGTTGCTCAGGAGTGAAGTGAGAGCAACCTTGGGGTGTCAAATGTTTCGCCTTGTCTTAGCATTTGCTGCATTTAATCGGCAAAATTGAGGTCAAATATAGAATATTTTTTTAAGATAGATGAGTTTGTTACTTTGATAGTTTTTATAAAGGAAGTGTTTGCCAAATATTAGCATTAAGCTAGAGACAGACTGGTCCACGCACGCAGCGCGGGAGCCAGTGTGCTCGCCGTCCCACACACGGCACACATCACGTACTCGTATGACTGCATCAGACGCTGTTGTCATTTCTCAGGTGTACAACGTCATACGGAAAATTAAACAATATTAAATTCAAATTCAAAAGCTTTTATTCATTATTAGGTACAATTTATGCACACTTAATGAACTTCATACATTTAACATTATACAAACATCCGCTTTGATCGCCCCTCAGACAAAACGTAGACTAGGAGAAAAAAGCGGGCGGAAAAAAATTCCCAGCACTCTTTTAAAAATAAGTATTAATTATTCTATGGTGCGGTATGACTAGGTCCAATAAAGGAACACACGTGACAGCTATCGTGTGTGGCAATATCGCCCCATTGCCATCCGCTCACAAATGAATATTGATACATGGTGTATAGAAATAGCCTAGTGAAGTTATTCAATTCCACGCTTTCTTATCGTCTAAATAGTCCTTAGTTTCTTAATAGGCAATTAGACGACCCGAGCGGCGCAGTGGTTAAGACACCGGTGCGCTATGCGGAGGGTCCTGGGTTCGATTCCCAGCAGACCAGAGGTTCGAATGATGAATTTGAATTTCTGCTTCTGGTCTGGGTGTGTAGTGTTCTTGTCTTGTGTGTGTCCATGGCGCCCACGACACAGGGAATCCTAGTGTGGGGCTGTGTCACATTTATTGTCTGATTCTGATGCGATGCGAACGAAAGATCTAGAAACACACTGGTCGTACGCGTGGGCCGCGTGGGAACACCGCCTCCACGTCCCACGCCGATGTGGCGCGACCGGTCGAGCGTTGCACGGGACGCGTGGGACAGCGTTGCGTGTGACGAGTGTGTTCCAATCATTATATTTCCATAGAACAGATGTCATAATGCATTGCATACGTTGCGTTGCGTACGTCGGACCAGTTTGTCTAACCTTATTGTGTATTTCCTTCCTTCCTTCCTGCAACTTTTGATTATAATTTATATTTTTGATGACTTTACAAATATTTCATTTTATTATTTCCTTTTATACATATATAAATATAAATATTATTTATGTGTTATTAGTGTCATAAATCTTACAAAAATCCGACTAGTATATGGCTTTAGTATAAAGATGTCCTATTTAAGATTAGACTGTTTATCTAGATATTATATTTACCGTTCAAGTAATGATAATGCCTTAGGTAGCTGCCTTATATGCCTATTTAATATGAGACAATATAAATTATACGTGTTCAATATACGAAGAAAATACTAAATAACATACTGTATATTTATACAAAGTTCTATACTTACACAAAAGCTTGTATGAATTTGTATGTTTTGCAAAAATAGTTAAGACTTTGTAGTGCCCGTTTTTACATTTAAAAAGCTTTATAACGTACCTGTGGTGTTATATTTTCATATGTTTTATGAAGTTTTTTTAATGTAACCACCATCAGATTCTTAATAAAAAAAAATTTGAAGTACAAGTGTAGTACAAGGAAATGTTAGGTTCGTTTGTGCTGCTTATTTTAAAAAGAATTTCATAATATTATTATGTTATTGTTATAAGCTGTCTTTGGTCTTGATATTGTATACGTGTCCATGTGTTGGTGTCAAATGGCTACACTATATTGTTACCGAGCCTCACACCACGAAAGGATCCATAATATTCGGTAAGGGATCTTTAATTTCCACAAGAAAACTGCTTTCTTATGTTTATAACAACAAATAGGTATTCGAATGGAAAGAACTAAGCCGTTACAAAACCTTTGTAAAAGCAGAACTCTATTGGTGTAAGCCAAAGATTTTTACCGTCACTCTATTGTGTCATAAAAAGATGTCCGCTTGTTACTCTTTCGTGTGAAACAGGCTTGTTCTTATGTTTACTTGTCGTCTAATTGTTGTCTTGTCCAGTAAAGATGTAATAGATGTAAGACTAATGTTATTTACTGAATAAATTGGTATTTACATTTTAATGTTGTACAAATAACGTTTGTTTCAATATTTAGAACCTATCCCTTTTCAATCGGGTTGGTTAGTTTGGTCTTTCGGTGTTGTTTTTATAGAGTAACTAGCTGACCCGGCAAATGTTGTTTTGCCATATAAGTTATCGAGCATTAAAAATCGAGAAGGGTGAAAATTTAGGTTTGTATGAATATTTTTTGCCACATTATTGAAAAATAAAAAGAATTGCCCCAAAAATAAAATAAAAATGAAAACCCTTATCACTTAGAGGTATGAAAAATAGACAGTAGCCGATTCTCAGACCTACTGAATAGGTATGCATATAAAATTACATAAAAATCGGTCAAGCCGTTTTGGAGGAGTATGGTAACCAAAACTGTGACATCAGAGTTTTATATATAAAGAAGTTTTAGTACTATTTTAAATTGAATGCGAATCTTTTGGTTCTCATGATGCACACGGATTATATTTATATTTCATCGTTCCTGGTTCTGCAGGATAGAATCTCAACCGATAAAAGCTGGATTTAATAGCTCGTCCGATATGGATAGCTTTCTGCAATTTGGTAGCCAAGATATACTTATTGTTTTGAAACTAGCAGGGCTATCCATATTCATAGATAGCTTATTGAGACCGGGCGTAGGTCGGTCCCTTTTTGGGTTTGGTAGATGCGGTAAAACTATCTTTTAAACTTAACTGCAGGCTTTAACCCATTCCCTGTCCCGTGAGTCACATATGATACATACCCATTGTTTAACTATTGTGTCTACTCATTAATGACATAGGCTGGTTCTCCTATCACACTTTGAAGGATGAAGGCTTCAGTCCACTACGCTGGCCTAATGCGGGTTGGTGGACTTCACGAGCCTTTGAGAAGTTAGCACTAGAGATTTTAGCAATACTAAGTTATTCTTAGGTAAAAAAGGTAGGAAATAATACATGCATGTAACTTTTACACAAGTAGTTTATTCGCCAGAATAATCTTAAGTGGTACCATGTCGCATAGTTTCGTTTGATTCTTGCAATAAATATGTTACATTTCTATAAATTTTATATCGGTAAGTACATCAAGAGGCGTAGATAAAACTCCAACCAAGCTTAGACAAACAGCGTTTGGAAATGATGTTTCTATTATTATGATTTTTAACATGAAAATAGGGTCATAAAATAAAACAATTTTTTTAACGTAAAATTAAAAGAAATCCTTTGAGCCCCACAAAAATAATTTTATTAAAATGAATGTGGAAACGCGCGTCTAAATAAATAAAGTAAAACTAAAACTGTGCTGAGAGTTTTTTCCTCCGGCTTTTTCTCTCTTTACCCAGCGGTGGGTGGCACATAGGCAGTCGATGAGTTCGAGTAGGTAAAATCATAACTAAATAAAATGAAAATAATTAATATACTTGGTTAAATTGACAAATAAATTGTGCAAAACATGTCAAACACATTGTGTATCAGTAATAAGTTTTAATATTTTATAAGTTAATTTGTATTACTAACATTAGTTTTAGTTTTACTGTTTTTAATTTGCATACCTGAGAAGGTGAATATGGATTGATCAAACTGCCCTGTACAACCAATAACTAGCCCATATTCGAGCAAATAAATGATTTTTGATTTTTTTTTATTTTGGTCAATTTAAAAAGATCGAATTGCCTAAGTGCCTAAGTTTGATTGTGTTTATGCGTTTTGTTTGGAATTCATTGTTTAACTGAAAATAGTCGATACGCAGCATTTTTCTATACTTATAGTATTTTTCAAGAGATTAAAATGATAGATTTAGGCAAGTTTCTTGTTACTTTATAAACGCCTGTTGTATTTATTTTCAAAGCAATGAATTTAAACTAATACAATTAATCACATTAAAATTCATGAAATACATAGTTTATACATCTTATTTATAAGTATCATTGCATTACAAGAGATCAAGTCTTGTGGAATGTTTCGATGTGATTTCAATAAGAAATATTGAGAATTGCTATCAAATAAGAATAAGTATATTTAGCGCCTCTTAGTTTCGTTGAATGCATTCGTTAGATAATAATTAGTTTACAATGAAAATAGTCTTATTCACGTGTAATTTCCGTTATACTTAGAAATAATTGGTGGTTTTAAATGTTGATAGATACCTACGCCTTTATCTGTGGTCTCTTAGCTCAAAAATCAATCATTAAAAGAACAGTCCAAAGAGTCTATTTTAGGTCGATTCAAATGATGCAAAGTAAGTAAAGATATTTGAATATATGTATTTTAATTCTAGGTGTTTTTTGACACAATATTGAATTCCAGAATGATCGATTTTTCAGTACAGACCACCACATTTAATCACAGATAGTGTAAGAATTAAGTACATAAAGATATTGTTGTAGTAGTACAATCGTTTACCATAGTTGTATGCACTACGTACATAATTTGTAAGATAAGTACAAAAATAATGAGAGACCGAACACCACTAAGACATGTAGTAAAGTTATGTACTGTTGCAAAGTACTCCACCGGCCCACAAGCTACTGGCCGAAACAGAAAAATAAACATTTTATAAGTAATTACACTATTAAATAATGCTTCAGATAATTCGAGCCAAAAATATTTAGAAGGTACAATTTTAAAATTTTTCGATAGTTTTTCCAACACTTACAATGTAATTATTTAAATTAATATTTAGTACCGATTTCACATAACCTACACTAGTTCGATTTACATAGTCTTCCTGCCTCGAATGCCTTAACCTAAGAGGGCACAGTAATCTTTTCATAATAGAACGATCGTTATTGCCGTCGCGAGTGGCGAGCACAACTTTCATTGGTCGGTTTGACATCGACTGCGCTGCGGTGCACGCGATTGGTTCGTCAGTCGTCAGTTCGTCAGCGTGCGTCGTCTATTGGTCCAGCGCGTTGTTTACAATACAAAGTGTACAATATCCCTACCACTGATAATCTGTGCTCACGACTCCTGACGGTTGCTATACAATATTTAGTGCCGAAGAACTTTATACAACGCTAACACAACTGGCTAAACGGATAAATACTTAACTAAGGGTATTGCACGAAAAACTGGGGTTAGTTAAATACTACTGAATACGTAACACTACTACAATGTACATAATTACACTTAAGTACGAGTTCTTGCACCGATTATCGCTCACGGCCGGTTTCACTTTAAAAATGGTCCTTTCCAATAATTAAACTAGGTTAATTAAACTTTGCTTCGTTTATTCACTACTAGATGGCGTTGTTTACATAAATACTCCTTCATATAGATACGTTTTAATTATTTTTCTATAATATCATCCGCAGTATATTTCTCGTCCCTTATATAGATATCTCACTGGAAATCCCTTTACGCTTTCTCCAGCATCGGAAGGACATTGCACAAAATTGAACTGTGAGGTTCTTGGTGTTGAGTTCTAGTTCTAGTGCTCTTTTCATGGAAAAAATAATAGTACCGTAATAGGCGAACAATTCGCATTTTTTTCAGCGACAGCTTCGAATATTGTCTTTTCTTGTTTCTATGATATAACACATTATTCTGATACAATAAACAACAGAACTGCATTTAGTGCGTCAAAAGCATTCAGAGCGGCGATTAGTTTGGTTTTTATCATATTTACATTATTGTGCTCAGTAGTTGGAGGGTAGTCGGTAGTAGTCGGTAGTAGTCGGTAGTAGGAGGTAAGCACGGTGAGCGTGAAGGCTCAGTCAAGCGGAGATGTTTATTTAAAGACATTATCACGGTGTGCGAGCTGACGGCAGCACAGTGGAGACAGCGGTCGTAGCACGTGAGCACGTCGATGGGGGAGGCGATCAGTCACACGTCATAAGCACCGACGTCTATTCATGCTGTCGACGATTCGTTGAGGGTGAGCTTGAAGGTGATCACTGATCAGCCTTTAGACGAGTCAGCAGCGGGCCAGACCATTCCACGGCGCGTGAGCTGACGGCGCGTGCTAGTAGCTGACGCTCGGTGAGCGCGGTGAGCGCGGTGAGCGTGAGTGGTGGTGCGGCGGTCAGTAGAGGCGCGCGGTGAGCGGCGGCGGCTCGGTGCCCACGTCGATGTCGGCGGGGCCCTCCTCCTCGCCGCCCGCGCACCCGCCGCCCGCGCTCGCCCGCTGCAGCCCGCGCACCTGGGAAGGATACAGTTCTTTATAGATAGCTGCATAGATAGATACACACATTAATGACCTACTACAGGGTCGAGTCTCCTCTCACAATGAGAGGGATGTAGGCCACCGTCCACCACGCTGGCCTTCCGCGGGTTGGTGGACTTCACATGCCTTTGAGAACATTTTTTGTCAACTCTCAGGCATGCAGGTTTCCTCACGATGTTTTCCTTCACCGTAACAGTAGGTGATATTTAATTTTATAAAGCGCACATAACTTTTTTACATAGTCATTGGTTACTGACATTACACACAATAGCGAAGCGCGCATTGCCACGCTGCTTGAGTAGATCGCAAGCGATCGAAAAAGTCAAGCAACGTCGGACGCGGTCAGTACCTGGATGGGTGACCGCTAGTGGCGAATGCGCGCTGTTGTGATTCGAAGAGCACGGAAAGCCGTCGGTTCCGACCTATTTCGGAGGTCCTATGAGCAGTTTTTCAACATCCAACACGGACGGGCCGACCTAGTTGTTGTGCCGTTTTCTCGTGTCCATTTGTTGTATGGTGTAAACGTGTAAATGTAGTGATGTGTCTGATACCTGTAGCAGCAGGTTGTTGGAGAGCAGGCGCGCCTGGTGCTCCTGCGCCTTGGCGCGCAGGCAGGCGATGCTGTTGTTGCGGAAGGCCTCGGGGTCGTCGTACAGCTCGCGCTCCGCCGACGCGCGCCCCTTCGCCGACGACGACGCCGTCGTGCTGCTGCCCGGCGAGCTCTGCGCCTGCCGATGGGCTTTATCGTTACTACAGATAGCCAAGTGGTCGATGACATTTGAATTCGACACGTGACTGCATGTACGTGCAGTAGGATGTACGTTTCTGCGTTACACACATCTTTTTTATACAAATACGGCAACATGCATTACGTCATTTGTCCATGAATTTGTGGTCCAATGACTAAATTCATGGATTTCTCCAAACTTAATGATGTCGGCGGCACCTCTAAGCTAACTAAAATTTTATGTGAATATTTGTGAGGTAAGAAAGAAACAAAAGCAACGATTGTAAAAAAAAATTAATTCGCTCCACCCTAACGTACAGGTCACGTGTCATGCCGGGACCAATAGCTTAACGTGACCTCCGAAGCACGGAAGCGCGTATTTAATTCGCAACTAGCGGTCACCCATCCAGGTAATGACCGCGCTCGACATTTGCTTAGCAATAATGCCACAGCGTAATGCTGGGGTTTGTTTCCTGTAAACAACAGCAACCCCTAAGGTATACCTGTGCGTCGTGTGCGTCGTGGCGGTGCGGGCTGGCGGAGGGCGCGCGGTCGGGCTCCGCCTCCGAGCCCTCGCGCTCCGACCCCGACTCCTTCAGGTGCTGCGCCGCCTCCAACGACTTGCGGTGCATGCCTGTAACAACGCATACGTTTTATTAGCATAACCTCTTTTTAGTTAACCTACGTCTACATAACACATACACATACGCTGGTAGCGGTGATAGCCCAGTGGCTTAGAATTCGACCTCGAATCGAGGGGTCCGGGTTCGAATCCCAGTGGCACGCACTGATGACTTTGTAAAAAAAAAGTTATGTGCGCTTTATAAAATTAAATATCACCTGCTGTTACGGTGAAGGAAAACATCGTGAGGAAACCTGCATGCCTGAGAGTTCAGAAAAAAAAGTTCTCAAAGGTATGTGAAGTCCACCAACCCGCACTAGGCCAGCGTGGTGGACTAAGGCCTACATCCTTCTCATTGTGAGAGGAGACCCGACCCTGTAGTGGGTCATTAATGGGTTACTGACATGACATGACATAACACATACAAAACAGAAAAAATCTTTCTAAATCAAAAAGTCTTTTATTCATTGTCAAAGCACAGAACGTGTTACATACTAAGTATCTAATAAAGTAATAATATAGTAAACCAAGAAAGCTATCAAAAAAATCAAACCATATTGTTCTTCTTCACTAAACTAATACCTACCTAATGCTTTCAAGTAAGGCATCATAACGTTGAAATTGGAAAAAATCGTTTCACAACTAACCAGTGTTAAAGTAACCAATGTTAACGAAAACTTAAGGATAATTCTGTCGTTGGCGTCCGTAAAGAAACTAGTCATCTCAAAGATTAGGAGAAAAATAAGATTGTTATTTATTTTGCACTCCCTCCAAACCGAGCAGTAATGAACAGCAGACACGTTGCTGTGAATCAACACGCAAACCAATTGACCAGCAACGAGAATTTTAATATTTCAAATGAGATCACAGTGAATGTGCTGCACGGGTCACGCGTTGCATGCATGACGCATGCAGCCATATACGAGTAGGTATCTCATAAAAAGCATGACGACGGCAAATCATTAATAGGAACGTCACTAGGACAAAAATTAATGCATAGGATATCCAATCACCATGACCACCATTACGTTTACCACCACCGTCAGTAACCCCGACCCTGTAGTGGGTCATCCCACTACAGGGTCGGGTCTCCTCTCACGATGAGAGGGACGTAGGCCGCCGTCCACCGCGCTGGCCTACCGTGGGTTAGAGGACTCCACATGCCTTTGAGATTTTTTTTTGAACTCTCAGTCATGTAGGTTTCCTCACGATGTTTTCCTTCACCGTAACAGCAGGTGATATTTAGTTTTATAAAGCGCTCATAACTGTTTTACAAAATCATTGGTGCGTGCCACTGGGATTCGAACCCAGACACCTCGATTAAGAGGTCGACTTTACTTCAATCAACCATGATTTGCGTGAACATACAAACATACATACATTCCTTAGGGAACATAATTACGAGTATATGACCATTTTAAACAAAATGAAAGCGCGTTTTCGAGTTTCGACTTGCACATTATGCCCGTTCCAGTAGGTAGCATACTGCGGACGGAGTTCTGCGGACAATCACTAAATCTTATCCAAGACTAGAGAGGGCAGACGTCTATTATGTAGGACTCTAGGCCCTTTAGCATTACCTACATTTACCGATGTGTCGTACAAATGAATACCAAATATATTCCACACTTTTGAGCGGCAATTGTAGCGGGTTGTAAAAGGCAGAGTTATACGTCAATTATACCGAGACGTGATAGCAATAAATTAAAATTTTCACATCTGAAATAGGGAGGCCTGTAAACACAACGCCACAAAATATGTATAGTATCAACATCATGAATAAGGCTAGACTATTATATATATTTGTATTAGGCAAAAGCATCCTGCGTGCGGCGCACTGATAATGTAGGCACTAGAACCGCATAATTGCATGATAATGCATGCACCCTGTTAAGGATTTAAACGGGAGATGTACCTACTCATATTCATACGTACATCTAGCTGATGATGTTACAGAATGCGTTACATTTAAGGATCACGGAATGACCCTAGCACAGCATATAAACTAAGTACCTATCTAGTACCTAATCTAGATGGTACCTACATACATGTATTGAAACTTAGGCAACTCGTACACCTTCATTTTGGTGTTTTAAGAGTTTTTTCAAAAGTCACATAAAATCAGGTGTGGGAAATAAGTTTTTCAAGAATAACTCGGATTCTGAAAATATACCAATGATACTATTAACATTTATTAAAGACTTGTAAAGCCTAAAATTTGCGACAAAAGATTTCTTCATACGACCAACCGTTTTAGAGATACCTAACCTTACTGTATTTTTTAACAGACTTCAAAAAGGAGGAGGTTATATTATGTTTAGTTGTATATTTTTTGTATGATACCTGATTTCTTTCACTAATTGTGGATCAATTTTTGAATATCTTTTTTTGTTCGGTAGGGTACATGATTCCAAGTTGGTCCCACATTTTTCGGGTATTTAATACTTATCTGACTGGTCTTACAGTGCACAGTAGGGTCAAGGAGACTTTTATCCAGCTGTGGACTTCACAAGTAGGCTTTCTATTATTTATTTAGTTAACCAAAACCTCCTACATTTACATTAAGACTGAAAGCTGGAGAGAAATGATCCAAAGCAGGCACTAATTACGTGTGGGTCACCTCAAAAGTCAACCGTGACCTGGAAAGCGTCTAGTACCTACCCGCTTAGAAGAGTTTCAAGTGATGAAACATAATATAAATTAGTATAATATTTTATTAAAAACGTATATTTCCCACTAAGTTGCAGTAGGTACCTACGAGGATATGCATAGGGCCGCGATCAGTTTCTTACGAATTCAAATCGTGCGTACACGTGCGTTCACTCGCGGACAATCCCACCCCTATTTAAGTTGTATTTATATTTCTTTGCAACAATCCGCACACGTGGAAGTGCTGAGTTGGTTGGTCTCAGCAACCAACCGTTGTAGAGTCCACATCACCTGATGATGCTCCGTTTTGGGGCGAAACACGTGTCGTGTACTATTGGAATAAGTTGTTATGGTATACACCTACTCAGAGAGATAAGGGAGGGTGGTGGGTCCATACCAAAACAAGTTCCACGTGTGCGGATTGTTGCAAAGAAATATAAATACAACTTAAATAACAATGGATTTCCGCAAAGTAACGCCTGATACAATATATTAATCCCACCCCTTGAATACTATGAGGGCGGTCACACTGCGCGCGACTAAGTTAATAATAATAATAACGCTTCACACGCATAGCCCCACACTAGGACTCCCTGTGTCGTGGGCGCCATGGACACACACAAGACAACAACACAACACACCCAGACCAGAAACAGAAATTCAAACTCATCATTTAAATCTCTGCTCTGCTGGGAATCGAACCCAAGACCCTCCGCGTAGCGCACTGGCGTCTTTACCAACTGAGCCACTCGGGTCGTCAGTTGACGTACGACTACTTATATCTAACGTGACGTACGTTTTAATTAAGACGAAAATATTAATTTAAGTAACATAGGATAAGGATCATTTAGGAGTTCTATCGTAGATATTGAAATTAGACAGCTTTTGGAACTAGTAGCCAACCTCTCTCAGAAATTGTAGACACATAAAGCCTTACTTTGATAAACTTTACAGTTCGTTTCGTTGCCTTCTGTATTCGACTGAATTTGTCGAATACGGAAGGCATCTAAAACTTTCGCCATAATTTAGATTTCGTTCGTTCGTAGTTAGCATATAAAAGCTTATTCTCAGCAAGCGATTAATCTAGCCAAGTTGGGACCGGCGGTGGCATAAATCTAGGTGATTTACCGAGTGGCCGGCTAATGGCGCAAGTTGTGCGCGCGCTAATGCGCGTCAGCGGACACACCCGGGCAGTGATCAGTGCTCATGGAGACGCATGGTGATTAATGTAGGTACCCATGAGTGGTTGGGCAGCTCGGAGCTACTAATGATACCTATTTACTCGATGGAACTGAATCTAGCAAAAAACAGTTCGTGTCACTTTCTTTGTTACCTACTCGTAGGTGTTAGGTAAAGAATAAGGCAAAATGAAAAGATTTCTCGATTTTTCGTTCTGTAGCTGCTAATCCTAGCTTTTAAACCAAACCTTCTATGACATCGGGCATTAAATTTAGAATTTTTCTTATATAGCTTCAGCTATTCATATCAAATTTAATATTAATGCGTTCAAGTTCGACCCTGAAGCCTGCAGGCATGACAAACATAATAATATATTACTTTACCATAATTATTTAATTATTATTATTGCATTTATAACATTAGTATGGATACCAACTCAAGGATATCCAACAAGGCTGCATCTGCGCGATGAAACGCGATTAGGTATTCAGCGCTGAAGGCTGCACACTCGTAAAAATCTCGTAAAACTCGCCAAGGATATTAAACTCGCGCCCGGGAGGGTAAACAACCCCAACAAAGTGAAGTCTTGCTGTTAGCGAAGATTATATTTTGTCTTCGAAGCGTGTATCTCTGTGGCTTGTGTAGGTACGAGTACTAACATCGCAAGCTATAAACCGTGAAGCGATGTGGAGAAGGAAAGATATCGTAAGATTTTCTAGTTTTTAACTGAACTAAGTACTAAGAATGCAGACAGAGACCAAAACAACGAAATCCGTAGAAGAACGAAGAAAACATAGCTCTCAAAGTTTACAAATTCAAGTGGCAATGGCCTGGCCACATTGTTACGAGGACCGACAACTGATGGGGAAGAAAGATCCTCGAATAACAAAAATAGTACATATCGCCCTCCGACCGAGTGGACTGACGGCGCGATGCCGTTGGACTCAAAGGACCCAGAACTGGGTGGAGTGGTCTATTAGGTGTGGCATGTCCAGTAGACTACGAGGGCTGAAAGGAAGGAAGAAACAACGCAAAAACATGTTCGGAAAGAACGGGATGCTTATCCGACTAATATATCTACTCAGTCATTAACATAATAAGTTTAAAGTTAAATGTAATTAATATCGAAGTTGAATGTAGGTGTGAAAACTGTTATAATTCTTTGGTAGGAGTTACGAAGCATAATTTTGGATACACAAGACCTATTGATTCAGATTTTGATTTCATTAAGATTCTTTTTGAACGTTTGCATTTTGCCCGGGCTTCATCTACTGAAAACTTACAGGAATTTTATTTTTCAACATGGCGCCATAAATTCACCTCCGTGGTAAATAATATCACGAGATTAAGAATTCAGCGTGGAAGATGGTGCGGCTGTAAAAATCTCGTAAAACCTCGGATATTAAACTCTCCATCGCTCGTGGGGCAGACAAACCCGGGGTACGAGCCTAGCTCTTGAATTTGCAATGAGATCGCATTTACATTGGAATATAACCAATCTGATGCTATAAGCTTCGTGTTTCAGAAACTGTCTTGTCTCCATGAAATTTTTAGACTTTTGTGGCTACTTTCGCCGCTCGTCACGAGATCGCGCCACAGGTAACCTGAATCACGCTACCGATGTTTTCGAAGCTTATCGAAGGTTTTGAAAATCCGAGTTAACGTCACTGCAACGTGGCCGCTCTCCAGCCATGATACGAGTAACCTCGGCCAGTGGGAGATCTAGGTTGATACTGTATCATTACCATAAGCTCCTTAATTCAGCTAAATAGACGCAGATGCTGAAGTATGGATTTTAGGTGCAGATATAGTTTCATGGGCAAGTTATTTACGGTAAAGTTAGAACCAGAATTATATTCGCTAAAAATGGCAGCGTATTGCCAATTTTAATTTTCATAAAATCTGTGTTACTTAGTGGAGATTATTCTCCGCGTTAGCATCTAAAGTTTAGCCTTTTATCCGACGCAAGGGCACTCAGGAAATATTAGCTTTTTGTGCGTTACCCTGATGATACAGATTGTTACTAAAAGTCCCACAACAATTCGAGCTACTTACTTAGATCCCTCGTTAGTCTTTCAGGTGTCACTTCGCAGGCTTTTAGAGAATAACATATTGTCTTGTTTAGGTTTTAGTACTTCAAAAAAAGTAATTTCTCTTCGGCTTTGAGGCGCGGTTCTTTGTTCGCGTTACTTAGTCGTATCACGGAGTGGGTCTATTGAATTGGCGTCCTCATGTTTCAGCTATCTTGCATTAATTTCGGCGATGATGAAAGGAATTACCCATTAAAAACTTAAAAACACCGCGTAATCAAAGGGCGCTGCTGGCGAGTGCATCCTTGTGATGTTGCGGCATGCAAGCTCACTTTCGCTGCAGACTATTGTTGCTGGTATTCTGCTAAAGAGAAATCTTCACAAGTACGAAATTCGATGGCGTGACGTCAGAGCACTCGCGGTAATGGTTAGGCTGGGGACACACTTGTGGGACGCGTTAAAGTTAACGCAACGCAAGTTTTGGACCGACTGAAAAATTTGAAAATTAGTGCAGTGGACGAAATTGAAATCTTGTGTTATTGCTTTATTGATGGTAATGATTGATTGGGTTTCGATTAATTGGAAAGTGACCGTAATATCGTCTAACGCATATGCTTACCAATGTAAGGACTGCATGTGTCTTGTGTTTAATTCACTCACTGCTTGATGAGGTAATTGCTGATAATTACGATTCACGTTTCTGATATGGAAATTTCCAATCAATAACCAATCAATCGATGGCAATTCCTTCCATCATCAACGTTAAATCGCAAAACAGAACTTTCAAAGACTGAAGGTGAAATAAAAAGTCACGTAGCAGGAGACGTATCACTTTGCGTTGCACGTCGAGGTCGTATAGTGTGGACGCAGCTTTACAGCTGTGGTGTCATTTTGCAGATAAAAGAGTGATTCACAAAGCAAGTGTATAATAGGCGAATAATTCTGTAAGGTGCACTCCGGGTGCATTACGATCCATCAGCCGATGTCCCTTGCTTTGATGTGCGCGATGTCTAATTGTGATGAATTGTATCGAAGAGATATTCAAATGTGATTATGTTTAATGTGAAAGTGATTTGGAAATGGCGCGAAAAGTTAAGTGAACCTTTGTTCGCGCCATTTGAGAAAATTGATCGCAGAGAGGGTACTTAGTTTGGGTGTTGTTTTAGTGGGATTTAGTTTTTGCTATTCTGAAACATCCTTGCTGAGGCTTGAATAGTGAGAAGATATAGGATTTAATTAGCTCGAAGACATAATGTAGGTACACTTTACAGCAAATAAACCGAGCCACCCGCTATCTGTACCTAATACTTATCAGATTTTCTCAGGAAGTATGAAACTTACAGCGATCATATTTATATCTATAGAAAGTGCGTTTTATGATAATTATCGCCTGTAAACTCGTTGCACCGAAGATCTGCTGATTCGAAGTCTGCGAGCGACCTCGCGTTCGATGCCTGCATGAAGTAATGTAAGCTTGAGCTGCTTCCTGAGGTGTCCATCTTTAACCGATAAAGGTGGTATAAGAACACGCGTTTCAGCAAATGATCTAAAGAAATGATTAGAAAATTCGAACACCTTCAATATCACAACTCTAGTCAAAACAGAGCAAAGTTAACATTTCGTTTGTTGCTTGATTACAGGGTCAGTTGCCAGTACTTTAAATTAAATTTGTGGTCATTTTAATTGTTATTAAATACCCTTTCTGTAGGTATAAGTTTGATGGGTGTACGATACGTTTTCTACTTCCTGAGAAAATCGGATTGATGTTACAAGGTGGTGGGTGGCTCGGTTTATTTGCTGTCCAGTATTAATTTATTAATGACTAGCTGACCCAGCAGGCTTCGCTCTGCCAATGATTTTTTTTATTTTTTTTATTTTTATTTAATAACCTATGTTACTCAGGCTGAATGTAGCTTTACAATGGTGAAAGAATTTTTGAAATCGGCCCAACAGTTTTTGAGTTTATTCGTTACAAACATACAAAAATACAAATGTTTCCTCTTTATAATATTAGTATAGATGTAGTAGGTGGCGCTCATACAAAGATCTACAGCCTGAAGATTAAAATAGTTAACCAAGTTAGCAATAATGTTTCCTTGCAGTTCCTTTCTGAAGGGATCAGAATATCTTTAAACTTTATTTAGGCAATTTAATTTTCGGAAAATCCGTCTCTAAACTTGGCTTACTTTTTGGTCCTGATGAAAGACTAACTTCACTTGAGTAATTTAGGTTTCCAAATTGGTAAGAGACCATCCCGCACAGCACAAGATTTAAAGGGCTGATAGATGAATCTGATGAATAGATGGATAGGTACCTATACGTATTAAAATGGAATTCATTTTGAAATAGTTATACTTTGATATTTTACCATTAAAATAATAATAATAAAAGGAACTTAGCATCTATAACAGCATTATAACAAGTTTTGAATAGTCATTATAAATCCGACTGAGATTCACTGTTTTCACTGCTGCAATTATGTAAAAAATAATAAATTAAGAAATGCCATAAATTTAATGATTTGTCATTAGAAATAGGAAAGCAAAGTACTGGTTTCTTCTAGATTAACGAGACTTTACTAAACTATTATCTATACATTAAGTATAAATCCGTAATGATCAGTTCGTTATAGTTAGTGTAATGATTCTAACACTTTCTATAAGCGAGCTTTCTTCATTTTAATTTACAAATAGTTCAAAATCATCCGAAAGAAATTAAAACTTGTTTTCATTACAATTAATTTGTCTTTAATTCTTGTTTTTCTTCCTTTTAATGCGATGAATAAAAATCTAGTAGCACAATTTAATATAGTGTAAAACAGAGTTTGGAGCTCATAAGCGGTTGCTGTAGATGGCTGAAGCTAGGCCTTCACGGTCAATACAGAGCTAGGACTGGCTACGCAGAGGAAGAAAAAGAAGAACAAGAATAGGAACTATCATTACCATCATAATGGACATAGTACAATATAAAAGATACATAATAAAAATAAGGTACTTTACGGAAACTACCCTTAGTCTGAGTTTTAGCGATACCGAAACGAAACGCCCACATCCATAGATTCGTAAATCATGCACAGCTTACTACACAGGAGTCCACAGTGTAATAACAAATAATAACAAATAGAGGTAAAAGATTTTTAGAGGAGTTAAAAAAATTAAAATCAAATTTTTGTATGGAGTACAAGATATGAATAGGTAGGTACTTATCGTTAGACATAACAAATATTTAATACTACGGGATAATACCTATGAGTTCGAAATTTTACAGTGCATTAAGGCCAATTCACGGTTATTATTATGTTTCATTAATATTATTTAACATTGAAAGAGTGTTAACTAAAAATAAAGCTATTTTTGTGATGATTTATCTAATGCTTTATTAATTTTTTAACTCTTCTAAAAATCGTTTACCTCTGTTGGTTATTACACTGTGCATTTACGTCTGGTAAGCTGTGTTTGTGTGCGTTTCGTTTCGGAACTACGAAAACTCAGACTAAGGGTACTGTGGTAGAAGTTACTTAGTAAAAATCGGCGCATGTCGATTGTAGGTACCTGGACTACCTACCAGTGTACAGTTCCTATTGTGAAGTAAACCTACTCGTACCTAATATGTATATCAGTATACATTTCATCAGTAGATACATAGAATAAATAGATAGATAGAACACGTGATTATTTCACCTCAGAACTTGGCAACAAATCTTTGTAGAGTCCATTTCTCCCGACGCGGTTTCGTTTTGGATAGGATGAAGGAAGACTGATATGTCCTAGCAGAAATGTTGTTTACTTCAGTAGGTATTCAGGTTCTTTTTATAAAATATTTCACAAATATTTTCACTACATGATAGTGTTATTTTGAATTGCAAATAGGTATGTAGGTAGGCTCTACATCGGCTCTGTGAAGCTGCGTGTTATACATGTCTTGTTTCTCTGTAGCGAAGGTTCTGTTACCTATGGAAAGAAGCCTCAAACTTAAACCACTTCGCAGTACCAACGAATTCACATGTAATCTCAGATAGTTCTACTTATTTATTGTAAAAATTCCCATATATCCATAGATTGTAGTCACAACTTAATATCAATTGGCCTACACGCCCGTTTATCTTTTTCTTGATATTAAAATTAATCAATATAATTGAATTCTATTAAAATCGGAATATTTTATATCGAACACTACTTATAAGTTTTTAATAACAATCTAGTAAATACTATTCCAGATTACAAGAGGTTATATTAATATCAGTTACAGCGTTCAATTTAAAAGTGCCAGCTCTACATACTTTCCCTCTCCGCACGACAGCACAGAACCTCAAAAGGCTGCTACAGCTTACATAAAACCAACCATTTCGCAACGTACATACCCAACAAAGAACAATATTTTCCAGGCTGCGTCTAAATATGTACACTCAGGTAAAAACCGAGTGGAGTTGAGTACATAATTAATATGTAAACGCAAGGCAGCCCTTTAAATCTGCTTTAATCAAGGCTTAGACAATGCGGCGGCCATCTTGGGGGCCGACCCCTCCCCTCTCCGGCGCAGTGCGCAGGCTTAGGGTAAGTAAGGCTTCGTTCAGACGGGTATGTTCGACGCGTTGATGACTTAATGCGGTCATTGTTTGGGAGAATTTTGGGGTTTGTTTTGGATTTCCTTAAATTTTTGTTTGTGTTATTTTTAGACTTTAAATAAAGCCAAAATTCACGTGCCTACTCTGATTTTAACAAAGCAACACGTTTTATTACGTCGACTTTAAAATTAACAAATTTCTGAAACATAAAACTTAACGTGACAAATTTTACTTTTAAGGATAATAGTTGAAAGCAGTGTTATTGAGCTCACCGAAACTAGAAAAAAATATCAGATATACCTATATATCCGAAGATTTTTGGTCATAGTTTTACCTAAAAAAGTTTTGAGGGGTGTCTTGTAACAAATATTTTTATATTTTCGTCTTTAACTCATCTGATTTAGTAAGTTCCAGCGGCAGTTAATCTCAAGCCCTTAAAATACCTAGACAAGTACCATGTATCACAGTCTCGTTAATGATAATGTTACTTGCTCATCACTTTGTAAGCCAACAGTTTGCGCCCACCCTAAGGGAGCGCCGGCAAATTAATGAAATCGGTGCACCCCCTATTATCGCGCCCGCCCGAGTAGCTCCTGTCTTTTTATCTACGCCACTACACGCTGTCTCAATAAACAGAGACTGTAGGTATTTTATACGGAAAACATAGAGCTACTTACATAGGACTCTGACATTAACATAGGCTTTACATAGATTTTCATGGTATAATTTTTAAAATCGTTAGCTGATGATAGTAGACAGATACACACACGCGATTGCTGTCACGCGTACCTCGGACGAAAATCATACTCCTACCTACTTCATAATTGATTTCAAAAGTATGCTGGGTGGATTTTTCCGCCCGCTTTTACTCCTGGTCTACGATAGCCTGAGGGGCACCGACAGCGAATATATGATATGTCATTGTGGCGTCAATGAGGGCAGGCTCTGTCCAGCTGTGAATTTTCAAAGGGCTGAAGGATAGGCTATAATTCTCCAATCAAAACTCATGAAACCACTTGCTTAAATCTATGACATTTCTCCAATAATCAAGGAGCATACTCTCATATCCTATTATGAGGGCATTATTAAGCACAACTCATAACCTAGCGCGTGTGATGTGACATGAGCCTTATGCATCTTATCATAGTTTCAAATTCCTCAAACACCCAAACGGAGTTAACTGCTAACATTTTTCTCTGTTTATTTAGCCGTCACTCAAACTGCTAGTAAGTTGTTTTAAAGGCTTCTTATAAGCCGACGGATTCTTTCACAAGAGAACTGAATCTCGACCGCCATTTTAGACTCTATTGTGACGGGATAAGGCGTATTTCAGCTCGTTACCCCATTGTGAGACTTGTCAAGAGGAAGCGTCCCTCTGAAAAATGAGCATCTCTCGGCGTTGAGATTAAAAATTACACGAGGCTTTGTTTAGCGCACTGGTTCCACAAACACTTTGTTTGCAACTATCTTTAAATTGTGAGGTTGTGGTGAACATTAACACCTAATATGTATTATGAATTCAGATTGTTTGGGTTTAATTGGTATTTTGGATTGCCCAATTACTACTTTACCAGATAGATTAGTAGTAGGTATGTAACTCAGTCACCATTGAATCCTTATATTAAACATTTTTATAGTATAATTTGACACCGTATATTTTTTGGGCGTTAAGTAAAATCCGCAGACCTTGATAGCCGCAATAAAACACAAAAAATACAAAAAAAGAAAAACATATCTGCAAAAAAATATTAAACAAAAGAAAATTAAAGTTAGATAATGAAAGACCCTTGCATTCCTGATGGGATAAGTCTTCACAAGTTACATCTTGTCATCTTGTTGTCACTTCTAAGCATAAGTTTTTTCAAATTCAAAATTTCTACACTTCAATTATAAAAAAAGTAATTAACCCACCTATATAACCTACCTATATGTAAGAGAATATATAACATCAATACCAAACAACCTACATAACTTCAATTGATTTCCTAAACTGAGTGGATTTTGTTCAAGAGTCGGCTAATTACGTCAACTTTACTCAGCGGCGTTCACATTACGTTTTGCTTTGTTTTTTTCGTTTGTTTGTTTCTTTGTTTGTTTGTTATTAAGAAGGAGGACTCACCGGGCCAAGGCGGGCCGGCGCGCGCGGGTTGCTACGGCCGCGCCGCATCGCTCACCGCGCCCGACTCTTGAACAAAATCACGATAACGGTATAACTTTTTTCTTTTTCATATTATACGTGAACAAGCGAAGGGTTAAGGGTCATTGCTGCCCATGGACGTATTAAGACCTCCACAAACAACCGTAGAACAGTCTAAGGTTGTATGCGGTGCTATTATCTAACTTGGTAGCTGAAAATTTGTTTTATGACTACCATATTATTACGAGTATCTCCCTTACCGAAACATAAGTTAACTTGCTTGTTTATAACAAGATATATTAGGTATATATACTGATTTTCCTAGGTACTTATCGACATATTTTTGTGTCAAGACTAGCATCATTTCTTTCGCCGTTCGAATGTTAAAATTTACTTAAAATATAAAGGTCACTTAGTTTTGGGCGTAAAAGTGTTTATTGGATAGATTCATTGTCAATCTACAACTGTTCTTATACTGTTTCTCTCGACTCTGGGATTATAAGATTTAGACTAGGTATACTTAGTCCACTCCGTCTTAAGTTGATTGCCAATGTGATTTAGCTGACACTGCATATACAGTTTAAAGACGTTGCACATTTTTAATATTCAACAGTTCTCTATACGCAAAAGCACACAAAAAATTGTAAGCCACATAACTACTCTACGTACTTACGTGAAATCACAGTGTTCACTTACGATATCAGAAACACACACCCAAGTGAAGTCGTTGCCCTATTACTCGTGAAGATTTTTTATAGGTGGTGGAGGTAAATTACCGCCAACCTCTTAACCCGTCGTGAAGAAGCATGTTCTTCATGTCTCGTGTTTCGGCTGGGGAGGTGTGGTTGCCGGAGATACTTTATTTGTGGCGAACATCTTAGTCCTCCTCAGTGGGAAAGGACTCACATACCACCTCAGTTAAGATTTCTTCCTCATTTTACGGTGGATGTCGGTCCCATGGGCTGCAGTGACCACATAACATCAGGTAGCCGGCACGCCCGTTTGCTCCTCATACAATAAAAGAAACACATTGGGAGCTTGAATAAGACTTATCTACTTTGCTTATAGCAGACAAAATAAGCATCCACAATCATAACCAAAAGTTCTAGCCAGATGATTGTGTCTAAAAGTGTCTTGTTGGAGTAATGTATTACCTGTAATATACCTGTATTACCTATGACCAAAGATGTTTTACCACCGCTTTTATAACAAGCTGTCATCCATGAAGATACTTATTCAAAAACAATGTCTAAATGATCAGGAGTAGGTAGCAACGTATCCAACCTCAGAATAACTCGCGTTTTGATTTAGACTGGTCGTCGTTAATCGTGATGTTCTGCTGCGGCTGCAATGATCTTTTTTCATTACCTGTGTAGTTGCATCCTTTTTAGCACTATGCCACCCGCCGAAGATAAAAATTCCGCCCACACCACCTATAACAGTGTGTCATCCACAGCCCGCTTTTCACGAACGTTTTTGCTGTGTACGTGCAAACTTTGGAACGGTCCAGCTGATGTATGCTGATGTATGATGCAGGAATGTGACGATCTTCCCGCAGATGTTTTGTACGGAACTACGATATGTCATGAGGTTCTTCAAAAAGCGCTTAAAAAGAGCTCCCCTACAGAACAAGAAACGTAACTACTGGCGACCTCTCTGGTGTTGCTCTTGTCAATAAGCGACGGTTAACTTTTACCGTCAGGTAGACGGTCTGCCTGTTTGCTTGGTCTGTATATAAAAAAAAGGTGCAACTCCTCGAACAATGTGTTACTCGGTACAGCTACGGTCTCGGATGTTTTAAAACTGCCTATACATAGGTCTTTCTCCGAACTTAAACGACTATTCTGACAGTAGCAGCCAATGGCGCACCATGGCACCTCATAGCCTGCTCTGGTATGGTGGTGAAACCCCCAGCACTTAACTGGGCTGTCACAGTTTTTGTTCCTTAACTTCGATGATTTATTCTCGAATTATAGCTTCTCGGGTGCAGACTGCGTCCTTGTTCGTTGTCGTGCCTCGATTTCCGTAGGCAGTTCACTACAAATAAAAGCTATTAAGGTAAAATACAGTTTGATAACGCACACTCACCGAGTAGCCAGGGCGCGACCGAGTCGTTCTCCTTGGCGCTCTTGAGGATGGTCTCCGGCAGCGGCAGCGAGTGGCGCACCATGGCGCCGTACAGCCCGTACTCCGCCATGATGGTGGACCGCCCCCAGCACTTCTCCGTCTTGCGCCATTTCGCGCGACGGTTCTGGAACCACACCTGAAAAGGAATCAGTGGTTAGATACTCTTGATATAGGCAAAAGGAGCACATGCCTATCTACCAGGTGGACCGACGACCTAAAGAAGACAGCGGGAAACCGTCGGATTCAGAAGGCCCAGGACCGGTTAGAGTGGCGTGACGCCTCCCGCCCATGTCCAGTGGTGGACTTCTAAGGGTTGAAAGGAAGAAAGCCCGCGCTCTCCCCCTCGGCGGCTCGCTAGCAGCCCGAACAGATATGGATTTTTACGCATTTATTCGTACATTCAAATTTCAACTCGATGTGTCGTCCGATATAGATAGGTCCTTATAGCCTGAATTCCAAAATTTTTCAGCATTTTGCACACAATTTTGCGCACAAGCGATGAACTAAGGCGCTGCGACGTGGTTTCGTCTCTTACTGTGAGGGATGCAATCCATAGAAGAAGAAGGACATAACTCTCACAGATAGCAAATTAAAGTGACATGTTTCGAAGGACTAATAAGCCGCTCATAAGATGGAATGACCTGATGAAGATGAAAATGTGGAGAGCCGTTGGATTCAGAAGAACTAATTCTAGTCCGTTCGATTAAGGTGGCCCCAAGTCCCAAGGGCCGAAAAGAAGAACAAGAATTTTCAACTTGATAGTCACTAACTCACTGGACCGATATGTGGTCATGTAACTTCTCTGTTGTAGCAAGAGATCAGTCCACCAGTGAGACATTATAAAAGGGGTTGCAGCCAAAGAGGTATCGAATAGGTATGCAAATAGGCAAATTCAATTAATCCCTCAACCGACCGGCGATTAATCAAAGCGGTGCATCGAATCGCTAAGAAATTTCATAATTATTCACCGCCAGGATTGAACACGCTCCGTATTCCGATATTGCCCCTGCATTACAATCTGAAGGCATTGGCGGGAGATAACGTGTTCTGCAAAACTACTTTGATTAAATCTGAAACTATTTCTTCGCGCTTTGTGGAAGAGTTTGAATATCTCATGAGGATTATGAGGATTAAGATTTTCGCTCCAACAAATGTATAGGTATCTACGGTAGCCACACTTACGCAAGTCGGATACCTGGAGACGATGCGACGCTGCTCGAATAAAAGAAGATAAACTATAGGGATAGAACTATAAGGATTACAATAAATAGTAAGGTTTACTATAAATAGAAAGAGATTATGATAATTGGGATATAAACGCAAGTGGCCAACCCGTGTCGAATGCTTTAGAATCTACGGAGGAGACTATCGACTAAAACTGTCTATTGAGACAAACTTTGCCACTACTACTACACTCTTTCTCGGATATTTTTAGGGGTAAATATAAAAAAACTTCTAACTTCTATGGCCTAGTCGTAAACGAATTGCGAATTCGTGGGCGACTTGCGAAGTTGCGACTTAATGCCACTAACAACCATGAACCAGTAAACCTTCTGTAAAATTTGGTCACATCCTTCCAATTACTGGTTGTTAAATTGTTCAATAGGCGATGGCCGATACATAGCCAAGTGTAGCACATTATCCACTATAGATAATTTAAAGCACGCTATTTTGAGCCGTGTATCAATTTAATTATAGCAATTTAGGTGTTTGTTGAACGTGCAATCGGTGAGCAGTGCCGACTGAGCCGAACAAACCAATTAGTGGAACAAAACGTGGCTAAATTAGATTTTCAAATTTCCAACCAGCGGCGCTACCTCCCGCAGTAGGGTTGGCAGTTTGGCACTCGCCAAGTTTAGATAATTAGAGAATATACCTCTCTATAAGTTTCTGTGGTTTTTTGACATTTTCATAGGCTTGTGTTGTACTAGCGAGTTTATCTGCTAACGTTACTGTTTTCAGATTAAATCCTAAATGTTCCAATCAGCTGTAAAATATCTTTGTACCAAATTTAATTTTAGTGTGTGTCATGTCAGTACCCATTAATGACCCACTACAGGGTCGGGTCTCCTCTCACAATGAGAAGGATGTAGGCCTTAGTCCACCACGCTGGCCTACTGCGGGTTGGTGGACTTCGCATGCCTTTGAGAACATTTTTTTTGTGAACTCTCAGGCATGCAGGTTTCCTCACGATGTTTTCCTTCACCGTAACAGCAGGTGATATTTAATTTCATAAATAGCACATAACTTTTATTACAAAGCCACTGGGATTCGAACCCGGATCCCTCGATTCGAGGTCGAATTCTAAGCCACTGGGCTATCACCGCTGCACACACGTATTAATTTTAGTACAGGACTGCAATGTACGTAGGTATCTATTATTACAATTAACTTTAACTTGTATTGATACAAGATTTTTGGTACCTACATCTTAAATGGAATGTAACTAATAGACAATTAAATAGATAAGGAGTACCTAATAAAAGGTAAATTCTGGTTAGTGTATAGCACTGACGATAAAAAACCTCAAAAACGTTATAATAATATGACATTTATAAAATCCTACAAAATTTATCTCAAAAGCAAACAAGGAACACTCCAAAACATACACAAAGTCACAAAAGATTTCCCGCACAGATGTTATCAGCGCTAACGAGGCAACCCTACCCGCGAAACAGTTAATTTATAATTAAATTTGTTAATTAAACTCGATCCGCGCTCCTCGCAAATTAATACTCCACTCGTATTATGTTGCGTCTGCTCAGTATGCACTCCACGTACGTGCGATGTACAATGTACGTACATACGTGAACATGTACATCGCACGTACGTGTACGTGACGTCACATATACGTGTACGTGTATGCGGTGCATGTGTGATGCAATATTACAGGAATGTAATTGGAATCGGAGGACGGTTGAAACGTATTAATTGCACGAGTAAGTGTAAGTGTATAAGGTGGTTACTGTAAATCTTATTTATTATGTACTAGAGATCGCCAGGTAGTCATAATAATAATTATAGTATGGTATAATGTAATAAGCGGTGATAGCCCAGTGGCTTAGAATTCGACCTCGAATCGAGGGATCCGGGTTCGAATCCCAGTGGCACGCACCAATGACTTTGTAATAAAAGTTATGTGCGATTTATGAAATTAAATATCACCTGCTGTTATGGTGAAGGAAAATATCGTGAGGAAACCTGCATGCCTGAGAGTTCACAAAAAAAATGTTCTCAAAGGCATGCGAAGTCCACCAACCCGCAGTAGGCCAGCGTGGTGGACTAAGGCCTACATCCTTCTCATTGTGAGAGGAGACCCGACCTTGTAGTGGGTCATTAATGGGTACTGACATGACAATGTAATAATTAATTATTAATTGAAATTTGAATTTGACTTAACTGAATGTAACGTACACGTTTGTTTGTCTATAGGATGTACATGTGAAAGTATTCAAACTTATTGTAGTGTACGTGTAGTGTTTTTTGATGAATTTCAATTTTAAAAAAAATCTTTAAAGTATCGAGTAAGGTCAAGTCAGTAGGCGACGGTGACCACTTACCATTAGGTGGCCTGTCTCTCTGTTTGCTTGCTCTACTTATAAAAAAGTAATGTAAAATAACGTTTCTTATTCCTGTAACGAGTCAATCACCTCACATAACGCTGCAGCAATTCAATATCAAGAAAATGGTTCATTTTGTCCAAACAATTACCCATTCAGGAGTAATCCCGGGCACAGTGGCCGTCAGCGACGCGCGCGGTCTAATCAATAACCATCGCGCCTTAGGGCAGACACGCGATAAAGCTTGTAGGGTAAGTAATTTTGTTTTGTAACCTGTTAATGTGAGCAATATTAGATATAAAATTCACTTACATAATTCAGAAGGAACAAGCAAACGAATAAAAAGACGCAAAATGTTTATAAGTATTGGTGAAGCATAACGAATATCGGATAAGTATCAAATAAGAACTGATATATTCGAATATTCGCCAGAAGTCTCCAAGAGCACCATCAATTGCAAGTATACTTACCTATAATCTAAGATTGTCCTTTAGTTTTGGTGATTACTTAGCGTCAGTGATCGAAACGGGAACTAATTTTAAAGAAATAATACTATACGAGAATTAAATGCCTTTAAGGCACTTTAAGATGCATTAGGAAATGAAAAAGTTATCTACGATGAATCAATGTTACTTGCGTTATTTTGAAAGATTCAATAGCGGTAGTACCAAAAATATGGGGTAAATACGTTGTACTTATACTTACATGTTTAACCCAAAAACTTCCTATTTCTTAAGCAATAGTTATCTGTCCGCAGTAAACGTTGCTTAATCGGGTCCAATGTGATTGAATCGCCACAATCGTCCAATCACCGCAATCCCGTGAGTGGATTACGCGATTTGTTCCTACTTGTCCGATTGTTTCGGGGATTAGGTGCCTGAAGGTTACTTGGCCGTTAAGTCGCCCTTCCGATAAGGGCCTAGCTAAAGCTATACTAGAAAAGAGGCCCTGTTTTCTAAGGGAAAGGATGTTGATACTCCAATAGTACAAATTATTGTCATATCAAAGATATTATATAAGTTGTAGACGAAATGTTTTCAATAAGCGAAGGAACTGCATTGTTTGTGGTAGTTATAATTAATTTGAATTTCCATGTTGACTAATAGCATTGTAAGTTGTCAATACCTACGTATCTAGTATCTATAGCTTCTGAGTTTGTGTAGTGAAATATATATATATAATTACAAATTTAGATTCCAGGAAAATACTATTATCTACAAATCTACATGTACATATTATATGCAAGAAAACAAATAAATAAGCATACTTAAAATAATCCTTTAAATTACAAGTAGCGAAAAATATAATACTCATATTTCCCATCAGATACTGATGTCAGCTGATATTATATCCCTTTTATAGTTTGAATATAAAGAATGGTATATGACTTTCAACTCTATCTTCCTTCCTTCTTCACAGTCTTTTGCAATTCACTGCTGGATATGAGATTTCCCTAATCGGCGGTATGCGTGAGGCTAATAGTAACCGAAGAGATAATAGTATCCGAATCTTAGAGACTGTTCAATGGAGCTTCGCTTGATACTAGGCTTGCTATTGACGGCTGGTGGCTGGTGGGCGGTGACAGAGTAATTGTGTGCGGATTAGGCCCCGACAGCAGCTGATTACTCTACAGAATTAACGCTCAGGACCTGACGAGATGCCCCGTTAATCCAATCAGATTTCCAGGACTGATTGGAATCCCAAAGGTGAATCGATGATGATAAACTATACGGTATCGATGTGATTACCTACTTGGTTTTCACGTTTTAGCTAGCTTCTTATTGTGAGCCAATAACCCATTAATGACCCAATACAGGGTCGGATACCATCTGACAAGAGAGCTTTAGGCCTTAGCCCACCACGCTAACCTACTTCGATGAATATTGAAAATTACAACTGTCATTGTTGTAATAGATGTTATAAACAGATTCATAAGTTGTATAATATCGTTTTATTATTTCAGATTACCCTAAAAGTAGATAAAAGAAAATATAATTTCTTCTATATGCCACAATATTTAATAAAGAGATATCAAAACAATTAAAAATCAAAAACAATATAACATAATAAATGAAAACTCAGATAAGTTCTATAAATAATTGATCGAAAGCTAGTACGATAGACGGAAAAAATATTAGAATACAGCACCAAGTTAGTAGGTATTACTCTTCTATTATTTTTTCTGCAAATAATTCGAGAGTTGCGAGAACATTGGAATGATCGACGTCATTAAAATATTTCGATAATGAAGTGAAGATAGTTAAGGGTGTTACTCTTTGCTGTTCAGAACTAACTAAATTTCAAATTATTTTTTTCAAAGAGAGGGGAGTGTGATATGCTTTTATTTTATTATTTTTCATTGTCCAATTCGTCATTTAAATACTGTATTTTTCATTTTTAGCTGTTGTACTTATCAGATCACGTCAATTATGTATTTCTTCTAAATTAATAATTATATTCATGATCCTTAACAGCTTTTGGTTTAAGTACTGTATTATGGTGTACAACAACATATCCGAATTTATGAGAAATTTTAATTAAAACGTGGTAATTGATAGTAACATCCCACCTCGGATTACCTTCACCATATCATTAAACGCGCGCTGCAAACTACACGAGCGCTTCCCCAGTAATTCCTGCATAGCTATGTAATTGGCACGGGTTATAGCTACCAGTATATCGTAGCTACAACACACGCATCTCCGAATTTACTAATTAACATAGAGGCACAAAGGTTCCGTATAATTGTTAATTTGGCAGCACATTCACGCCCGTTAATGATGCGTGGCGCCCGTGCGAGCGAATTACTCCGACCCGACAATTTATTACTTGTATGTGACATCCCCAAACACCGCAGGTCCCTCACCTCTTCAGTATGTGGAACAATGATCGAGAAGCCGAGAGGTCGCGTCCCGCTGGTCGCATTAGTTTAAGGGTCGTATTTGTAACGCTTGTGAAACAATTTGTTGGGTACGGCGGGATTCCACCTCCGCATGTAGGATTTGGAGTTAGGAAGCTAACCCTAATAACAACGGGCAATTTTGGAGCGAAACATCACCAGAGTTAGTGTGTTTTGCTTCCATTAGGCCGCTAATTAAACACGCGAAGGTGAACTGTGTATTATTATAATACGTTAAAAATATTTCACAATTTTAGTAGTGAACGTACATTACAAAATAAAACCCCTTTACTAAACATATCAAATTAAATTTGCGTAATATCCATAGTAATTGATACATCATTTTCCAATACCATTACACTTTTACCCCAGCCAAGCATTTGGCACGACTGCCCAAACATTTGTGTGTATTAACACGGTACACTAAATAAAAAAGAGAGCCCTTGCATCCCCCTACAATATCTAATCCACCGCACAAAGGGGATAACGCTTTCGCTAACAGAATGTTACAATCAAGGTGCTAAGCGGCCCTCCCCGGGGACGGGCTCCCTCAGGGTAGCGCGCTCGGTCCGCTGCAAATACTATAATTGAATGTGATCGTTTTTGTTGTTTCGATAATATAATTATTTTAAGTGAACGAATTTGGTTTGATGAGGTTTTTGGGTAACTTTGGGTTTTTGGTCAAGAAACCAAGTAAGGGTATCAGGTGTCATTGAGCTTGTAATTTTTTTTGTAATGGAAGCAAACAAAACGATGAAAATTAAAACGCGTTATAATATTATGTTAATGGACCATCATATTCACCACTTACATAAATTAAAGCAGCGCGCTTTATAAAGCGAGCAACTTAAGTGAACAAGCATGATTATGGTTAACGACGTCGAAACGTTAATCAATCAGCAGTTCTTTGTCATTCCTTGTAGTCTCGTTGATTTGCTTAACAGTTAACACACTTCGTGACAACTAATTGATTAACTGCGCCGCTCGCGACCTCGCCGGCCCCAATTCATCGGCGCATTCGTTCAAACGACGACGTCATGCCGCCGGACAGTCAGCAATTTCATTACCGCAAAGGACTCGTTCAGAAACCGGTGACAGTTTAAATAAGGCGAGTGAGCCCACAAAGGCGTTCTTATTTACGGAGTGCATAATTTCATTTCTTCGGTGGGCTTTGAATGGAG
The DNA here is from genome assembly GCA_905147235.1 of Erynnis tages. Lineage (NCBI taxonomy): Eukaryota > Metazoa > Arthropoda > Insecta > Lepidoptera > Hesperiidae > Erynnis > Erynnis tages. The sequence goes on from LR990086.1 coordinate 10,954,699, forward strand.
TTTTCGAACGGGGCGCGCGGCGGGCGTGTCGACCAATCAGGTGCAGGCGCCCGCTAAATGGAGTTGCGATTGCGAGTCTGTTCCCAATTTGGCGGCAATTTGCGGCACAATGACGTCGCTCTGGCGAAGCTTTGTCTCGCCTCGCCTTAACAGGTTATTATTCAATTTGGGGGTGCGTCGGACACATTTTGATTAGTCAATAAGTTAATACGCGGTTAGAGGTGATGCTTTAAGCGTTCGTTTGGTGTGATTGACACCTCGCCTACCCGCTTATTAGGCAATCGCGTCGCCCGAATAATTAGCGGAGTCAAACGAGCTGACCCTGCACGTCAATTAACTCTCGCGATATTCTCTGTGGTAGATATTCTCCTCTTGTGCAACTTTCAATTAATCTTTACTCATAAGGTTATAGGAAATTGAAGCCGTTGCGTGTGCATTGCCTTAACTGAATTTTGCATTCTAATCACTCTTTTTTTTAATTTCGATTTTTGTAAGCATAATTTAACAACCCAAGAAATAATTAACTTTCTTCAGCACAACATTGACATATCGGCCAGTTATTTCATCGTGACGAGTAATAATGAACGTAAAAAATCAAGGTTAAAATAAAACATGAAAGATTACGGTGCTGTGGAGCATCAATATTCAATTGGTCATCAAAAAGATTGACTGGCTGGAAGTCAAGGAAATTACGATCATTACGCTAATGGTAACCATACGAGCGGTTGGTCAACTGTTTGTAACATTTATAGAAAGTGTTGGTTGTGTTGCGAAATTACTTGACAGGTTAAATAGTGTCCGAGACGTTGTTAATGTTGGTATCCAAATTGGAAAGATGGTTATGAAAGCTTGTGATTGCGATAAATTGGATATGTAAAAAGAAGTAGATCACATAAAATTAGTACATATAATGACCTTTTTTGTAATAGCAAAAATATGTAATCAACGAATGTGTTTATTATAATTATTTTCTGACATTAAACATAACGCTATGAATATCAATTGAAGCCAGTGGCAGTAAGTATAATACTAATTCACACAGGTTTTTGTGATTAACGGTTTTGAGTTATTCAAATCGTAATCATAGAGTTGGAATATATACATATGATATACTACTGCGATATGTATATAACAGGTTAATCATTAACTGAGTTCCCAGAAAAATACACGTGACATAGCTTTTGTATAAAAAACAAAATAAACGATAAGTTTTTTTAATCGCCCAAAACTTATTGATACAAGAATTCGTTAACTTGTAGATACCAGCAAGGTCAACGCCCTTGCAATAAAAGTCTCGGCCAATACCCAAAAGAGGGAAGAGGGTCGTTTTACCTTCCGCAAAATCAATATCGGCGCGATTTCATACTTCATAACTGAATTTTATTTCCTCTTCACGGCCTCTCCCTTCGTCTCAGACATTTACCCTAATCCGGGGGCGAGTCGGAATAAACCTGTTATTTACCTACCGTTCTTTCGAAAAGAAAATATCTCATTACTTCTCTTTTTTGAGCGACTTTGACACTAAACAGGTAAAAGTAAAAGAAGTAAAACAAGTAAAAGACTGTAATGTTTTAAATAATTTAGATGTAGCATTGGCTTCAGACACAAGAACAGGTGGAGTTACGTCAATTAGGTTAGGCCTGTGTGTAGAAGGGGACCTTAAAGGGTTAATTAATATAGAAATTGATGCTAAAAAAGCTAACATGCCATTGAATGGTAAATGACCACTAAACGGCCACAGTTCGTGTACAGTCACAACGAACACAAAACAGTGGAAGACCCTAAACTATTCGAAATCTGAAAGACGTTGAAAGAAGTTGAAATTAAATTTCACCTACAGATAGTTCTGCCTCTATTTTGTCTGAACATCACATCTTATCAACCGAAATAAGAAGGACTTGTTCGTTTCACAACGTATTATCAAGATACAGGTCATTTTTTCCAGCAGCACTGATAAGGTTCTATTTACAGGAAAGCACTTTATTTTTCGCAGGGATTTCGTTCTGCATGTTTGTAGCACTTTGAAAAAGCTAAAGAGAATACCAAACTAAAATTTGAAGAACATCTAACGACAAACGATTAAGTCAATTACATGATTAAGGATAACAGGAAGATAGCACATGTGTATGACACGACCGCTGTACTAGAACCGCCTAACACAACAATGGCGATAATTGAACATGATTAGCGGAAACGGAAGCGTAAAAAGGCTTCAATTTACAACAAAACGTTGCAGCAGAAATTGCGCAAGTCACAGACAACAATGATCGAGGGTAGTAATGAAAATATAATGTTAACGAGAGCGCCGGCTTCCGACAACGATGTAAAATAAACAAGACAGGCCATGTCGCGGGGAAATTATACGCTCAGTGCGCGGAGTGGTGCCGGGCACGAGAGGCCGCGGGCAAAGAGAGCGAACGAATAGGCTTATACACAGTAGCGATCATGAGAGTACGCGGGCAAAATAAAGATGCAGAGAATAACAAAAAATATGCAACTGAGATACAGTCAAGAACAAGAAATATACATACGTAAATAAATGTCTTGATTTCACTATAGAGATTAAAATAAAAAGTGGACAACAGTATGAATTTTAAATCATTAAAAAATTAAGTCATTCCTAGAATCCTAAATTTAGAATTACAGTTAAAATAAAAATGAATGTTGAAAGCATCAATCAGTTAAAATTTTTATTGCATTCAAAGCTTTTATTAGGAAAATACCTAATGATACGCATGTAATTCTTCCTATAATAATCGTATAACAATTTTGTAATTTATATTCACAAATAAATGATCACGATGACCAGAACGCTGGCGTCTATACCTTGAGTCGCGTCCGACAGCTGCGCTAACCAGGCAACTAGCGGGCATGAATAAGCGATTTCGGGCAATCGCTCTCGACAGCCGAGCGCTCGAGCGGTTCGCCCAATCGCCCGATCGCCCAATCGCCACGTAATTGCTATAATATCGCCCGATAATTTGCCCGACTCTGACATCTAATCACCCGACGTTTGTTTGACGAATTTAAACCGGAGCGCCAGTCAGGGACCGAATTACCGGTTATGATTAGTAACGTTACCATTTTACGGTTATGGTAACGATGAATTTAGGTAAGTTACATTAAAAGTAACGATCAGCACATGTACCTACATCTTTAGCCGCCACTGTAAAGAACGTTATTGTGAAGGCACTGTCATTTTGAAAGAAGTACAAGCGAGTACCTAATATCAACACTCGATAGCATTGTTGATAAAATCTAGGGCTGAACAAACTCTCCACCATTTCACAAACTTTTATGTTGGTTTTCGTATTTTTATTTAACATCACTTGCCGAGAATTAAAAGTACCTGCTTATCCTTAAAATATCATATTTAAATAACGTTTATGTGAAACCAGAATTTTAAAAATTAGTTACGAATATTACGCAATGAAATATTTTGGCGCCATTATCGGGCGTTTTACCTTCTTTAAAAAGTCCAGTCAGCGATTTGAAAATTCTTGCCGAATTCTCGATTTAACGCGATAAAGTGAGCGCTCCGTAATCGGATTACTGGCTCAAAGCGGGAGTATCTCGTAAACCCATGTCCTTAATATGTTTTTTAATTACTCGAGACCGTTGCAGGCACAGATATGGATTTAAATAGATCACGCAAATGGAAGTACTTCCCGTATCAAAGTATTCGATAAGTCGCTGTTTTCTTAAGTCCGCACGCGACCATTGTTCACAAGGAACATGAGATTTATCATTTCTCTAATCCAATAACTCGAATAAATCGATTTGTTTGATACTCTTAATTATTAAGCCGGCAACGCACTGGAGACTGGTGTTGCGCGTGTCAGTAGGCGACGGTGACCATATTACCATTAGATGGCCCGTTTGTCTGTTTGTGAGTCTAATTATAAAAAAATGATATTCGAATCAATTCGAATGATAATGAATGACTAATAGAATATTTCATATTGTTTATATTAGATTCAGATTCGGGCGATAGAATCGGGCGATTTAATAGGATTTTTATCACTAAAACGTGCTTATTTAGTCTCAGTAATAAGTATTTAAATTGGCACATTTGGTCTTCAAACTGATGGGCAAACTTGCTTTATCTATTCAGATCTACATCTGTGGTCGCAGGCGATGCGATTCATACATCCGATTATCATATCTCGTCGGGATTTGCGTTATTGCCGAATTGATTTCAATAGTTGAGCTTATGTCCGTGTTTCGATTTAATATCGGAATTAAAACAGATTACGTCGACGAGATCCGCCATTTGGATTCATACCTATCGAGAAATTAGTCATCGATTTTTACTGAACACATGAAGGCTTTGGGTAGCTCAATATCCCTATATTTAAATGCTTGGAATCACTTTTTTAATCTCCACCGTTGATCAATGAGATTGCTAGATTAGTGCAATAACTTATTGAGTCGCGATAGAAAATACGCAAGTCGCAAGAGAAATAAAATTAAGTGTCAATGTTAAAATGATATTTTTTTTGTGTTACGGTGAGAACATCCATATTATTTATTATGAGGTGGAAGAAATGTCCGTATGAAGTGGAATAAACGTCCACGAGGCTTTGCATATTGATATAATGATCTTCAAAAGGCTAGTGTTAGATATGGCTGTCTTTTGTGTACCACTATTGGGCACGAGTCTCTCCCTATAACACGTTTTGAGCCTACCCCACCACGTTGCTCCAATGCGTTATTGAACAATTTGAATTTACATTCGAAATTCTCAATATTTTGAGGAAAAAGAATTTTCGAGTAAATGAAAATTTGAATTCGTATTATTTCTTATGACGTTAATATGTTGATCGTTCTCTCTTTTAAGCTTGTAATGCTCTCCGAAATAATAGGAATTCGTGGCGTGAAAGAAATAGAAGAATCAAACAAAAAAATATTGGTCCCTAACTCACGACAACAAACACCTTGAGACCAGCACCAAAGATTTCCAACAAAGACTTTAGTTCCACGGTAACGATAACCAAACACCCAAATATGTGAATAATTGGACAAATAACGAAACAATTGGACAGGCCCGGCAAACGGACAAACTCGGAGACAATTGGACACTGGACAAACAGACGGACAGGAATGCGGGCAAACACAGTTAGTCACGCTGGACACTTGCGCCAACATAATCAGGCTCATTATTGTCCATATTAGTCCAATTCAAGCAATGTTTGCTCAGATGCCTCACCTTGGAGAACAACCTCAGAGAATGTTATGTAAGAGTGCGCATCAGCAGGTGTGAATTGAGAGCAGGTGTATGAACCATCGAAATCGTAATTATTCGTTTAATTTTCTCACAAGCGTAGTAAACAGGCAAGAATGCCACATATTGGTGCTGTATCTACGCGAGTGCTCATGAGGACGAAGATTAAAAATTATTCGCCTTAAAAAAATATTCCTGGTAACAACGTCTTACCATTAACTTAACATAAGACATAAAAAACATGCTGCATTATGGCAAATTAACAACTTATTAGGTACATATCTATTACTACTAAATTTGAACAAATAATATAGGATAAAGATAAAATTTAATGTATTACAAACCAAGTTGCTATAAGGTATCTGAGGGCTTAAGATAGAAATGTACGGTTTAATGCCATACGATCACTCTATAGCTTTCACATGTACACTCTATGGTTATGGTTGGAACATATCGCTACAACGACCTCAATATAATGCGTAGCTACAACCCGTATAAAACATAAGGAACCCATAATGATGTTTGATTACGTTTAATAAAATAATTTATCAGGTTTATTAATGTGAAACACATTTTGATGCTTTTACCACATACATATTTAAATCTATTAATAGATACCTACCTATGTTTGACGACCTGAGTAGTGCAGTGGTTAAGACATTGTTGCGCTGCGCGAAGGGTCCTGGGTTCGATTCCCAGCAGAGCAAGAAATTTGAATGATGAATTTGAAATTCTGTTTCTGGTCAGGGTGTGTTGTGTTCTTGTCTTGCGTGTGTCCATGGCACCCACGAAACACGAAACGAACCTAAACACGAAACAGTCCTAGTGTGTTTAATACTGTAATTTATATTATAATTATAATAATGTAATTTATATTAATGAAATAATAATATAAATTGTTTTATTTTTTAATCCTAGCCCAAAGGTACGATATTTCATCTCCACGTACGAATTGTCGCTTTTGAGACGTTGACGGTTTTAATTATTTGTTTTTAACAATAAAAACTCTTAATAACCTAAGTACCTACAGTACTATGAAGTACTGCTTATTTTGTTACTTGACAAAAATACAAAATAACCGCTAAATCTCCGATAGCTCTTCTACGCATAAAGGTGCGGCCACACACGCCCGCTTCCACGAAGCAAGGGCTCTCCACAATATTCCACTAATAATAATTACGCATTTATTTTCTTTCAAAACTTCACTTGACAGTTCGAGATGCATCCCGTGTCACTCTTTGTGAGAAGAGGCCACTTTAAATGTACCTCTAGGAAACCATTTTCGTTTCCGTACCACCCTCGTAATAAGGTCCAAATTTGTTTACTTTTAATTTTTACAGGGTGAGAGTAAAACTGGTTGTTGTGTGAGGTGCCTACACGCTCATTAGTGTCTTATAAGCATAAATAATAATGGAGGCTCGTTTATTGTTAAAGTATTGCAACAATATTAAAATAATAACCCGATAATAAGGCTCTTTGTGTCGAACGGACGAACGGACTTTATTGTTAATAGGTACGAGGTATAAAGAACTGTCAGTTAACTCAATATTTGTTATAGCTAATAGTTTTTATGGACATTTAGAAGACAAATGATTAGACGACTCATCGGAACGTAAATGGTTGTTAGTTCGAATTGGTATTTGAAAAAATATTGGTGTTCAATAGTCACAAGTATTAATTATTTATTTACTTAGTTATTTTATCGTGAACTGATATTGCTTTATTATTTTATAGTATTGAATCGTAAAAAATTGCGAAAGGCTTAATATAATTTGAACTAGGTTACGCTTTCAGTAAGATAAAAGTGGACAACTACTTAGGTACTTTTTGAGAAATAACTGTTTTGATTCGTTACAATAATAAGTTTTCTTGTAACGTTTTCATTTCATTGTTTTCATTTCATTTCTAAACACCACGCGACGTGTCAAACATAAGCTCACCTAAGTACAAAAACAGGAAAAAGCAAGAACATAAAAAGAAAAAAAATCGCGCATATTTTAGCAACTCCTAAACAACTTGCGATAGGTACTCATATCGTCAGCATTCGGGGGTGAAAGGGTTGGTCCTTCACCGTCCAATTTCCCCGTCTCGGCGCAAATTGGACCGGGGCAAAATGGGCTCCCGAGGACCCTACAGACCCTACCTGTTGGGCCACAAACTATGTCTTGAGACACCTATTATGCTATTTTTCTGAATCCGTGACCCTTATTGGAGATTTGAAGCCTTTTTGAAACTCGAAAGTGTTGTGAGGAAACAAAGCAAGCTTCTGTTTGTTTTTCCAGTCTGTTCTTTATAAAGTTTTTGAGTTTGTCTTGAATGCAATCATCGTAGATGTTACTTAAACACTTTTTAAATTTAGTTCGTCAACTCGTAGGTTGAACAGAGTTTAAAAGGCCTAAAATTAGAAAAGAAATCACCAGTGTATATGAAAATAAATTTTTGGCACAACAACATTAGTTTTTCTTTTATAATTTTGAATTGAATGTTCTTTATTCGTAGAATATATTCGTATCATACCCATAGTGTCCGTTTTCAATACAATCATCTTTTAATTTGGGGTATTACACATAATATAGAGGATTTAAATTTTAATATTTGAAATATAAGCTTGAAAAGATATCAGTAATCTTGCCTAAGTAGCTAGATACCTTGGCAAGGCTAAGCCTGCCTAAGCAATTTTTAAAATAAAATGTCCCGGAATCGTGTTTCAGTCAGGATCGCTATCCAACACAGCAACAGTCTGTAAGTGCAATGTGTACCATAAAAACTCTAGCATCAACCTTTACAGGTGACAGCCCGGCGGGTTATTTAGAATAACCCCTAGAGCTAACGACCCTAGAGCTGCGCCAACACCCGCCTAAGCAAACACCCTCGACTCGCCACTCGGCCAATTACAGCCAGATAAAAAATGTTTACTCAGCTTGCTTACATGTATTTTTTACCTTTTCTATGTAACGGCGAGATCTGTTTGGGAACTTGGAGGTAAGAGTTTAAGGTGGGCCGATGGGTTTGGTATCTTATGGCGATAAAATGTATGGTTTAAGTAAAGTAATTTTAAAACGGCCAGTGAATATTAAATCAGTGGGGACGTTTTGTCGATGAAATTAGGATTTGGTTAGGTTAGGTTAGGTTAGGCCGCCCATACACGGACTGCTCGAGCAGTTACCATACGCAGATCCGATACTTAACTGGATCGTGCGATTTATCCAAGTCGCTTGGTTATTAAATACCTAAGCATTCAACGCAACGTAATTGATTAGAGCAACTGGTTAAATAATGATATTATTCAGTGCGTGCGTGCGTGCGTCAAATACCTAAATGTAGGAGGTAGGTACGATCGCGTATATCTGATGATGTATATCTAAACGGTTAAGAGCAAGGTAAATTATTGTCGTATGTTGTTTGTCAATTGTGTTAATTTAATCGAATAGTAACTTCCTATCATACTTAGGTACATCATTATATTTTTTTGAAAAATGAAAATGAATGAAAATCATTTATTTGCATAAATATGGGTTAGCTCGAATATGGGTTAGTTATTGGTTTTACAGGGCATTTTGATCAATCCATATTCACCTTTTCATGTATACAAATTAAAAACAGTAAAACTAAAATTACACTAAAACTAAACTAAACTAAAAAATTAAGTAAAACTAATGTTAGTCTTCCAAATATAATCTTTTAAGATAGCATTAGCATTTTTTTTGAGTTTCAACTCCTTTTTTATATTTTTGAAAACGCATAGATGTACGACACGCACCGATATTGGATTAATAATAATTATCCTACATCAATGTTATTCAATCAGTGCCTCATTAAAAAAAAATTACTACCTTGCCATTTATTACGTTAGTATTCACAATCTGTTGGCAAATCTATCGGATAATGTCGCAAATAGAGCGTGGTTAGGACCGGTAAATAACGGGACGCTCCGGTATTCACTGCCGAGGCGCCGGGATCTTGTTATATTGATAGAAAGAGAACATTTTCTTGGTTCAGGAGGAAGGAATCGGGTGAAGGTTTATCATCATTGGGGCTCAATATGGATCTCATAAACTTAGATTATTTATTTATTTATTACAGGCTCACTTAGTAAACATTTTGGTACAATCAATATGATATAATTATATTATTACTTTTATCGCTCAGTAAACCACTCAATTTTAAAGTGAAAAAGCTAAATATTGCTTTAAAATTTGAGATACCGTTCCGTACACCTCCATGTGCTTACGATGTGGACATATCAGTGTACGGAGTTTTAGCTTTTATTCGATGCGACTGAAGACCGCAAATCGCCTGTCTATACCTCCGGATCTTCTAAATTTTGGGTGAATTCATTCGTGTAACTGCGTTGGCGTGGCTGTTATGCACTAAAAGGACTATTAGTCAAAAATGTTTTGGCATTTTTGCCATTTGCCATCTTCGCCGATGCTTTTTGGGATATATGCTTTGTTTATCGCTATCGTCTCTTGTCCTTAATGTTTTTTTTTGATAGTTGCTTTGATCTATCATTACGTTTGTATTTGATTTCGTTACGAAATTTTGTACTTAGATTTTTGATAGTTTTAATTGTCATAAGGATGCATTTTAGATTGTTTGAGTTCTGTTATCATTATACATATGTAACAATATAATATTGTGTTCATATTTATATCATTTATTGCACTATAATTAAATTACGTCATAATATGCTATATATTGTTCAATAATTATGATAACTTCAATTTAAAAAAAAAAGAAACTTTAAATTTCCTGTGAAGTAAATGCACATTAGCATGCACGTATACATGATTTTCTTACGTCAATGTCTTCTCACTGCGGACGGAAAATTAGTTTGTTGAAAATCTGATTATAAAAACAGACAAATTTAATTACGCATTATTCAACATTATGGTAAATATATGCACAAACATAATTCGTTTAGCAACTTCGGCTGAACTGAAGCTATAAAGCAGTAAGTTTGACTCTAACAAATTTAGCATTGCGCCATTAACTCGGTACAAGCGATTGAGTTTGAAGCTCGGGCTCGTGGCAGCATGTCCGCGTCGAATCGGATACGTTACGGCGTCGTGTCGTGTGCGATAAACGTCCTTACGCGAGGAGTTCCATAACCGAAACTGTAGAAAGTCCTTCTAATATTGTAAATGTGTAAATTTGGATGAATAAACTACTGGACAAAAAATTTAAAACGCTCGCGGACAAAGTTGCGGGCAAAAGCAAGAAACACAAAAGCCCAAACAAAAAAACAAAAAAAAAACAAACCTTTCAAGATTGTAAAGAATAGTTGTTAACGAGTAGCAGTAGTAGTATACGTATTTGAGCAAAAAAACGTTTTTTTAACACAATCAATAAAAAGGTACTTTTGAACCTACTTTGGATGAAAGTAATACAACTAAGTTTAGTAAATTTGGAGTGGACTTTTAAAGTTTCTTAAAAATTAATGACTAAATCTATCTGAAACTAGCCGATACTCTGAAAATGATTTCGATTTTTCATTATACTTATTTCGAACCAGTTTCAGATACCTACCATTTCGGTTACAGTCATAGTATCCAGATCCGAAACATCACATCAATAACATCCCTGGTCAGGAACTCAGGTCTGTAGTATTGGATCGATTGTGTGCCACTTGTGTACTGAAACCGATGTTTTGTCCACAGTAGGCACACACTGTGGACACACGGAACGGATCAGTGGAAGAGGCTTTAGTCAAAACGTTGTTTGTTTGAAGTACTTCCTTCACTGTTTTAGTAGTAGTTTACAGGTAGATATTTAATTGACATTGGTTTCAATGAGTTCCTTAATAACTTCCTTAGCTTAGTATGATAATTGATTATTCAGTTTATCGTGTACTTAAATAAAGTTTTAATAGGTACTTTATTAAAGGATAGTTATTTAAGTACCAGAAGTAAAATCATTGAATATCACATTTTTGATAGTATAAATAAGTAGCAAACGTCAAGAATTTGCTGTTTTACTGTGAATCCAGATAAGTCCCACCTAAACTCCGTTTCACGAATCGGAATCCCAATGAACAAAATACTCGCAGCTCATTGGTCAATGTGTAGCAAGTGGCTAAAATGGCTAATGAGACTCACGACCATTAGATAACCAAAGAGCACACGCAGATAAATCTCTAATTTATAGGATTGTTTTACTATATTGTTATGTTAATGTTGTTAGTGTAGGTTTTGTATGACATTTCCAAGCAAGTCATGTTAATGGTAAGACGTCAATGTTCCAAATTTAAACAATTTACTATTTAAAGCGACTCCGTACCAAAAACAATATATTCTAATGTAATATCAATTAATAATTTCAATCGTCTTAATTACACGGGACGCGGCTCGCGTGACGGACACCGTCTCTAATCGATTGTCCCGGACCGGCGGCGGTATTGTACCGTTGTACGCTAGTGTTGTACCGAGCCTTTGTTTGTCAAACGTATTAATTTGGACAATGAATGAGCCGCTAATATCTCTGTTCGAATTTCAAAATTACGTAATAACTTGATTGAGTTATGTGATTAATTTAGTTTTGTTGTTCTGAAATGGATTGATTATGATTTTAACAGATTAATGTTACGGAATTTTAAGTGCTTTAGTTGTTTTCATGTTACGATAATAATTCCTATACAAAATGTATAGGAATATAATTTGTGAAGAAAGGCCTTCGAATGGCAACCACGTCTAGACAAAAGGAGTAGGTACCCACACCTCTTTAACCAGATGGACTTAAACTTACAAATCAGATTCAGAGGGCCCAAGAGGGAGCAGAATGACTTAGATCAAGGGAATCATTAGATTTTGGCTAGACGTACTTATTACTTAAACATTTTTAAATCATTTAAGATTTTGTCATGTAGAAATGGCATGTAAGATCATGGTAAAAAGCTATCCTAATTTCGTTTTAAGTATACGATAAAACACTTGCACTTGGTCACACGAACTACCTATATAGGTCCTACATACATTATTATGTAATATACATCTATATTTTTGTGACCGCTGACAAATACTGCGCTAGTCTAGCAGCCGCAGTCTACAGCCGCAGCCGCAAGCCGCACCGCTTAAGCTGCAACAACCCGTAACACGATTATGTAATTTGCACTATGACTCTCCAAACGAGAGGCTGAAACAAAAAGAGAAACCGGTTCAAACAGCCTCGAACCGGCTCAAACCGGCCGTTCACGAATACATAAAACGCTCGCCACTATGCTTTGAGGAATGTGAATGAAATAATTAGTGACGACAACTGGGTCATAGCAATCAAAGTTACGAGTACCTACGAGTACGTACCATTATAGGTACATACGTATATTAAGTGTACAGTGTAAGTCAAAGTAATTTTTTTGGGTTTTGTGCTCTAAGTGACATTTCATTTTGTAATTCGCACAAAATGTTCGGAGTTGGGCGCGATTTACAAAATTAAATAAATAAATAACGCTTCACACTCATAGCCCCACACTAGGATTCCGTGTGTCGTTGGTGCCATGGACACATACAAGACAAAAACACAACACACAAATTCAATTCATCAATTCAAATTCATCATTCAAATGTCATCTACAATAACGATGAAGGAAAACATCGTGAGGAAACCTGCACGCTAAGGCTTGTCTTAATTGGCCGTCGCAGTCCAACACAACCGATCGACCAACCAACATGACAAATTTTAAACACAACGTATCTGAATAGAGTTTTTTAGACCAGCGTCGTGGACTAAGCCCTTCTCATTGTGAGAGACTCGACCCCGCAATAGGTCACTAATGGGTTAAAGACGTAAACTTCGTGACACAAAACTTTTAATACACCTATAACAATGTGATTACCATAACAAAACTACTCATATCGTCCCTTAATCGCTTCCATTCTACGAAAGTTACTGCGAAAGTTTAAAGTACCTATTTTGAAAAGAATATGGGAGTAGTCGGTAGTCAGTAGTTGGAGACGGCGAAGTTTTAACAACCGATGGAGACGATTCAAACGATCGTCTTTTTAAATCTTCCATGGGGTACAAACTTCTCGAAAATAAGATACGAGTAGTACCTAAGTATTTTTTTTTATTTAAATCTTCAAATAGGTACCAATTTACAAGAGATTTGTGTTATGATGTCTCTAAATTTATGTTTTGCTAATCAAATATGCGGACAAAGCTTCTGTAGAGTCTAATTTAGAAATATGTAAATAATAGTCTAGAATATCTGCTACAAAAATCCTTGCTATTTAGGCCACTAACATTATAATGCCTAAATATGTATGAGTGCGAGTGGGTGATATTATATTCTTAATTTAATATTTGAACCTTTAGAAAGGTAAATCGAGTGGTACAAACGGTTTTTTTAACTGTTAAAATTTAAGGTTTAAGTACCTACAGTTTAAAAAAGGTTAATACTTGAGCAAATAAATATCTATTTCTTATCTTATTCAAGTTCATTTGATTCCCACAAAGAAAAGAGCTTCAAATGAACACCCAATTAAAACGAAAATATAGTTAAACTGAGGGATATTTTAAATGCTTTTATTATTATTGTATGTGGAATAGTCAGGCTTAAGATCATAGTCCGTAGGCAGCATCTATTAAAAACTCCTACTCGTATTAACGCAAATTCATATATTTTTAACCAACTTCAAAAGATGAGGAGGTTACATGTTCGAGTGACATTTCTTTCTTCTCGTTCAATTCATTTGCTCCTTGCAACTAAAAGAGATAAAATCTAGTTAAAGTGAGTGATATTAAAATGCTTCTGCTATTATTGTGTGTGGGAGTGGTCAGCCCCGTCGGGCAGCAATAACGAAATGGCACAAATCGAATCAGCCGAGAGATATAGCCATCACATTAACGACGATTCTAGACGTTTAGCAAAACCGGTGGTGCAAGTTAACGTTAAATTATTTTAACAGTATTTCCCTCTCTTGTATTTATGTCAAAGTAGCAAACGAGTTTGTCAATCCGGCGCAATTCTTTATGTGCATACATCTTTAGGTGGTTGGTTGGCGACGGTTGAATATCAACCTAAGGGACGGCCAGTGAGTAATTTAATGTGAATATAACATCGAGGAATAAATTTGAGGCGAATTTTTTTTTCTTTCCGATAACTACCTTTCCCAAAATGAAATCTAAAAATTTACTTGCATAACAATACCTATCATTACCGTGCTTAATTGACGTTGTAGGTATGTACATACTGAAATGAACGCTAATCAAACTAGCCCCTACATTCCTATAAACATTATAAACTTAACGGATCAGAAATGAAAAATTAAGGGGGTAGTAAAGAATTGAATTGAATTGAATTTCATATATATTCAGTATGATATGATAGATGCAATGCTATAATAATAATAGCTAATGCAAAGTAAATCCATTCCCCGCTATCGCTTATAACTAGAGCCATCCGCTAGCCCATTGTAGCGTTGTAGAGTCCGCAATAGCGGATACATCTCCATTACGACTCAATTCATTTGGCGTATTGTGGCGGGAGTGACTCGGAATTTACTCGGGAATTGTCCAAATATCCCGCCGTCTTAAACTCCGCATTTCGGAGATACGACTCCTATTGATAGCGACAAATCTTAACTAAAAGTTGGAACGAGATAACGGCTAAGTAATGACGTTATGGTGGAGGCTTATGGTACGATTAATCGAGTAACATTGTGTATGTTGAAAATACGATGGATTGTCCTTTTCTGTTAAACGACCATTCTTAATAATATTTACTAACAGTATTAAAGTATATACCTACGAGTATGTAGTAGTATGTTTACTAGCTGTCACCGCAAACTTTGGACCAGAAAAGCCGAGTGTGAGTTCCACGATATTTATTTATTCTTCAGATTCTCTCTGCCTCAGATCGATTATTTATCGCCCTATTTAGATTTTCTACAATACACCAGTTGAAAACAAACAGACTGAGTCTTAATGGTAAGTGATCACTGCAGCCCATAGGCGGACACCACACCTTACAGAGAAATGGAGTTAAACGTATGAAAAGTTTTTATTTTCACAAATTTTGGTTAATTTTCGATTTTACAGAGAACTCGATCAATCCACATCAAACTCCTTTACTTTTTCTTTTTCTTTACTTCAAGAAATACAATAAAAATATAGTCAATAAAAATTGTATAAAAAATATATCTCTCGCACCCTTCCTCCCTTCGAGTCACGCGCCGAAAGAATAACAAACCAGATCATTAGGGACATTATAGGATGATTTGACGGTAACTAGGCAACAGTACCTCCGCGGGGCGCCGGGAACCCGTCTCGTTAGCCCACAGCCCACGTGTCCTACAATTATGCGTTTTTGGCGATGGGCACGTTTGAGGCCAATGATAGCCCGAGAGCTGGTAGATATTTTTTGAAAAGTGTTGGAGGTAGGTATGATAAAATCGTGCTGAATCGATTGTTTGTTATGTCCGAGCACCAAAAATGCAGAATTAGCTGGCGGATGAGAGTTTAGGCAAACTAAAAAAATGTGTGCGTGGCGTTTTGAAATTTTTGTTTGAAATCTCGCCAAATGGCCAGAAAATTGCTATTTTCATTAAAAATATTATGTTGAAAATTTTCAACGCGCTTCAAAGATTTTATTTTTATTTTTGATAAAAATAATTTTGGCGATGACTGGCGAAGTTATAAACCCAACTCAGTGTTCAGGCTTGATTTTTTTAAATTTCCTAAATACTACATTAAATGTAGCAAAAAAATTTCAAAACGACTCAAATATTTACTTTTACAAAAAAGAAATTCCCTAAGGGGTTTGGCCAAAATTCCATTATCCGCCTTTAGGATTGAGTAAATTCAATAATCTGCCAACCAAGTCTGTATTTTTGGTGTTAAAATATTACAAATAATCGATTTAACATTATTTTACGATGCCTCAACACAAACACTTCTCGAAAAACGTTTACTAGCTCCCGGTCTATAGCTGGTGGTCCAAAAGAGAAGACTACCGAACACTTTTGACACGCGACGTGAAATTCGACGGACATTTGCTGACGGGCTTTTGTCGACTTGATGGATGGCTCTTCGCTCCTGTCTGGCTCTCTGTCTATCTGTTGCTGGGAGATCTCCGTTTGACGAACTGATGGTTAGTTACTACGTCTCTAAATATTCTGTTTTGTTCTTGTCCAATTTGGCAAACAACCTTGGTAGTACTTTTTATTGATAAAAGATTAAATTTCTTGAAAAAATAATTACCTAAAAATTTGTGTCAGTCAGCATTAAACGGTGTTTGCGGTAATTTTAAATCGCACATTAAAATAAATGGCAGTCTAAGATAACCTAACAAACTGAATTTTTTTCAATAAAAAGATAGTGCCAAGATTGTTTACTAAATTGGACAAGAACAAAAAAATTACTGTACTAATTTGAAAATAGCCAAAATAGGCTATAACATGG
Organism: Erynnis tages; assembly: GCA_905147235.1. Taxonomy (NCBI): domain Eukaryota; kingdom Metazoa; phylum Arthropoda; class Insecta; order Lepidoptera; family Hesperiidae; genus Erynnis; species Erynnis tages. Next base: position 10,971,320 of record LR990086.1, read on the forward strand.
CCTGCGTTTCGGCTATTAGCATTACAATCTTACAGTGATCGGAGCTCATGTTAAGGACAGATAGGTCAAAAACTAGTGTAAGCTGACCCGACATAATCCTGTTATTTGATTTGGATGAAAGCATAGGACTCTTTCTCTACAAATACCTACTAAATCGAGGCGACTGTCAATTTGTATATTTGAAAATAGCGAAACAAATCTCATGGAGTTTGTCCATGTTTCCACCATAATTAGGATCAGTTGTACCGACGATCGTTATCGGCGGATTAGTGGCCGCACGCGCACCACCCCGCTGGCTCGGGTTCACACTCGTGCGAGCGAAATAATAACTTGTATACTTTGTTCATGCCTATTAAGCTGAAAACCAAAGTGATGAACTCTTGCCTTATACCATGCCTGACCTATGCTTGCCAGACATGGAAATTTAACAAAAATGTTAAAGATAAAATTATAACATGCCAACGTGGGATAGAGATTTATGTTAAACATCAGAAAAATACAAAAAATACGACACGCAGAAATTGGAAATGGAAGTGGGCTGGACACGTGGCGCGCCTTCAAGACCAAAGATGGACTAAAACCATTACAGCGTGGAGAGGCCCGGTAGGCCAAAGGATAAAAGGAAGACCTCGTAAAAGATGGGAGGACGAAATTATACACATAGCGGGACCGAACTGGATGCAAACTCGAGAGAGCATTGGCACAATTTGGAGGAGGCCTTCACCCGCAAAAGGGTTCTTGCAAACTAATTTTTATTACAAAAATATAAATAAATTTAAATTATTAAATAATTAATATTAATTTATAAAGAGTTAAACACTTAATGTAAACTGAATTGTTTGCGAGAAATACAGGCTTTTTTATTTTATTTTATTTATTTTGTACTTTGTTCAAAGGGACTCTCTGATTTCCCAAATCATAAAATGACAAAGACAAAACGTTTATTTGCATAAATATAGACCGATAGAATTGTTATATTATATACAAATAATTTTGATCATTCTATATTTTCCATATGCAAATATAGTAATGAGATAACTAAAATCATCACTTTACATGATGAAGTAAAGTGATGTTTAACATGTTAAAATTTGCATGGTTGTTATAGATTCGCGTAATTTTGCCCGAATTGGACAATGAGTCAATTTTAGCTTTTAATTTTAGTCTTTTAGCTCATACCCGAGTGGCGCAGTGGTTAAGACACCGGTGCATTACGCGGAGGGTCCTGGGTTCGATTCCCAGCAGAGCAGAGGTGCGAATGATGAATTTGAATGTCTGTTTCTAGACATCCACGACACAGGGAGTCCTAGTGTGGGGCTATAAGTGTGAAGCGTTATTTGTTTTATTTATATATTTATTCCTCGCCTTTTTGTCGTCATCGCCACAAATCTTGATTTTCACCGCTCCAAACGAATTACTAGAAACTCCATACTTCTTAGCTAGTAACAGATAGCTACGAGTAACACACATTTTTCTGTCAATTACGAAAAACCCCATATTTCTCGGCTGTTGAGACGTAGCTACACATATTGTTCCGTCAAGACGTACTCGTACCTAACATAATGTAGTAATACAGCGAGACTGTAGATTATTGCACAGACAGACGTAATCAGGAGGGTGGCAGCTAGCCAGACATATCCCGCTGTGGATCCTTTCAATTTCCACTTTACGACCGTTCCTAACATATTTCTTGCACATCTAGAATTCAGTACTTAATCATATGTAGGCACATCCATCCCTAACTTGACATCTTCATTGTAACAAAATTAAATGTATGTTTCTGTGTTTTTCTGTCCTTGATAAATGATACCAGTTCTTCACTTTTTTGATTTCTTTTTTGGCAAAGACGTATCTCACGCCAGGGTATTGTGTCAATTTGGAAATTTGTAAATGTACCAGCTATTAAGAAAACTTCGATAGCATGATTCAGCGAACTCGTAACGCCATCTCTTAACGAGTGGTGTTGTTTCTTTAAAGTAAGGCATAGAGTTTTACCAAATGCTATTGTAGCTAACTATTTTAGCTAGGTCTTGTGCTTAATTTGGACATTGTGACTGACTGTTAGCCATAATTTAAGCTTCGGTAGTCGATTGAAATATAATTTTGCTTAGTCAAACGACTTATTTTGACTTTAACATCAACGTTAATGTACCTTTTAAAATGTTTTAAACTGAATAAATGATGACTTGTATTTCACCATCTGTGTGCCTTTTGTAAAGAAAAAAACATTCACATTATCTTATGCACTGTCAAACTGACATGAAATCGAATTAAATTTAAAAACCTAACGCATTTAAAATTCGATTTGTAAGCACTCATAACGCTGTGCGCCAACACAATAACCTATCTTTTATAACATAACGGATGCGATTATAGTATGTAATGCGTGTACATAAAGATGATAATTGCGTGTGTCCTTCAGCATGTTATTAGAGTTTGTGTTGCCGGGGGTACGATAATGAATATTAATAGTAGGTACACATTATGGGACACTGCCGACAAGTCGTGGGGACGCAGTGCCAATGTTTATGGATAAATGAGTGCCGTTTTTATTTGTTTTGATGTATTTTTGCGGGAACTTTGTTATTATAAATCATTTTTATTAAGTTTTATTTAGTTGGACTTCTCACGATGATTTGCGTCCTTATTACACTTGTTTAGTTTAGCTGTGATTTTTTTCCAAAGCCTTTATTATGAGATCTTCCTATCTTTATTTATCGGACTATTTGTTGGAAGGCTTGCTCCTATGTTGCTTTTGCCAAGAGTTTGTTGCGATTTTATAATCTCTCTGCTTGTTACTCCAGTATATTATGCTATATCATTATCAACATTCCTTCCTATTAGCCTCTATATTAGCTACAGTCAGTATTCAGACCGTAGGTACTTTCAGAACAGTTTCTTCTATACAAACCATTTCAAAATACTCAGTCAAAGTTTCTAAGCGACTGAATTTGAGTACAAGCTCAATTACTATTGGCTACTTTTAAATTTCTTAAAATAACACCTTCCTGGTGGGTACCAGCTCATAGCTCACCTTGAAGTGAGATTTTAAATTTTATTATTTTATTTTTTGTTATTTTTTTGAATTTCGGTCGGGTGGTGTGTCAAAAATATGAGAGGAGACCTAAATGTACATGGCTTCACTACTCTATTTTTTTTCTATTTGTGGAAATCATGAAACGGGGAGTTCATTCATCTAATTCATTCGTCCATTTCAATAATTCCTAATTTGGTAGGCCTCGTACATTTTGTAGAAATCTTTCATTGTCTTTCAAATGTAATGTTGTGGATATTCATAATCGCAGTTTTCACATTAACGATTAGCGAGGGAGTCAGTCCCTCAACATCGTTTATGGTAATTATAGCTTGCGAACGAGACCGAAGCATCGTGATTAATAGTTCTAGCAAGTGTAGGGTGCGATATAATACAATTTGGAGCTCTATGTTGTATTGTAACGGAGATACAATTAAAATTTATTTCGTGCTTGCCTTTGCTCGCGATGTGGCACGCGCTTTTTATGTTTCTTTCAATTTTTTGGAGTAGAATCAATGTTTAAAAATTGTTTGGACTCCTGGCCATATTACACACGTACATTTACTAGTAATATTTTCAACATTTAAAGCACAATTTTAAATTATATATTTTTTAAATTTCACGGATGTTTTTCTTATATTTGTATAAGGCCCATTTTAAACATCTCATCTAGCAAATAAATAAAAGCATATCCAATGTCTTGCCTTTGCCTTCGGTATCAATATGAGAATACCTGTAAAATGAATTTCAACTCAATCGGCTATGTTCCTAGCTTGTAAGGGAAGACAGGGATAAAGCATTTTTTTCGTAAATCATTGCAGCTCATGGGCTCAACTTTAAATAGTTGAGCCTAAAGTTTTATGAACTAAACGAGTTGCTACGCTTCAGGACAGCTATCGAAGTCAAAATTTAATAATTCCAATCTCAAGTGTACATATAGAATTAAAAATTAACTTGAGTTTACCTAGTCTGTTAAAATCCACAAAATATTTGCATAACAAAGTGTGAACCGAACAAAAGGTACAAAAAGTGTCCTGTCGAAAGCACCAATTTGAGATAAACAAACAACTTTGAGCCACTGGACGCGTCATTATTGCACGTTAGGGCCACGGGCGGATCCGAAGGGAGGAGCTGCCGAGCGAATATAACCCTTATCCCATCCCCATAAGGTGTTTAAAAGATAATGGGGCCGTGTAATTTATAGTTCATCTCATAAATTGATTATTACACATGGAGTACGGGATAAGTCAGCTGTAATCGGATTAGGGGCGCACACCCGCCGCTCTGCGGTCCTTATTAAATTGTTTTTGTACATTTTTATGCGATGATCGGTGGACCGACGCGTGTCGTTCGTCTTAATAATCAGTCGGTCGGACGACGGTTTGTCCGTAATGCGCGATTTATGGAGTTGTGTTTTGTTTTGTTGTCGAGGATAAAGGTCTGTCAACCAAGACCTCTTTCGTTTCGAGAATAGAATGAAATAACGTGATAATTATATTGTAACGTCTTCAACATTACTATGTTACAATTGTTGTAGATATTATTATATTATTATTTTTTATTGTTTTCTTGTATGTAAGATTGTAAGCTTAACTCATAGCTTCATCTAGTTACTTATAACGACGAGGTAGATTTCTAAAGGACTTAAAGGACGCTCTTTAACAATGTAAAAAGCTTGAATGTCTACCTTGAATTTTTTCAACATTTTAATATGGTAATTTTCATGCACGTAAAATCAGGCACTTTAGTAAAATAAAAATGTTTGCAGTCAAAATAATTACAATCGTCACTAGGTACCTACGCAAGTATATTAACTTATTAATTTGAATCGTTAAAAGCTCTACATCAGAATGATCGGGGCTCTTCTTTACAAACGGCGACATACGGCGTTATAATCAACTCGCCACTTGAGTCCTCTGATACCCTGTAAGCCCCGGACTTGTGGGGATTACACTTGTCATCTTAGCTTTGGACTTCAAACAACCTAACTATCTTGTAATAATGGTATTTTTAAAATGATAGTTATGTTTGAAATAATAATTTTCAAAATTTTAAGACCTTTTTTTCAGAGACACGTAGTAAGATTATGCTAACACATTTAGTATGAAATTATTGTCAATGGTAAGAAATGGTAACATTTTACATTACGAGAACATTAACAGTTTATGCTATTTCGAAAAAAAATGCGAATTTTCTTAACGCCACAGATATTTTATTTGAGACGACCAACTTATTCCTCATGAGTAGCGAGTGTAGCGACGCATTCACTTACGAAGAAGATGTAAGCAAAAATGTGAGTAATAAAAAAGTAAGTTCAAATCGTTTTCTCTTACTGCGATATCGTACACGGTGTAGCTGCCCCCACCTCCCCCTACCCACCGGACGCTAGGTAGCCATTAGTCTGAGCACGCTGATTGCTAACTCAACGGGCTTATTGTTTTTCTTCTTTAATGAAACGCAATCTTCACGCAATGCAGGGCTTTTTATGATTTTCCTACGCAAACATTACGTTCATAAATGTGTACCTATCTTCTGTTGTTTCACCTTACATTTTCTAAGAAGGAAGCAAGTAATCGATCTCTAACCGTGTCAAAACATTATTTATAATCTAAAATGGCCGATTTCATGGACCGACTTTAAACAATTTTGAAAATAAAAAGAACCTAGAGTTTAAATAAAATATAATATAGTGGAGTGGATTCTCAGTTGAGTCAGCTTCTTTCATATGTACGTACCTAATATTAATTCTATTAAAGTGTGTCCCATTGCCGGGTCTGTTCGATCCCATTGGTATGGTCACTTTTAGCTTGTTTAAGTTGATGAAATCAATTCAAAAAGTAGTAATAAATAAATAAATAACGCTTCACACTCATAGCCCCACACTAGGATTCCCTGTGTCGTGGGTGCCATGCACACACACAAGACCAGAAACAGAAATTTAAACTCATCATTCAAATCTCTGCTCTGCTGGGAATCGAACCCAGGACCCTCCGCGTAGCGCACTGGCGTCTTTACCAACTGAGCCACTCGGGTCGTCAGTATCCATCGTAATCCAGAGCCAAATCCCTGTTCTACTATAATGTATGGTAGGTACACGTTTTACCCCGCCTCCCCCTCCCGCCGGACGTTAGTAGCCAGTAGCCGCTGCGCGCTAATTGAACCGGCGCGGGCTTATTGTCTCTCTCCTAATGAAATTGTTCACACTTGCCAACACAACTATTTTCATTATTTTTCTTTGGTTTCTCGAGTAATTTTCTATGTTTATTGTCAGTACCCATTAATGACCCACTACAGGGTCGGGTCTCCTCTCACAATGAGAAGGATGTAGGCCTTAGTCCACCACGCTGGCCTACCGTGGGTTGGTAGACTTCGCATGCCTTTGAGAACATTTTTTTTGTGAACTCTCAGGCATGCAGGTTTCCTCACGATGTTTTCCTTCACCGCAACAGCAGGTGATATTTAATTTCGCCTATGTTTATTGTTTAAGCTTTATTGAAAAAAATGGTAGGTAGCTGTGACACGATATCATTTAATCTGCCGCTAACAGTATCATATAGGAATGCTAATCTGGCACCTAGATTAACATTTTAACACCTAGATTATTTTTTTTTTACATATCCTTGTAGTTTGCGCCTATAATTGAGGTGGCACTTAGATTAGCCCCTAAAATGACTATATTTTATTTAACTGTATTGGTGTACTCCTTGTTGGTGCAACTTATTAATAAATAAATAAATAAATAAACACACCCATTAGATACTTTTTACATCCGTAACATCTGTCGGTACCAATTTTCATCGAAATCCAAATGGCTCAACATTCTTAGCTGGAAGAGTAGTTAACAAATATCCATCCATCAAGCCATCCTTACAAACTTCCGCATTCATAAGTAGGATAGGATAGGAAATAATAACTATCTACAATTAGTGGTCAGTTACCCGTTGGTTGTCTGTGAAATCGTAGGTACAAAGCTTAATTACCAGTCGGTACAATGAAGGTTCCTGATGCAGGAGCTATAGATATCTGTTTCGTTCATCGCGTAATTTACGAGAAATGCGATCGCGTGCTCGACAGAGGAGCATCAGTGGGTGCAGCGTAGGTACATACATGCAGGTATGTTCGGTGTACTACTGACTGATAACTGACAATACTAACCAATCTGAAATAAGGTCTAACAAATAGGTACTAACAGCTTGGTTAGTTATGTTTTGCTTTGTAACAAGTCCAACCCTACGAAAATAAACGATTTTTGATTTTAAAGCTTACAGACAGATGGGATACTGATGGTAACTAAAAGGTAAGCACCTACTTACATAGGGGTAGGTGCTTGGGAAAGTTTTTTTTCAGGACTCTTATTTGTTAATTAAACATTTTTCGCAGTAAATTATTAATAACTACAATTACCTACTAACTTAACATAAATTAGTTTAAGATTCACATAATTTTTAAATATGTAAAGTTTATGACTGCCTTATTTTGAATTATGTACCTACCTACAAATGCCTAATCTTGATAAAATGACTTAGTAAGATTACTAACCATAAGTCCATGAATTAAAAAAAAATTAGATACAAAATTGATGTAGTCCATATTCCATCAATCCCGGATATTTTCTCTATACCCGTTGCAAGGATACCCGGATACCCGGGTACCTGCAGCCGATGCAGCGGTAATATCGGCGATTGCATTTCGCGCCAATTACCGCCAGCCATACCGGATAACCGGCTTTACAGGGTTTGAGCATAACCGGATAGCCGGATAAACAGCCGTGCCTGATTGGATTTACCGGTTTTAGAATAGAACAGGGACGGATATTCCGGTGTAAATAGCCGCTAGATGATTAGATCGTTTTGTGGGTTCGGGTCCTTGTTAGTATCCGAAAATAAATAGCTACCTACTACTACGTTATCCTAATAAGCAGTTATCTACCTATTGAAAGGAGCTGTATGTCTAATAATGCCAATTCTGAAAGTAGATAATAGATATCTACTCATCTGATACTTGAAAAAGTTAACAACACCTATTTAAGACTAAGCTAGTTACTAGGTATCGCAGTTGATTACAGAATAGTTCCAGAATTCATTAGGTAGGTATATTTTTTTTACGGTTTGAAATTTGTATTACCTAGTTTAATATAGTACTTAGGTACCTACCCACTATCAAAATAATTAATTAATTAAATTTGATGTTTAACGTTATAAAAGTCCACTATTTTAATATTAAGTAGATCCAAACAAAAAATTACCTTAATTGATCCGAAGCTGCAATTTTTGGCGATTTACGACTCTACAATAAGTCCTAGATTGATTTTTATTGCGTTCAATCGACAAAAATAATATGGTATGCTTTTTAGTTCAAAATTGAAAATGAGGTAACGTTAGGTAAGTAATAAGTAATAAAAATACCTTTTACAGATAACTAAATCCTCACCCTTATTTTAGTAGGTGCCAACCTTAACTGGATAGTAAGGTAGGTAACGTATTAATTTATTCGTTACTGACACTTACCTACATTGAGAGCAATAGGTAAAACTACATTTATTTATACAGACGTAAATAAAATTACCACTCGTGCAGTGTCGAATTATATTGTATGCTCAGACTTAAAACGCGAGCAAACAAAACGCTCGCAAAAAGACCAGCGAAGACAAACCCCGGCCGCCATGCCACTCGGGGGGGCGGGGCTAATAAAACAATCGTTCACAACACAGACATAACTGCTCAACCACTAGCTAAACGAATCAAGCTCTAAATTATAAGTAATAAGATTCTGATTTGAGTGGCCATTGACGTCGCTTACGTCGTTTCGTGTCGCGCGGGGATCGCGAAAGTGGCCAATCAGCGCGTGGTTGCCACGGTTACGTGTTTTTCCTCGCGCCCTGATAGATGGCGCTGATTACAGTATAAGGGAAACGTGTATTGCTTGAAAATGTTCTAGAGATTAGTTATTCAAAATAAGACAATTGTAGGAATAGGGTGGGTATGTTTTCGAAAATAAAGAACCCATACTTGTGGTTTGGACGCTGTAAATCAATTTTCGATTCGTAGTACAAACGCTTATAAACAAACTTAATTAAAACAGGAGGTTATTGATTCCAATGTTCTTACAAAGCCGTAGTTATTGACGGTAGATTGGGTTGCTTTTTCTGCATTAAAAGCAATAATTTATGCAAGCTCCATTCGAAACAGTAATAATTATAGTAAGTAGCAGAAACAACAGCAGCCAGCATGATTGCATAATAATACGTTTATTGCAACGTCTCACAAACTGCGCCCGGAATTGAGGAAACCTAATCTCCAGAAAGCCATTATACCGAAAATTCAACGACCATCACTCATAACTGCGCTCCAACTCGAAAATAAACTCTAACTTTAAAGAAACAGATTTCATTTTCGAGTGGCACCCGCCGAAAATTTGTTTGCCGAGAAAATTAAGTGGTAATAAACTTTACTCGGTTATATTAGGGTTTAGTTTGGATTGTGGAACGCATTCGAGTTTGGAAATGAAATTTTCATAAATGCGTAAAAGGGAAGGGCGTTGCGGGGTGTGGGGGGAAGGGGGGGAGGTGTATTTGTGTTTCCCCAGTTTCCGAGGGAAGGCGCTACTTGAGGCTGTGTGTAGCGAGCAAACGGAAAAACTATTAATAATAATTACGGTTCTAGTACTGAGTAATTATTTCGTAGGTACCAGGAATACATGGACAGGTTAGGTATCATTGGCGGGTGGAGTGTAATTGTCGCGTCTCTTTTTCTCTTGAATCGAATGCTATTTCCGTCTCTGTCGTCTACTACTTAATTAGAGGTTACGCATCGGTAGAGTTACATCTACAGTGGTACCTGGCAATTACTTGCTTTGAGCTCGGGTCTAATTAAAACAGCTAGCGATCTAAGTATTCGAATGGGGACAACGATACTTACAATGATCATAGGAAATATTTTTGACAATTGTTATAATTTGATTTGTAGCTTTGAAACTAGAATATTTAATAAACAAAACCTAACATAATAACATCAACAATCTAACATACTTACTGTTTAAGTATACTTATGTATATCAGTGATATGAGTGAATGCGGTGATAGCCCAGTGGCTTAGAATTCGACCTCGAATCGAGGGGTCCGGGTTCGAATCCCAGTGGGACGCACCAATGACTTTGTAAAAAAGTTATATGCGCTTTATAAAATTAAATATCACCTGCTGTTACGGTGAAGGAAAACATCGTGAGGAAACCTGCATGCCTGAGAGTTCACAAAAAAAAAATGTTCTCAAAGGTATGTGAAGTCCACCAACCCGCAGTGGGCCAGCGTGGTGGACTAAGGCCTACATCCCTCTCATTACGAGACGGAGACCCGACCCTGTAGTGGGTCGTTAATGGGTTACTGGCATGTATATCAGTAAACTTATGGGTTACCTAGGTATTTGGATTGATTATTAAATTTTCTATTACTAAATACTCCGGTTATTCAGACTCTATATGCAAGTCTTACTGATGTTATTTTGTTTTTAGTTCATGGTTTACCTAGATATGATTTACTTTGTTTTTTACTTATCTCAACTCTACATCGACTCTACTTTTGTTAAACTTTCAACTTGTTAGAAGTAGTTGAATTATTTGAAACATGCTTATGGGCATGTAAGCCCACTTGACGTGCAATAGTGACTGCTACCGATGGACCGAGTCTGGTTCTTTCCATCATGAGATCATAATGGAAAAAATATGATGACACTTATTATGATTACAATCAATTGTCAGTTCGCTAAGCTTTTATAGGTAATCTACCAAATTAAATACCCACCAATGAAAACTCAGTAATCAAATAAATGTTATTAGGCCATAGAAGCCAAGAAGGCACCAAAAAAGTTCAAAAGTTCTTTTCTATGAAGCTGCAACGGAAAGACGAAGAATCGTATACAGATACATACTCACCAATTATACATTTCAAAATCTTAGGCCATTAAAAATAATATTGAGTTAAACCATTGTATCAGTATAAAGCATGGATTTCTGGTGGTTTTTAGTTAAATACTAAGAGTGGCGAAACACTATCTTCACGTAGGCAAACATAACGAATCCAATCGAATACGGCGATTATTCCGCTTAAACCGCTCAATTCGACCGATCACGAACGGTCTATTTGCCGATTTGTGAATAAAAAAGCCAACAATTGGCTCACGACTTCCTTCCGCGAATTCAGAATTCTCCAAGTTGGAGAACGTTGCGCCAAATATCCAGTTGCGGTGTCGAGTTCGCGCGAGAGTAGTAGAGTGCGCATGTTGGCCGCGCTTGTGGTACTTTGATAGGTACTAATAATTTATATTTGGCTGCAAGCCTTCTAAGGCCCACTGTTTCCCACGGGTTTCTCCCCACAACGGGGGGAGGCCTAGAGTATATTGGCAGAGGTCCAATGAATTATAACAAAATATTATTCAACTAATCACTACAGGGCATCTGATCAAACTTGGTGTTCATAAATTAGAAACCATTTCTAAATTATTTGTTGAATGTTAAGATTTTCATACTTATTTCTATAAAAGACATGCATAAAATACTTTTCCTATAAAATTATAGATGCAATCGTGTCTCCAAACTATCCATCTAATCACTTTTGAGGATAAAGATAGCCCTCGTTAACGTTCTCTAACCGGCACATTAGAAACGGATCTTTAGAATTTAAACGCTATAACTTGATTCATTTTGTTAAAGCATGAATATAACTTATATGGTGGGCAGACATAGGTTACGAACTACTTACTAATAATTAAACCTAAAAATCAAGCCAAGAAAATTAATGAATTTATTCCATTTAGAGACATATCCTAATATTAGAAAAATGATGGCCACTTCCCAATCATCTTAGCGTCTGTCGAATCGAATACCTTCGACCAAATCCCAAAATAGAGTGTCGAATTACAATCGATGGCAATTGACGTATTAATAGTCGTTGGGCGTTTTTGTTGTACTGACACCCGACACCGGGTTTTTTAATCCAATTATGCGATTTGTAAGAAGCAATCGCGCGAATAATACCGTTTCTAATGTGGGACCTTACGTTACGTGGATATTTCATACGTATTTTGGGTATTTTGTGATCGATTTGTTCGCATTGTTCGTATAGCTTGTATAGCTTGATGGAAGTATAAAGACTGGAGAGTAATTAATTCATTAATTGTGTAACGGTGAAACAATAGGTGGTTGAATTAAATGCTAATCCATGCGATTGTTTGAGCGTTAACAAGTCATTATAATCTCTCTAGAGAGGTCGACTATACACAGGTATGTACCTATGTATAGTAAGGCACTCCTGATAGACTGGTCTTGGCAATATTAGGAATGCTATGATTGTCTTTAAATCCTCATTTCTCTCTTTTGAGGCATTTGTTACGTACTTTATTATGAATAAATATAAATATCAGGGCGTCGAAAACAACATGAATCGAGGTAAATATCCCGTAAATTCAAATGTAGTAGGTACTTTATATTTAAAAATTTCCACCATCATCAACACCTTTACACAGACAAAACGTTTATTTGCACAAATATAGTTGTAGAGTTATTACAAATTATTCTGATCAATCTAAATTTACCATTTTTAGGTAGTATGATTTAAAACGCAAATTATGATTATTACAAATTATTCTGATCAATCTAAATTTACCATTTTTAGGTAGTATGATTTAAAACGCAAATTATGATTTAAAACAATCATTTTTAGGTATGCAAGGTATAAAACACTCATTTTTAGGTATGCAAGGAATGGTATAAAACAGTAATTTTTAGGTATATAAGGTATAAAACCTACAATGGCAAGGTAGACAAGGTAGGTAGTTAGTACTAACCTGTATCCTGTCTTCGGGGAGGTCTGTCTTGAGGGAGAGCATCTCGCGTGCGTACACGTCGGGGTAGTGCGCGTCCTTGAACGCCTTCTCCAGCTCGTCCAGCTGGTACGACGTGAAGATGGTCCTGCTGCAGGGCAGAACACAGAGGGGTACACATGGATATCGAGAGGCTGGTTCTACTAATGTTCGCAATAATGGCGTAATGGCTGCAACCTTTTTATTGCCCACTGTTGGACACGACTCCTACAGGGAGAAGCCTAGAGCTGGAGTATGCTTCTACGCTGTTTCAATGCGGATTGGTGGAGAAATGGGCTAGTGGTCAACCAGTGTCGGTTGTTTTTTTTTCAAACCGCCCATAGGGCCTCCGACAAGGTTTAACGACTGCTATCGAATCGATAAAAACCGGGACCGACGCGACGGCCGAACGTGCTCTCCGAAGAACGGAAGCGCGTGTTATTCGCCACTAGCGGTCACCCATCCATGTAGATACTGGGCCCTGATCGCGGCCATCTCGTGTCTTACCCGTGATAAAAAGTCAAAAAAGGCTTAATAGTCCAATATCGTGACTATCTATTGTGTGCCTTATAGAATAGAAATTAAGGTTCCTTGTCGTGCCGGGTTCATGAAATGACATACGGTTGGATGACACACGATATCGGCACGAAATCTTTTGGGTCATACAGAATCAGGCCCGGGCATTTTAAAAGTTGTGTAATAGTTACCTATGTCTGCGCTTCTTCTTCTTCTTCTTGCCATTGTAACCCGTTAGTCCGTCTACTGTGAAGTCCTTCGCTGCCTCCAGGGATGACACTCCTGTTGACAACAAAAAAAAGTTTTGTTACCTTCTTCCAAAAGCATTGATACAATTATTAAACCAACGATCAGCCACACCAAACTCTATCAAAATCTTCGAAACATTTTCGTCTCTTTATGGTGCAAATGCAAACGACTTGCAAGTTTTTAAAATTTTCACTCGAAAAAATAACTCATCATTTATACCTATCACAGGCAGTAAAACTATCGCAGTGATAGATTTGTAGGTAGGTAATAGCTAAATGAAAAAAAGAAAGTTTAGCGTTAACGAAGAACACAATACACAAATTAAAACACACAATTACACCCAATTCTGCCTCAAGATTAGAAACACAGCGAAAACGTCGAGCAAACTGAAATTAAATCAGCCTATCAACCTTTGTAAGGTCAAACGATTTAACAGGATAATCCGGCCACTATCTTAATTCGCGGAATCAACAAGCGTCCGGTCCCTCCGAGCCGAAACAGTCGCTTCGAGGGATTTGTCACATAATTACCGAATGTGATTGCCGAATGAATTAGTAAACAGTCGAGCGGCGGGTTAATAGAATAGATCGGGCGTCCCGGGAGACGGGTACGGTGGGGGTAGCGCGGGGTGACGCGGGGTGACGCGGGTGACGGGCGGGGTGAGCCCTCTGGGACGCCGGGTAATTGAATTTGGTGCCAATGAATACGACAATGAATTATTAAATTTAGAGCGGGTCGGGCCGTAAATTCTGTGTTATCCACTTAGCGGGCCGGGGTCCGATGTAGCGTACATTACTGCAACAGTACCGGCCATTTATTGTGTTTGGGTAGTGTGCGGGCAATGGATGTGTTTCTAGGGATATTCTCGTATTGGCGTGTCGAATGGTGAGTTATTGGGCAAGGGTGAAACGTGTTTATCGGCTGGTGACGTGGCTCGCCGTAATGGTGATTGCTTGTTTTTACAAGTTATCCAACAACTAACGAGTCAATGTTTGTTTGCAGTGGTAATAACCTACCTAACATATTGACTAATTTGACATAGGTATAATTCGGTGAGAGTTTCTGTCGAATCTGAAAACTCTTCTAATTAATCGTTTCCTAACGAACAGAAATTTGAATGATAGCTATAGATAAACTTCTGTTCATGGTTTGGGTATAGGTGCTCATGTCTATAAGTATCGTTCATGAGGAAGGGACGTAGTAGGCAGTAAGAATAAAGTGAGAAATTTTGGTTCAGCAGAGTCCGATTTATATGTCTACCTACTTACATACTGCTCAGTACTAATGCAAAGTGAAAGATACCCTGCGACTAATTTGAATCGATTTTTAAGCTAATACATATATTGCGAGGAAAAAACGAAAAAGAAATAAATATAAACAAGAACCAGTGCCGAAACTCGTCTAGACTTGATCCCCCATATTGATTAAAACCGCAAAAAAGTAAATAAAATAACAAAATAAAATGACTAAAACCAAAATAAGTTTAAACATCAACCAGTGTCCAAACGCGTGACGTGTGTCCACGTGTCCGCGGCGTCTGGCGTGACCAATCGCGACCAATCGCGTCCGTCCGACCAATCGATTGGTCACGCTGCGCTGCTCACCTCTACGGAGAGGTCAATGTTTATTGTTCTTTTGTAACGCTTAAAGTTGTTCTCAACACACGTTTGTACTTTTAAGTTGATGCATTCTTTTTAGGGTCAATAAAATCTCTAGGCTTATATGTGATACTACTGTTTCAGTCATTACCGAAATGTGTTCTTTTTAGTGCAAATGAAATCCCTAGTAGTTTTATTATTCTATTGATTATTTTTTTAATTTAAAATTTTATTGGTTTACTACTTTACTACCTAGTAGTTGTTTACTGGTCCACCTTACACTCTAATTCAAACTGGAAGTATTTAGATTATGTTTAGAATGTAGAGTTATAGTTAGTTTTCAAGGTTCTAGGCAGTCACCCATTCATATTCATTTTGTAAATATCGACACAACATAAAGAGTAATTTTCGACTTGTAAGCAACTATTAAAAAGCACGTTATTACAAAAGTTGTAAAATACTTAGGTACTATTGGCATTAGATATTTGGTTTGTGTAATGACGGGTAATCTGAGCGATTACACGAATCATCGAGCTTGCTTGTAGTCTCTGCCACTCGGACCGACTTACAATTTAGTAATAAGTCTTGTGTTACATGGGGATCAACTTGTTATATTAAGTACGAGCATACGCTTTTCATACTAGGTAGGTATTTGTACCTACTTATTATGAAAAGCGTATGCTCGTAAAAATTGTAAGTCGAAGATATTATAAAAAGTTGAATACAATAGAAATTTTTATAAGAAAAAACAATTAAATTTCTTTCCGAATATATCTATACAGGTCATCTCACAGGGTCAAGTGGTGAGTTCATAAGTTTGGAGCGTTCTCGACTCTACCTTCACTTAAGTCTACATAGACTTAAGTCCCATATCTATAAGCCATCTCTTTAGAATAAGAAAGCTGTCAATTACAGTATAAAAGTACGTACATAATACATTTAAAAATATCACCAAACTTACACTATCTAGGTGGAACAATGCAAAATTATAAATGAATTTATTTCAAACTGTAAAAGCAACGTTTCCAAAAGTGTTATAGATGTGCATTATATAAGAACATTATCGAGGGGTATGGCCATTTTATTGTATAGAAGTCCACATTTGGCACCAGGGCACCAGCACTCCCGAGAGACGGCGGAGTGTATTGCTGCCATCCAGTAAGTGATTGCCTCGCTTAAGGAACGTTGCCATGACTCTTCAAATGCATTGGTTCTGTGAACGTTTAGAAGTGGCGTTGTTAGTTGCTTTGGTTTGACGTTTTAGTTTGTTTGAAAGATCGTAATTCCGGAAACCTACATCTATATAATATGTCTATACAGCTTTTCTTGTATGAAAAGATTTTTTGTTATCATTTGGTATTGCTTTAAGTATAACGTCTACTTTATATACCTACAATATCTAATGACGATCAATAATTTTACAAGATGACACTAAAATATTAAATGCTAGAGTGTTACGGCGATATATTAGTGAATTTTTTTTTTAAACTTTAGATTCAAACTGAATAGAAAGCCTATCTGAGATAAATGCATCCAGGGTTACTTTTCATAAGGACAAATATTGTCGCCTAAAATCTACCTAGGTAAAGTATCTTCGGCACTCATCGAAACATTAGACATAAAGAAAAGAAAGTGTACATGCTTGTTTCACGACGGATTCGGAGAGTAGTGGAAAGTAGATACCTACATCTTTGTTCCATAATATTAAAGGAATAAAATTAGAAAATTAATAATTCGATGTATGCATGAGGCCACTTAATCGCAAATCGCCTGCACTCCAATGACTCCATGACGTAAATCCATCCAATAAAATCTCTCTAGCATGGATCCTGACATAAATGAATACGAACCAATGTAAAATTCCAACGTAAATAATTTATCAAATCTACAAACGCCAACACAAACCATTTTCTAATGTATGCGGCGTCACGATCTATTCTCTGAATTGAAAATCAACCTTAATTTGTACACATAAGGTTTAAAATTGTTTGTACATACACATTTTAATATGATAAGGGGAGAAATTCAGGGTGGAAATATGAGTTTGGAAAGGAAAGCTACTTGTGGAGGTCCTACTTTGGCGGTATATAATGTATGGCGTATTTCTTGCTTTGTTCTTGATTTAGCTGTAGTAAGGGCAGCTATGGTATAGCTATGAAAAATGTAGGTAGAAACAAGCATAGACGTTAAGAAAGCAATCAATGCTCCTATATATTTGGACCTAGAACTACATAATAGATTTTTTGTAGGAATTTATTGACTGGATTAGCAAGCAGGAATCTAATTTGGAAGCCAATTTTTTTATGAGATGCTAGAAATAATAAGATAAGAATATTACCTAATAATGAAGTTAGAAAGACATTCGTTGTTGAAGATTATTCTAATAGATCAGTATTGAATGTAATGGTGTAATTCCGTGAAGTAGGGGAAGTAAATTTGCAGGAACTATCAGAGTTTACTCCATCATATTGTAACGATGACGCTATTTAACGGAGAGCGGTCTCTCCTGTTTTGCATCGTGTTTCTCTACAGCTAGAGAAACGTTTTTTTTAAATAACCCATAAAAATTGGTTTAGGTATAGGAAAATACTACAAAGCTGTGATTCACCACTAGGTACTGACTAAATTTTAAATCTATTACTAAAACTGTTACTTTGAAACGGTTACTGTTGTCTAAAAGCAGCAAATTCAGCGCAGCTTGTATGCGTTAAGCATTAATAGATTATATCAAATCTTTGTGATTTTCTTTACAAATGTGATGTGTGACTACACGTGACTGATTTTTGTACAAGTAACGTTAACGTGGAGTTCACAAATTGACGCACAAAGGATCTCTTCAGCTCAAATATGATAAAATATATCAGATGCGCGACACATTGGGCCAATCGCGGGAATTGGCCGCGTCTTGCTGC
The DNA here is from genome assembly GCA_905147235.1 of Erynnis tages. Lineage (NCBI taxonomy): Eukaryota > Metazoa > Arthropoda > Insecta > Lepidoptera > Hesperiidae > Erynnis > Erynnis tages. The sequence continues at coordinate 10,989,480 of LR990086.1, forward strand.
CAATTTGTCGTGTGATCGACGTCAATTTGCGTCACATCAGCCTCGTATTAGATTTGACGCCGGGAGCAGGAGAGGATATCTTCGTGTAGGTACTAGGATGAGTTGATCGTGTTGACTATGTTGTTAAGAATCTTCTTGATACTGGATTGTTTTTAAGAAGCTTTCGATCAGGATTTTGATGCGACCAACGCCAGAAATTAGAAACCGATCTTCAGATTATAGATCGCCATGCAAGATTTGTTATTTCAAAGAAATTATACAGGGTTATAGCAACCAAACAGCTTCAATTCTATCCATATCTGCAGAACAGTTATTAATTTCGGGCGTTAATCATAAATCTTCTACTGGAATTGGACCCCTTTCTGAAATCATCGACAACATCGACAATTCAGGGGTCTCGCCTGCTTACGGTTTGTGGGCATTTTTCCTCGTTTATAAACTTTGCAATAAAATAAAACGAAACGGTCTTTTATGGATTAGGTACCTAGAGTTCCATATTACGTATAAAGATTTCCGAACTATCATATATCAGTACGTATTGTCAGTTAGGACAGCTCCATTCAGTGGCCTGACCGGTGTCAAAATTTTGTAGCGTTGGTTGGTCGGTCGATTGTGTCGAGTTGCGACAGCGTAATAGGACAAGAAGAAGAAGAGTTAGGTAAAACAGTGCCTAACTGTAGAATAAACTATAATTGGTTTGGACCTGGCACGCTGTTGAGAACTCTATAGAAGATTAGAAAGTTTTCTACTTCCATTAATCGTACGTGGTAGTGGTTAGTATTGTAAGTGGATTGCAAGCGCCACTAACATGATCTCTCATACTCGGAAAGTTAAGTTGTATTTAAACAAGTTGCCGGCATATTTCGAAAAAGATGACCTACAGACGGTTATCACCTTGTGTTTGTTAATGTTGATGAAAATTTCATCCAAAATACTTAAGTTAAAGAAAAGTTCAAATCCACAAGGCTATCAGCGCAATCTCGACATTGCCATCGCTCCAAATGAGATATCCGCTAGCTTCCCCAGCCAATTCCGAGTCCCGGATAATCTCCCTACATGAAGGCAGCAGTTGCCATTAAAAATCAATTTGGCAATCGCTCTCAGCCGCGGTGTACAATTAACGTTGCGAGTGAAAGAAATTGCCAATTTTGCCGCAAGAAGCCAATTTGACAACCGCCGCGCGGAATATTTGATTTGCCACCGCCAGCGGTCGTGTTGGTGTATGTATGTAAGTATGTAGGTATGTTGATAAACCAACTTATTTCTGCATACGTAGCATGGGCGTGCTTTGCAGGCAGGCACTGTAGATCTAGCTAGTCATAGCAACGTCTACATTACAGTCATAATTGTGCTTGACCTGTAATAACGATTGGCAGTGATTTTCTTGTCAAATAATGATAATGAGAAATAAATGTACATTCTAGCTATTAGATGAACGACCTTTCGCCAATTATTATGGTCTCAACGTTCTGCGTCTTTGTTGAATATTTGCAAAAAAATTTTTATTATATCAAATTAATCTTATCTCATGGGTACCAATATTTAATAATGTGAATGTTTAGTGATATTTTTCCCCTTGCAATGTGATAATTAATTTAAGTTTTGCCCAAGTTTTCAATAGATGGCGTTGTTTATTACCATCGAGCATTGCTTTAAGCTTTACATGGGTATTACTTACCTATAACGATTAATTAAGTAACTCAACTACATTTTGGATTTTTTTCGTTCGTGCATTTAAATTTTTAAAAACTATTCCTTTTCTGTCCACCAACCCGCAGTAGGCCAGCTTGGTGGACTAAGGCCTACATCCCTCTCATTACGAGGAGAAGGAGACCCGACCCTGTAGTGGGTCATTAATGGGTTACTGGCATTCCTTTTCTGCAGATTAAATAAATTAAGTATTTTTAATGTAATATGCCGTTCTTAGTTGACCCTTAAGTTTCTAAGCGTCTGCTAAATAAGCTGTGCAATAACTTTATAACTTCAACATACGCACAGTCCATCCTAATCTAATCCCAACTACAATTATTGTTACTAATATTCTTTCTGTATACCTAATATTCATTTTCGAATAATCCCAAAAACACTTCTCTACAAAACGGGGCTTCCCTAGCTAACTCTACCTACTCCTATCACTGGCCACTCCACCGCCTATTGATTACTCAAACTCATATGCGCCGACAAAGCCAGTGCAGACTACTTGTGCGTATACGTGTGAGTTGCGCCCAACCACTCAATAGATGGCGGTGCACGTCACAGCGGCTCGCCCCAGACGCTGCATGCCAATTAGACTGTAGACTTTGCTTGTGGCTTTGTCCAGAGAGGGATGAAAAATATCCTTTTTGTTAATCCAGGTTATAAACTATATGCAAATTTCATCTAATTCTGTTGAGGCGTTTTTGCGTGAAGGAGTAACAAACATCCATCCATTTATATTCTCACAAACTTTCAGATTTACATTTATAATAGTAGCAGGAAGTATGTAGCGAATATTCTTATAGCTAGGATCGCGTACTTTCTTAGCATTTTTAATAAATATAAACAGATAGCTTTTAACAAAAATAACACAGAAAATAAAGTAAAAAATTCATAGCATATCTATAACGTTTTAGAAAATAGTTATGTGAAATGTGAACGAACCTGACATGTGATGAAAGTCGGAGGCCATATCTGCAAAGTAAGAAAAAATGACTGGAAATAAAAAGTTTCAGAACCTATTTTTCATAATTAATTTGGTTCAAGTAGCAAAGTGATACATTATACATATAACAATCAAGGCAAATAGATAAAGTAATGCAACTGATGATAAAATTAAAACAAATTAGAGGGTGGTATTGTAACACCTTAGTTTCACCTGTTGGTGTAGGTATAATTTGAAAAACGTAAATTTACCTGAATATAGTTGTCGAACCGCTACAAGGTACATGAAACAAAAACAACATAATTTTAGCGGCAAATAAAAACAACAAAAAACAAGCATAGACAAGAGATTATAAGGAATGGAATAGTTTATCATAGGTAATGAATAGCTTACAGCAGTGTAGTGTAGTAATTAATTCTTTGAAAAAATTATAATGAAACATCATTATTTTTAAGAAAAAGTTCACGTAGACAATAGACATAAATTGAGTGGATCAAGTATTTAGGTACTTAATAGGTACCTGCTTATTTTACAGCTTAATTAGTTACCTACATTTTTGAAAACCATCAACACTGAGGTAGTTTAGTTGGTTGGCAGATTAGTTTTACACCATTTGAATACAATTTATTAGTGTATTCCTTAAGACACTGAATGAAGTGAATATGAAAATTGAAAAAAGGTGACCTGATTGGTCCTAAAAGTATTGTAATGGAAAACAAAGGAATTCTAAACAAAGGCCAACAAAATCATGGATGAATCTGAACACAGTGAAGAGCAAACATCAACCGTCGGTTATATTTGGAGTGGCGCAGTATTTTCAGATATCAAAACTAAAGGAGGTGTACAAAAAGCGTTCACAAGTGAGCACTCGTGTAAACTACAAGCGTGAGGTATCGCGTTTCGTTCACACGGAGCGGGTGTTAACAAAAATCGAGCAAGAGTGGTCGAACAATGCCGGCTGACTGTGGACGGCCACTCGCGATCGCGTTCTGTGCGATATTGTGATCTCGCTTTTTCACGCCAAATGCTCGAACGTCTTCTGAATGTGTTTACCGGAATTTGCGTTGGATTGATTTCGGTAAAGCTTTCGCTGTGAGGTGTATGGACCCAACAGGATTTGAGGATGTGGGTAATGCTAAAGACTGTAGAGCGTTAGCCGTACGGTACTTTATTGAGTTCGTCAAGAGCGTACAGAAACCTTCGATAGAAGATAGTAGAATAGTAGAATTATAGAAGGAGAATAAGCTACCTCTGTTAGACTTTTTAAGTTAAAGAAAGCTATTTAGTAAGTTAAGATGATTTTACTATATAGCATTATTATTAGCAACCAATTCGTGAGGTTCTTTCTGAAACTGAATTTTCAATACAACGACTTGATGAATGTCAAGTATAAGAATATAATAAAAACCAAATATATTCAGTTATGTAGTTTTTTACCAAATTAGTTCCAAACGTGCAGTTTGAGGTAGTATCTAAATGACACAATATTTTTTTATATTGATGGGTCTACAATGATCCCAATTTGCTACTCGTAAAAGACTGTTGTTATTGTCAAATTCCATATATTCACAAATAAATACAGTTGATACTAAATTAACGTTGATAATGGGACTTACTTCTTTGTCTTGACGTTTGTGTTCTATATCAACAAGTCCCGTGAATGTATCAATTAGAACCATTTTACCAATTGTTTTATTTTGTAGAAACAATATAGCTCAATTATCGTTATCGTCATCGTGCATGGGTGCTGGTTGCGCAACAACATGGCCGTAATTACGTATTGTTTCATGAAACTATTAGTGGGTTTTATTTAATTATTACAGCTGTTTTGTTCTGTTCGTTGCTTGTAGTTTATACGCCTACTTATCTAGGGCTGTCGATGGAGAAGGTATGTGAAGTTAATGCCATCTGTATTTAGTTTCGATCGGTTGAAATACATTACGTGAAGATGATTTCACAATTATTATCGTAGGCGGTAAGGTATAATAAAGTTTGAAGTAAATCAATCAATAAATATTTTAGAGGCAGTATTTTATATTATAAGAATAGAATATTTTAAGAGAGCACTTGCTGCATAAATATTAAACACCTTACTACAGTCAATGTGAGTCTCATATTAAAATCGTGACTTATCCAAATAATTAGCACAAAATATTTATACAGTTCCTTGAGAAGTCTAATAAATTAAATGCACCAAACAGGCCACAATTTTTGGCCACAATTAAAATCCAATTTCTAACCAACTCACCTATTTCATTCGTCGTTAATTTCCAAATTGCTTCTGTAGAGTGTAAGACGATTACAACATTATCGTGTATTTAGCTAAAGAGCGATGTAAGCGGGGGTTGGGGGCCCCAAGGTCTTGGGGTCTCGGGTGTAGGGGCCCGGGGTCGCCGGCTCGAGGGCGTGCCTTTTTTTGAAAATGATATTGTTGTAGGGCCGCGATAATGATGTAAGGATGTACTTGGATTTGTATTACGCTATCCAATTTGGGGTGAGTGTAGTTTTAATGATTCCATTGTGGGGATGCTGCCTATTATTTTTAATACGGCGTCTTGAACTTTCTTGATTTTTGCCTGCAGTTTGTGGCTTTAAATACATTTGTGTTTTAAGAAGGTCAGTGGCCTCCATCGATCTGGGCTTGTTCTTTTCTTATTGACAAAAATTCGTTATTTCCATACGGTCTTATGTATCAGCAAATACGTCATTTGCTTTATAGAAATCCGTTGTTGCATAACCTAGTAAAAAAATATAGGTACCTACTAGCTCTCTAACACATTAATTTTTAAAATACTTAAATTATATTTATGTCTTATTTTGTCCTGTTCAATACACTACAGAGCGAATATACATAACCAAAAAAATTAATGTCATTACGATTCATAGTCAAAAAATACTTAAAATTAATACCTATTTTGACGCAACACTTAAATTTTATGGATTGCACATTTTGTTGAAACAAGCAAAATATGTATGTTAAGGTTCCAGACTTTTAATCATAACAAGAATTCACATCAATCCAGTTCAATGCCCTCGAGCGATGAAGAGGAATAATTTAGAAACGGCTATAATCCTATGGGCGATAATATGTTTCATTAAATAGTTACGCTCGGTTGCTCTTGGAAATGATTCTGAAAAGACTTTTTTTCACACGCTTTTTCTAAAATTTACATGCTCAATGGCTTTATTCTCTTCATTGAGTGGACTGGTTTCATTTGTAATTGGTAGGAGATGTGTTGGAGAGAAAAATTTGACGTAGTCCTTAGGAGTAGCAACGTATACAGTTGGAATTTCAGTCAGTGCCTAGAGCTGCTGGATAACGTTCTTTGCTATACCTGTATCATAAAAATTTTGATTACTTTTAAGTACGACAATAAGACACTTTTTGAGAGATCTTAGAGGTCTTATAGCATATTTATTTGGTGATAAGGTTTTTTAATTTTATTATTTAATTTTTGAAAGGTGTGGGCGGTAACTATAATTAATAAAGACTTTTAGTCAGGTACGAGATAACAATGGCAGAAAATTTTTGGTTATATAAATAAAAGTTAAATGAGGATCAAATCAAATTATTTTCCGAACTCCATCATAATTGTCTTCTCCAAAAGTAAATTATTGCTAAAGGTTCATCCGAAAAATATATGAAGAAAAATTTTGAAAATAAATTGTAATACATCACACTCGGGTCTTTCCGTACTTAAATAATCCAAGAAATCCAAGAAACAAGAGGTTTAATATGCTAAAATGTTAAGTATAAAATTCACGTAAAAGAAGGTAGACGAAGGCGAGCAAGTGCCGGGGGACTGCGTTCAGCGAACCGAGGAAATATAATGGCGGGGTAATAACATTATAGCTTTCTTCGAGACGGGGCGGGGCCGCACTATGCCCACTGCGATGCCTTCTACAGCTCGCCAAGACAAGTACATGCCAAGTAGAAAAGACAATAACAAAACAAAAAGCAGTAACTACAAAAACTGTGAAGAAAATGAGGACGAAACACTAGTGCCAAGTGGATAAGACAACCAAAAGCACTAAACCAAAGTAGTAATTACAAATAAATAAAATAGAAATGTGTAGCCGAAATACTAGGTAGGTACACAGAATAAAGTGACAAAATAACTGTTTTGTAGAAAGCTTGATACAAAATTACAAATTTGGCCTAATCAATTAAGTTTAACAAAGAAAATAAATTCAACTCAAAAAAGTAGCTAGAAAAGATAATAGAGCGCGATGATAATAATATATTGTTTGTGAAACGAATATTAATCACGAAGCAGTAACAGCTTCGCGTTCTAATAAACTCATTATCAAAATGGAACATAACAAAGCGCGCGAGCTAATCGAACCGAACAAAACAAAACTTCCTTCGTTGATTCGCTGCGTATATAACAAGCCAACAATAATATCTTACGATTAGAACCAGCCACCCGCACCATACCCCGACGACGCCCCCCACCCACCACCCACCACTCTAGGCCACTGATCGTATAATGAATTAAGTACCGATAAAACCACCTTTATATTGGAAACGGAAACGACTAAATTGAACCTTATTCCGTCCGCTTAAGGGAGATGAGCGGATCGATTCACTTGGCGGAGGCGTTCTCCGAAATATCAAAGAGAAGTGTGGAGCCATTAGCAATTATAATGGCTACTGTCCGTCTTAAGTGCCTGCTCATTATGTTCTGACGCCCGGAGCTCCTGGCCTTGCTCACAGAAGAGATTTTCAATGTCTAAGTCAGTTAGCGTTGATGCTGGTGCCAATTTTTTAGTTCCCTTTTACATCCCTTTCCAATTGTCAGCGCTGAGTTCTTTATAATGATAATAGGTAATGACCTACCCAAAAGCAACAAAAGAAATCTATGGAAATTAGTTTTATAACAATAACGCTTGAAGAGTTTTAGGTATCTTTTCGAACGGTACTTTTTCCATTTCAAATCAAAAGCGATATACAATGTGTTTGAAGACAATCAACAAATTAGGTCATCTGCTCACGGAGGCTGCTTTACAAATAATTTGGCAAACAAGTTGATTTATTTCTGTGAAAAACTAAATTGCTGTTCTAATTTTTTGAAGCCGCTGATTGATGACAAATTCACAAATCACGTTGGGAGTAGCAACAAAACGCCAAAATGGCGCTTAGAAGCATTTCCACCGTTTCGGAGAGTGCCAGGGGACGCGTGCTGATTGGGGTAGATAATTCGCAATTTTGCCGCCAACAATGCTGACGTCAGTTGCCACCATTCCAGGAAAATCCAATGCAGCAATTCGGTGCAAGAAACTCCCAAGTCGATGCAAAAATGGTTGCCAATTTATTCTTCAGCTTGCAAAAAGGGAAAATGCTTATTCAGTCGCTTCCAGTGTAATCAAGATCATTAGGAATGAGGCTTTTTGTTATGTTTATGTATTGCTATTTATGAGTGGCTGTGAACAGGCTATCTGACGTGTTTAATTTTATTTGGTTTGGATTGATAAACTCTATCATTAGAACGATAGGTATTTTTATGACTGGTGCTATGTTGTGAATATGTAATTTTAAAGACAACTATAATTACCCACTTATTAGGTCGCTGTTTTAATTTAAAAATACCTTTCATAACGTCTTTTCAGTGTGTCCGCATCCGCAGTCCGCATTTTTATAGTTCCAGTTCCATTCAATAAAGTTTCAATGTGTTTAGTTGTAATAAAATATGTTTATTTTTTTATCCTTTGCTCTTTGCATCATCAAAATGTCATTCGGATTGACCCTTGTCAAAACCACTGATGCTTCCACAAATCCCTTCATCATAACAGTTCTTAAAAACCTAAATTTATCCAATTTTTTTTTAATTTAAAGCGTGAATTCGTTAAACATTGTGTAGTTCCTATAAAATCAGTGGCAACATTAATTGTATCTGTCGCGGGGAGGGCAGCGCCATTGTTCCTGGAGGGCCATGGGGCGCAATTACCACGCCTTTAGCTCGCCCGCAAATCTACAGCTACGATTCGTTTTACTAAATATTTTTGTCGTTTGCAAGTTTTACTAATAGAATAAAATTAAAAGTCGTTGTTTAAAGGTTGAGTGATGGATGGATTAATGAATTTATAAAGCATTTCGAATAAGGAACGTGAAAGCTATCTGACGGCGACTGGTGGAAAAATGGACAACAAAACTTCTGGATTGAAACAAAAATAACATAAAAACAAACCTAAGAAGATAATTTTTTGAAAAGTTAGTGGTTGCTACTCTCGTTCTCGGGTAGTTAAATCTTCCCAACAGAAAAACAAGACATAAAGAACATGCTGCTTCTCACAGAGTTACCCCGCGTCCTAAATGCTAAAATGCCAAGTCGCAGCAAAAGTTGCTCGTACGACAACGATACATTTTGTCTCATGTCAGTGTGAATTTCACGTTAATTATAGGTATAAGTACAAGGTTTTCAAATCTAAAGATAGTTTACATTTACAGAAGGTAATGAAAAACATAGCGTAGGTAAATAAAAAACAACGTGAAACAAGAAATCCCCGATGAAAAATCAGAGACGAATTTGAAAATCAAATCGCAGGTAACGTGTCGTATTGCTGTAAGGAGTTTGAGTGTTGCATGCGTCATTCAATCTGAAAAGCAAAGCGGTGCATCAAGAATAGACGTGATGATGGCAGCACTTAGTGGAAACACGGGACGCGAACAGTAATCATTTCAAATTTGGCGTGGCGGACGAAATTTGGCAAAAACGGTTTTGCAAACGAGCCAAGCAGTGTTGAACGTCATAACTACTACTTGTATCTGTATAGCTTTCACAGAATTCGTTACTTTTCTAAAGAGGAGAATGATTAGTGATACGTAAATTGTATTGATTGTCGGACTATGGTGAATTTATAACCTTCATGAAATTTTAAGATGGCAAGTTTCAAGTTTCAAGTTCACTTCAGAATCTGTAGTTCTCCCAGAAAGTTAATATTACACGGAAGGAGAATATTCTGGGCAAGTTTTGGATGGTATGGTTGCCGGAGGGACAAGAGACAAAGACCACTTACCACCAGGTTGCCTCGCTAATTTTGCCTGCTCTTTTATAAAATTGAATTTTTAAAGTAAAAAAGGCAATTTATTAAATTAAAGTCCTTAGTAGCAGTAACACCTCAATTTCAATTTACAAGCTCAGGCAGGTTTGCCAGATTGTGGATATTGCTAGCGTTGCAGTAATCATTTAACAACAACCAGACCGTAATTTAGTTGCTATTAATCCATTGCAGACATTCCATTTTTGGCGAGGAGAAACAAAACAATCTATTTAAGATATTCTATCGCCTACTAGCAAGCAAGTAATTGATAGCAATTAGCTATAACAAGCACAGAAGTAATTCAAGCAATTTATGAGTGACCGAAATCAGTGGACTAATTAGAGTCAAATTTGAAGTGATGTGCAAACACACTAGAGACAAACTGATGGGGAATCGAGTTACATTCAATTAGACAGCGAGGGAGCTGTGTTTGCTTACATCGATATGTTTTGACCAACTGTTATCTGATGGCTTCGATCTATTCAGATAAAGCGATATAGTTCTAGATTCTGATTATTTTATGGTTCAGCATTTGTCAACATGGTGGATAAAGGAGTAGGTATACCCGACCCTGCAAAGCCTGTTAAACCCTTACACTGTAAAGCCAAAGGTGACCAATATTCTATACAGTACCGAAACTGAATCAATGTGCAAACACGCCTCGTCAGTTTAATTGAATGTGTCCGGATTCCGCGTCACGATTCTAGTGCCTTCGCGCGCACTATTTGAACAACACTCCAACGTACACTCTAATTAGTACGCTAATATTCGGTGTTGTCTATAATTATTTTGCAGACTTTACAGTACTTATTAAAAAATACCAATCTCAATAATTATCAGGTAGTCTGCATATACGTTTACACCTCCACTAAAAATATAGATACTACCTACCATCAGGTTAGTTAGTTAGTTTTTACTCTATAGGACTGTATAGAACTAGCACTCTGAGCATACGGTACTTAAACATAATTTAGTATATTGTCAGCCTGTCTGGGACGGGGTCTCCACTAAAAATATAGATACTACCTACCATCAGGTTAGTTAGTTAGTTTTTACTCTATAGGACTGTATGGAACTAGCACTCTGAGCATACGGTAGGTACTTAAACATCAGCTAGTATATTGTCAGCCTGTCTGGGACATCTCTCCATACTAATGGCACACGTTAAACATACAAATACTCTGACGATGGTGTTAATTCTGACGGCATAGGTATCTGTATCGGATATAGAAATTATGATTACCTTCTTTAACTAAACTTCATTGAGCAGCTCTATTTAAAATTGACGTACCGCCTGATGCTAATGCTATATTCAGATATTTAAGCACAAACATTTCGTCCCAGACTAAATTTGAAAAAGCGAGTAAACCCGCGTAGAATCAGTAGTGAAAAGAAACTGAATCCGATACACGAAGTGGCCAAAACGGTGAATATTAACGTTGTTATTGTTACTGTCGCCACTTAGCAGGCGGCGCTTCTGACACCCGAAACCGAAGCAACACCACACACGACTACCACCCTTACCACCCCAACTATAAGGGTGTTAATAGTGTAAACGCTATGACATCAGGCGTTCGTCACCTAAAGGTTGACAGAAAAAAACTCGCGTTTCCTTCGCCGAGTGGCGTAATTGAGAAGCTTGTGGACGTCGCCAGTTAATAATGTGTTAATTTAGACTGTATCCAATGTTCAGTAACACATCTGTAGTTTTGAAACATTCCGCTCAAAAGCCCCGAACGGAACCGTCGACGGACGTTTGTTTTTGAAACTGTGACATTTGGATTGGAATATAAACATTGAGGATGACATTTTTTTTTCGTCAGAAAGGTAACGAGAGTTTGAGTTTGTCTAATTAGATTGTTCTAAATTCGTCAGGTAAATTATATCGAGTTCTAGTACCCCTGTTTAATAATTGAGAGTTTAATCAGTGACTGTTAATTCATTGTTAGCTCGAGAAGTTCACAGGTCTCTATGTAATGGAGCAGTGAAACTCGGCTCCGTGGGCATGAATTATTTATAAGTTGCCGGCGCTGCGTATCAACAATTCTCCTTTGTTTCCTGTATATAACAACAACGAGCCAACCCCTAATTTTCAAATTAAAAATGGCGTCGCTCTAAACAATGGAAGGCGAAACGACCATCGGCTTGCATTGTTTTAGAAACAATAAAATGGCGCGGCCATGATGGCGAAAATGTCAAATCTACTCGCGAATTCCACCCCGTGGCGTTCCAAATATGAAATTCCCGCGTAGAAATGGCGGCGAAGGCAATTTTTACAAATGGCTGCCGGGCCCCGTCTGTCAGGTGGTTTGTTTTCTGTGCTTTCAGAGCCCGGGCTCTACCGTCAGTAGGCCTCGGGGCGCCGTACCGCACACTATCACCGAACGATCCGATCGAAATAAAGCTTACTTAAGGTATTCCATCCGCTGTTATATTACCATCTCTAATTTGCATTTAACGGGATATTTTCTAAAACCTCACGTTCCACCTAAGCAAATTCCTCGTCTATCCGGGAGGAAGAACGTATCATGTCGCCGGGGTGAGAACGGGAAATTAGTTTTAGCGGAGTGGGTTAAAAGGTCGAGTTTCCGTTGGGTGCGGGATTGGCGTATGATTTGTGGCATCGGCCGGGTGGAGGTTGCGCGGTGACGTTTGGCGTTTGGCGGATTCATTACTGAGACAAAGCGGCGGGGAGGGGAGGGGGAGGGCTCGCACCCCCGCCAGCCACTTTCTAAATCACTGGCATGTATTGTTCGATATTAGTTTCTAGGCGCGGGATCGGGACCATGTTTTCATTTTCAAATGCGCGGTTCGTCATTTCACATAATTGCCCTGAATGTTCCCCGGGAAACGCAACTTCTGAACCCCTTATGAGAAAAATACGGATGTTTTTGATCGTATGTTTTTTTTCTTTTGGTCACTGTTTTACCTTCTTTTGTTTCTTTACTGTCTAGAATTGTCTCCTACGGATCATCTTCACTTTCGTCCGCCATGATGATAGCAATTCTAACGTTTTAGTTGGAGATATCTGATTGAAGAAATTTGAGACAAATTATAAGAGACGAATTTAATAATCAAATTTACCAATACCTACCAATAGTGACGGACAGTTACTTCAGTCACGTTTGATAGACTGTAGTTACCACATGACATCAGGTGGCCTGCACCATTCTATTATGAAATTCTTGGAGGATTAAATTTACCTACATGATGATCTTTGTTTAACTAAACAATCATCAAAAGGAACGAACATACCTGTGTACGAGGAAGTTTTAAATTAAGATTGATGATAATCTTGCAAAAATAATAGGTATTATATTCATAAATACTACTTAGATATTAACTGCCTGACTCTATCTTCTATCTAAGTTAGGGTTTTAGGCTTAACGTAACTATCGGGGTTGGTAAATATGGTAACAGACTATCAGATGTAGGTAAATGCCATAATTTTATCCATTGCAAGTTCTTTTCTGTTCCATTTTCAATTAAAGAAAGTCTTTCAAATAGGCACCCCAGAACGCTATGTAGAGGAACCAGAGCGTCTTTGAGAACTAATTAAAAATATGCCCTGAAATGGACGAGGAAAAAGACAAATTTTTACGTCAGCTTCTTGCAGCATCGTTCTAGTAAACAAGATTTTAATTACGATAACTTTAAGTTATGTTAAACGTGAGAATTCTACGTTTATTTCAGTAATAGATTCCTTTTACGAACTCCTGTTACAAGTTTAGAGTGAGTGAGTTATTTCTTTCAGTGAATCTTTTAGAAGAAAAAATAAAGTCAGTACCTTCATATGGGTTACTTTCAGGTATTACAAAGCATTCGATCAATTTATTTATGTAATTTCTCAGGTTTAATCTTTTATACTGCAAATTTTTGCAGTATAAAAAGGAACGTTATATTTATGGTTGAATTTATTCAGTCGAGTGTGATTTTTTTTATCGTCTACGTATACCTAAAATCAGCAACCGAATAATACCTACACGTTTTTGGTTAAATACATTTTTCGATAAAAACATAGCTTTTATTTGTATAATTATTACAGATATTATAATACAAATACCTATTGACATAGTTTTAGTACAGTAAAGTAAATTATGAATACTGATACAATATAAATAAGACTTGATCTTGAGATAGAATAGACTTGTTGGAAATGTCTATCAATATCTTGAAATCCACAACTGCAAGTGGGCACAGATCTATCTCTTCGACACCATTCTACCCGGCCCTGAATCCTTTGACTACCTATACCGCCTAAACCCAATCATTATAAACCCCCTACAGGTCAAATCTCCTCTTAAAATGAGAGGAATGTAGGCCTCAATGAGCTTAATCTACCATGCTAGGAACATTATTAAGAACTTTTCAGGTACGCAGATTTTCGCACAATGTTTTCATTCACCTTCACAAGCTACCAGTTGTTCAGTGGTCACTGCCGACCATGGAACACCCACATCCAACTTCAATTAGAGAAAAAATCCTATCTGAAGTTGCAAGTATGCGGGTGCTTTGCTACTCACGGGGGCTAAGATGTTCACCTCAAATAAAGTATCTCCGGAAACACATGACACGAAGAACATTCCGCTTTGCAACAAGAGGCGGCGGTAAGGAACCTCCCCGGGCGGGTAATAGATATGGCTCTACCATCTTAATTGGTTTTTATTAACGCTCATAACTTAGAACATTCATTGGTGTATACCGCTGGGGCTAAAACTCCGACTTCTCGATTCAGAGGCCAAATTCTTAGCGACTAGTTTATTACCATTTCCAAGCGCCATAAACTACCTCGAACGTTTCATGGCCGAACGCATTAGCTTGACAGCCAGAAAATTAGCAAAATAACTAATTAAAAGTGTACCTGTGAGGTGAGGCTGGGCGGAGGGGCTGTAAGGCGACTTGATTTGCGGGAACCCTGCAACAAACAAACAATTATATTAATTAAGCAACAATTGCGAGGAATTCCCATTTTACGAGCAAAGTGGTTCGCGATACGCTTGCGTTCGTTGGGGAACGCGAACGTTGCTGATGGGTATTAAATGTTTTTGAATTTGTAGTTTTTTGTAATTACAACCTAATTTGTAAGGAGCACTGCTATGAGTGTGTCCGTGATGTAACCTGATGTAGATATCGAACCTCAAATAGGAAATTACTGTCTAACAGTACCTAAGCGCTCTTGTTATCCTAGAGGGCTAAGTTTGTCCACCAACCCGCACTAGGGCATCGTGGTGGACTAAGGCCTCCATTGTGAGAGGAGACCCGACCCTATAGTGGGTCATTTATGGGTTAAAGAAGACAAGTTGGTAGGTAAGGTAGAAACTGCGGATAAAAGGAAAACTTCGGTAATCTTTCCAGATTTTTATTTTATTTTACTTGTACTTAAAATTCTTCTCAGTGGGCGACCTTGCGTGAGTCATCAATGGGTCAGACTTGGGCATACCTAACTCACCCAGTTTGTCGTAGTGTCGTACCTAGCATTATTTATTCAGCAATGATTAATTATGATAAATTTTGAGTGCGTTGAGGTTAAATTTAAATAAACAAATAACTAATAACTACTCAATCGTTTTGCATTTTGAATAACACTGAAATACAACCACACTTTGTAAATTCCAAAAGAAGGGTGTCTGTTAAGTCTTACCAAACGGAATTTAATTTCTGCCTACGTGTGACAAAAAGGTATATTTTCTGTAGTATGTAATATTCAAATGCAATTGTTAGGACCCCTATTTGCGCAACTACCCCTAGTTTTAACAGTTTGCGGGGTGTTAGTGAAGAGCCCTAAGACATCGAGTATGCGCAATTTCGGCTCCACATTCGGCATGAAGTGAGTAACAAATGAATTCACAATACCTGAACATAGCACAAATCGTCAGGAGAAAAAGGCATAGGTATGTTAAAAATTGAGGAAAGGTAACAATCATTTGTTTACAAAAAACAATTTGTAGTTGTGCGGAACCGAGATGGAGTTAACGCCGATTGAACGATCTTATCGATATATATTCTGTTTAGAAAACATAACGTGATGCCTACGTCAATGTGCCTATCCTCATTGTTTAAGTACACCGGTCCCCAATTTTAGGAATTATTCACTAAGATTTGTATTCGAGGAGCTATCAAATTCCACTCGGGATTATACAAAAACACGCGCGCAGAAAAGGCGCGTAATCGTATCGGCACAGACTAAATCGAATTTCGCGAGCATAGACAATGAGCCGAAACAATCGGGCGAAGACAGCGGTACATTCAGCCATTCTATTATTTTTTTGGAACACCCGAGCTAAGCCGATTGTCGTCCAATTTTAACGATATTAAGAAAAAAGCACAAAGGCGCGAGTTAAAGACTTCCTCAATTATGTGCGGTGGCGGGAAAAATAAATAAGTGAATTGGTGCGTGTAATACGGCATTGTGCGCGCCCGGACGCGACTGACCGTTCGCGCTTTCACGGCCCACGACAGCTTATAACAGAGAATAAGTTTAGTATACAAGTAAATAATTTATAGATATCGTTATGATATTGACATGTTTTTAATAAAATGATTTAATCCTGATTTACATTTAACTGGAAGCCCATGACAAATGTGATAAATTTAAGTTGTTACGTTAAAACAATGTAAGTTAGGTAACATTTTGTACTGAAGCTTGACAATTTTTTTAAATTTACTAATGCACACACTACTTGTCCACCAACCCACACTAGTCCAGCGTGGTGGACTAAGGCCTACATCCTTCTCATTGTAAGAGTAGACCCGACCTTGCAGTGGGTCATTAATGGGGTTACAGACAGACAATGCACACACAAAACGTTATTTTATTATTAAAGAATTTAAGTTAATGGTGCACATAGGCGCTGCTTAGTGCTTATGTCATTTCAAATTCAATAGTGTTAAAATCCTCAAAGAACTCTATTTACTGTTCCAAGATACTTTCAACTGATTTCTAATGCTCC
The DNA here is from genome assembly GCA_905147235.1 of Erynnis tages. NCBI lineage: Eukaryota > Metazoa > Arthropoda > Insecta > Lepidoptera > Hesperiidae > Erynnis > Erynnis tages. The sequence goes on from LR990086.1 coordinate 11,006,112, forward strand.
AATTTCGCGTCTGTAAAATACATTATTTTAATGCACCTCTATAAAAGTTTACTTCTGTGTTCCGTGACGAATATTCAGACAATGGACAACTTAATGCTTGCACAAACCGTAAACACGTTGTTAAGCAAAGTAAACACAATGTGCGTTAAAATAACAGCATTTGGTTGGTACGAGTACGTTCCGACGAACGTGCGAACGTGCAACTGTTGTGTCAGGTTAGGTAACGTTATTTTTTTTGTTACAAAACGGTTTTATGGAATTGTGTCTTACGGATCATGAACATCGCAACACCGAAAAAGTTACGCTACATACGGCGGTCAGTGGTCGATATCTGGATTGAACGAGATCGCTAGTGATGTTAAGTCGTCAGTCCTAGTGGTTGAAAATTTTGACAGTGGTCATTAAACCTCGTTGAAAGCTGTAGGTATATAATTGTACATACTTCTATCTAACATACGTAGACTGACTAGTACCAGCCCTTATTTGACCAACTTGCATTGATGAACAGATACGTTTATTGAATTGCGTCTCTATTTTTTGTTATTATTATGGAAGGTAAGATTTGTAAACACAAAACAGTATCATCGAAATATTTCTCCGATACTCCAATAAGAATTCCCATGCATGGGCTTAAACAAAAGACGTTTAATACAGGCAATTTTGTACACACTGATGAAAGGGCTAATAGTGTCCTGAATAGATAATCCACTATCCACCGCGAGAGTGAACTTGACGTATCGAGAGGGCCAATGTCAAGGAGTGGTGCTACATAATCCGCTTTGTTTAGCCGGAACCCGATGCCCTATTGTTGGGTTTTTTCTCCACGATTGGCGCTTAGAAGAGGTGAGAAAAAATCGGTTAAGTGGGCTATGCTTCAGTATGTGAAGTATTTTTGGGTTTGTGTTATGTTGATGCCTTAACAGCTATACTTTTGGCTATTTATCCATTGTTTATTGGCCTATAGGTATTGCAAGCTAGCTCATTAATCTTTGTTATGGTCACAACAATCTGATCATCTTTCAAGTTGTGGGCACCAGGTTTGTCACAATGTAGGTATTTGCAATTTTACTGGCCCAAAAACGTTACATTATCGTCATTCTCACCACTGCCCATAAAAGATTTGAACACATGAACTTTCCGCAACATGACAAGGTGTACGAAAACTTCGGTCGGACTACCTTACCAATATTTTAAAATAAATTTCGTATCGAATAAATAAAATGTAGAAGGTTTCATCCCTTTTTACGATACTTTATAAATTACTACTTCATAAAAATTTCACTTCATAAAAAATTTAATATCTACTTATGGCGTTTCATAACACAGAAATTAAAATGCTCAGTGAACTTACCTAGTCCAAAAAGCTTTAGTGTTGGTTTAGTAAATCAGGAATTATAAAAGGAAACTATATTCTAAGAGACAAAACAATATTAGAATCGTATATGTTCGTACGTTTTGCACTCAATGAAATTGTTGGTTTGCTATTCGTTTTTTTTTCTATTTTTGACATAAGGTCAAATTAATATATTTTCGAATTTCGACCAACATAATTGTTCATTAGCTCAACTCAGGCCAAATTGCTGGTACTTGCGAACACGCAGTCCACAAACTCAGATACGACGCAGTCTTCCATTGTGAGGAGCTCACACAATTGCAGCTCAGAAGGCGAGGAGTGAGGAAACCCGTGAAGTGCCCTCTCTGCCCGCTTTGCGTGCGTTCCTAGATACGAGGGCTAATTAGTCCCTACAGGCTATAGGGCTGGGTCTGTACCTAAATTTACCTACCTAGATTTATAAGGGCGTTTTGTGGAACATCATACTTTTCACCAAGAAGGTACTTTACTCTCGTAATCCGCCATGAAGCCAGTGTCTTCGTGTGAAACTTTAAAACGAACTTGTAGGCATCACTTTGTAATTTAAAGTGACAACTTTAATAACTTTTTAAAAACTGAAACTTTTTGTACAAAGAATTTTGTATAGATGACCAAATTGTATAGATGACTCAACATTTATAACTATTCAAAAACAAAAAAGAGGCTAAATCGTTTGAGGGACAACTCGGTAAAAAATACCTTACACTTGGGAAAAGGTTGTAGAGGTGTGTATCACTAAAAAGCTAAAAAAGAGTAAGAGTAAGTAATTAAAAAGTAAAGATAGTAAATAAGCAAAAAGAGTAACATAAGAGTAAGGATTTGAATAAGGATAGTCGGAAGATCCCGTAATATTTGAAAATCTAAATAAAAAATCTTTTCCATTACATTGTTCTAAGCTTTTGTTACGTTCGCTACAAAACGCTACAAAATTTCCGCCTTTACTCTCCATTCTTCTAGCTGTATGTCCACAGAGCCGGCTCTACCCTAATGAGGCACATCACTGACATTGTCAATGCGTATCGGATTCCTCTCGCCGATGAATTCTTCTGTAATTAGAATTAACGTTACGTTACAGCCATAACTGGTCTATACAGGACAAAATTTTGCGCGTTAGCGTGATATATATTAAGTATTAAAAAGTGAAGTATCAAGTGGAAAAAAGTGTAAATATTATTATATTGAGATGTTTTTTTAAACAAATTGCAACATTTGTTCAACAAAACAAGTCATTTAGATATCCTTTCCCTTTACCTTTGTTTTAAACTAGACGTAACCGTTCTGCTCAAAATCTACACCCGTGTATTCCATGAATCGTAGACCTCAAGTGGGGCGCTGACTTAACAAGGCCCGGGTCAGTGATGAAGTAATGAATCATTACCAAAAGATAGCCGTCACTCCGCCCCTTCCGACATTCATTAATCATTAATTTACCGTGTCAGTCAGATGATTGTTCGATTTATTGGGTCGCCGATGTGTTTGGAAATTAAAAGGCAATCATTTAGGCTATTTTACATATTGCGTCTTACTACATTATAATGCTAGATTGGACTTAGATTTTACTGGGGCATTTCGCAATCGAGTGCCTATATGTTTAAAGCAGCATATCAGGTTTCATAACTTATCCTCTCTTATATTCACTGACTCCTTGCAATAGATAGGTTATGTAAGTGGCGTTTCTCCACCAATCCGCATTGGAGCAGCGTGGTTATGGGAAGAGTACCGTGCCCAAAAGTCGGTCAAAGTGGCTAAGCAAGACATAGGTACCTAGTGATATTATAAGTAGGTACCAACATTTGTACATGATTTATTTATCGGAGATTTCAGAACTATTCTTGAATAAAAGAACGGAGAAGAAAAGTTAATGTTTGTCACATTTTTGTGTTGGTAGATATAAGTAGCGATGTCAAATTACTGAGGTCGATCACTGAAATTTCAATCAATTAAGGCAATTTCAGGAACAAACAATGGAGTTTTTTTTATATCAAGCAGTTAATCGCCCTATTATGCCTAACCAGTTAACTAGTGTGTACGCTAATCGCAGGCCGGTTCACGCACGGCAGCCATCTTGCTGACGTCACATTGGTATTCACGACACGTCGACGCTCACTCAAGTTGTTATTGCACGCACTGCGACTGCCGAGTGCTTTGCTAAACGTGTCATTGTAGTTTAAAGCTGTGCACTGGTTCAACAGAACTAGCCCTTTGCCACTGACTTCGACCCGTGGGGTTCAGAATTTGGATAGAGTGAGAGAGATATTAATAGAATAGTCCAGGTGTAACAAACATTCATCCATTCTCACAAATTTTGATGGGGAAAAAAGACCATCAAGAAAGTCCCTGTTTTATTTCCCCTTTGCAATATTGCTAAGAAGTTAGCAGTAGTACGCTCAAGGTTTTCAACCAACACGTGACACAATCAATAAGAAGCTACAACTCCAAACTCCTCACAATAAGTCTCTATCATCCAAAAGAATGCAGCCACCCCGCAAGTGCGAAACATATTATGAAAGCAATAAATTAATATCCAATCGCTCCGGGGCGGGTTAATTGAACCAGGAGCTGTCACACTAAGTCGTAATCCTACAAGAATGTGCCTGGTGTACTAGCGCGGTGCACAGCCAGTCTAACTTGAGCTCTGAAACTGTACGGACCGACCCCTCAGACGTCTCGAATAACACGGGTGGGAAAGGGCGAGGGGTGTCAGTTAGATCGGTGGTGGTAATGCTTTCTAATACCGACCGCTATTTCAATTACCGGGAGCCGGCTCGCAGCTAATCCGTCAACAAAAGCTCTTATAATTTGAGATGCAAGGCGGTCGGGGTAATTGAAATTTTATTGCGGATTTCGCGAGACCAATAAATTGTGGATGCCCTTTCTAGTTCCGTTCGCGTTTTGTCATGGAAGCATTTATTTTATTATCTGTTTAAGAACCTTTTTCATTAAAAATCGATCGTTAATTATTTTTTTCAATTTTTTTCTTGTTGGGGGAATGAAGATAGATAACTTACTCGTTTTTATCGTTTTACTTTGCAACGTATTACGTAGAAGCATTTTAAACCAATTTGTTATAGAACAATGTACCCAGTATAGTATACTCAAAGTCAAAGTGAAAGTTGAAAGCTTTTTCATTATTAGGTACAATTTGTGCACACTTAATGAACGGCTCTATTTCTTCCCAAATGTTCCTCGTAGGTGTTGCAGGCAATGAAATATTTTGTAAATTGGCCTTTCAACGATAGGAAACATTCAGTTATAGTTTCCAAAACCATCTGGCTTTTTGTTCAATAAAAGTAAAAAAAAGGATGTGAAGAAATTCTCAGAAATAATCCCGTCTATTTTTGAGGTAAAGCATCAATTAAAAAGTATGACAACACAAGCTTTACTTGGCCAAATTGTCACTTTCAAAATAATTGATTTTGAGAAGTGCGGTAGCCAGTAGCCTATATAAATAGAGTTTTTGCAAAGAAATTCTGCAAAAAATTGTCAAAACACACCCAAGCGCCACTCGATAGGACCACTTAATGATATTTTTATAGGCACCTTCAAGGGTTTCAAATTTGAGATAAAAAAAATTTAAAGTAATACCTATTAGATACTCGTAAGTTAGAATCTCGATTAACTGGTTACATTTTTAAGGTAAACTCTACCTTGTATTAACTTTCATATTTTTGGCATCCTGCTGGTGATTTTTTTGGAAAAAAAATGTAGAGCACCTTAGACACAATGTCTAATACAGCCTGCCATACTAATAATTATGTATAGCATGCTGTATTAGACATTGTGTTGTATGTTGTATACTTTTTGTATTGTTGTATACTTGCATAGTACAGTTATTATGATCTATAGAAGTTGGCTTGTTCTTAATATAATATATTTGGATAACGCCAAAAGTTCAATTAAAAAAGTCAGGACATTAAAATATTAAAATTTCGAAGTAGTTCTTTCTTTATCGACTTCATTGATAACGACAACCACTTACAAGATCAATTCAATTGACTTGACAAAGGTGACAAAACGGTATGTTTTCGAGCGTCTATTTAAATAAAATCAGGAGATTAATTCCTTCCATCGACAATGTCGTTTGACAAAGCTGTAGCGTAACAATCGGCTTCGGATCTCGTCTCAATGGAGACATTCATTGTATCGGAAGTCACACTTTCTCAAATCCCCTGCTCACCGTAATAATAGACGAACACAGAATAGAAAGGTGTGACCGCTGTCAAAATATTATGAGCGAGTGAATAGCGACAATGTAAGGGTTGAATAATTCCATCGTAGTAAGTACACGCCTCCTTCAACCGTTGTTTGGCCTCATCTATACTTATTTCAATTATCAATTCGTTTGAAACTTTAGTTGGGTTAAAAGGTGAGGCTCGCTTACGCCATTCTAGCTTCTATGGCTACGGGTAACGCGCTATTTTCGCGTGGCATCTATGAAGTAGTGAATTTAGTAGGCAACTAGTTCTCTGTGCGCTCTTTGTGATGGAAAACCTCTCGAGGTCTGTTTGAGCGCGCCTCGTACGTGGCTCTTTGCATGCTAAAAGCTCCGATTTTGGCGTGTCTCAAGTCTGGGAATTGGCTAACGAGGTAATTTTATGATAGCCTTTGATTATCAGCGCTTAAAATTTTTAAAACGCTGAAAATTCTATTTTTTTTTTTCGATATTTTATTCTGACTGTACCTAAATTAGTTGTAATTGGTTATTTCCGCGCCATGATTTTATTTGAAAAGTTTTATGCAGGACACTTATGAACTTTGGAGAGTCGGCACCAGATTTCGCACTTCTGCCGCCGAAATCATCGTCCGAAATCAGAATGATGACACACGCGAAAATGTATCGTGACACTTGGAATTAAAGTTGAAAATGGCTCAGAGGGACAAATAAAAAATAATAATGTTAACAATCAAGGTATTTTAAAACTTATGCCAGAATTTTTAGGTTTAATTTAAATTGAGCGATCAAAAGAAAGGAACTGCAGGCTGCGTGCGCTAGTGATGCGATCGGCTTATTGATTCGATTGTTTTAATCAATGCACTCAATATTCGAATTAATTGTGCATTTATCTTGCCATATTAATTATTGCCGTTAGGTATTTTATTTAATGCTGAGTCTTCATAAATAGCAACCCGCCCTTAACAGATTTCAGACAGGATTTCTATTCTATTTGCGACACCTACCAACCAAACATAATTAACCAAACATTTCGAATAAGAAAAACATTGAATTGTTTTTCCCGCTAATTTGAACCTAAATTTCACCTACTGTGAAAAAATGCATAATATTTTTACGGAATTGAAAGAAGAAGAATAACTTACAATCACAACTCGAAAAATAATTAGTGCGGTTTAATTAAGCACTGATTCCATTTTGTACCTACATCTATAGAAACAAGACAGGATGCGTTTTAAAACGTTACACCCTTATACCTAGTTAAAACTTGTAAATACTCTAAGTACGTAATAGGTATATTCCTCCCGTTGCCCATCTCCCCACTAGAGTGTCTCAGTACACGCACGAAAACGAGATGTAATTAAATAAATACGTTTACATCAGGTTACATCACTACCCGAGAGGGGGGTCGAGTAATGTTAATAGCAGGCAGTTAGGGCGCTTTGTAGTACGTGTGAAGTAAGCACTAGGGCACACGGGGCCTGTTCCGCACCGACCACCAAGCGCTGACCTGCCGCCCTCCCCCGACGGCGAACAACACGCGACGGACAAGACGAACCGTAGTAGCATCGGGAGCTCAACGCATTCTGGTCGCGCGAAGTGCGAAACCTGTTTAGCGCGACCTACCCTGTTTCCTGCGCTGTGGACTCGTTTACCCCATCCCTATCATTGCCACGCGTCTGTGAAAACCACTCGGGGCAATATCGCTCTTATCTGCACGCGTCAGGGCGGATAATCGCTTGACGATTTTTCGGTTCATAATCAAACTTTTTGAAAGGGCTGTACGTACATGTGTGTACAGTTATCCGCTCCAAGGTGACGGAGCCGCGAGCGGATCCGGGGGAGGCGATTGTTTCTTCACATTTTGTTTCGTCACGCCACGGAAATGTGACGGCACGTGGTCGCGCCAAAAACTTCAAATGACGTCTCATCTCTACCTCCTATATAGAGTCATGAAAAACAAATTCAATGAGCCATATTTTTATGCGATATTTTAATTTCAAACAGATTTTGAGGTCAATCTATTGCAGAAACATTGTGAGGCGAGGGAGGGTCTAGGGTTGTCGATGGCTCATTAAAATTTAGCAATTTGTAAAATCTTGTTACAAAATATAGGCGTTGCTTCTTAGATGGACTAATAGTCTAAGATCCCGGTATACAACGACCTTCACCGAGATGTTTATTTGATGAAACGTATTTTATATTCAATTTAATATGTCAATAAATATATTGCATATGGGTTGCTTAACAAATTTCAGTCCAGGATACGATTAATTAATAATTTAAAAAAAAATTTAACATTTTACCGGTTTGATTATTAAACAAATTCTATACCAATCGAAAAGGAACGGTTTCAAACCGTAACCAAAACAAGAGCCATAACGAAAAACGTAAATAAATATCATTAATTAATAGTTTATACAAAAATTTGAGAGGATGAATGAATGTTTGTATTTTTTACACAAAAACGGCTGAAAAAAATCTTGTAACTATATATGTTTATCAATGACTTATACTGTGGATCTTTTTATCAATCACTTAATCAAATTTTAAAATTCTTTCAGTCAAATTTGGAGCCAAAAGCTAACAAGTTAAAAGCTAAGAAGTATCGACCCTAATTGCTTTACTTTTTTTAAAAGAAAATTTTCCTAGATTACAGAACCGTCACAATAGTTAAATGAGTTTTTTGTTTCCCTCATAGAGATGACCCTACGACTGGTAGCAGCTAATAGATTCGCCCTTGGCCGGGTTATCGCCGTGCACTGACTATCAACGGATCTATCTCTCTGTCATGAAAACCATGACGTCATTGATTCGTCCCTTATCTTGTAGAGATTACATGTTTTGGTAGACTTGACTACTTAGAATATTAGTTCTGTAGTACCGAGATTAGCCTGAGTGTCACTCTGAGTGAACTATACAATACTTATAGTAAGTAGGATTGTATATTCTATCGTTAAGTGTACCTACACGTATGTTCATACTGTCTTCATTTTCAGTGGTCATTAACGTTTAAACTCCAAGCAAAGACTAAGTATAACTCCCCACTCAATACAACGTTATTACACAACATGAAAAGGCACTCAAACATCGCAAAACCGTTTTCGTTGCAAATAAAGAGAAATAAAGCTTTGGAGGAGTTCCAAAAATTTTAAATCCATCCCACGAAAGAAAAACGCCGAGCTCGGAGCGTACAATGGGCCGCAATTACCAGGGTTTACCAGCATTTACCAGCCTTATTGCACGCAATTAATGTATTAGTGGAAGCGCTGGAGTACTTTTGTATCTCACGGAAGCTCATTAAACGCGGGATTGCCTCAGTTTCGCGCTCCATAAGAAAATGCGATGCGGAGATGGAACGGAACGATCTGCTAAGGTCTGTGGCATACCTATTTTGTGATAAAAAACATTAAATTATAAACATCAATTTTTTTTTTGCTTATGCAGCGCCATTGCTCTCCCTCCACAACGAACCCGTTGTGGACAAGGATTGGTTGACGACCTGAGTGGCGTAGTGGCTACGAGTAAAACGCTGGTGTGCTGCGCGGATCCGAGGTTCGACTCCTCGCTGAGCAGAAATTTGAACAGAGTTTAAATTACTGTTTCTAGTAGGTGTTTAAGACACCCCACACACGCACACCTATTCTAGAAACTTGTGGGTGTGTTGCTGTCTCTAGTTCTCTTGTGTGTGTCCACGGCACCCTCAACACAGGGAATCCTAGGGTGGGGTAGTTGAAGCGTTATTCATTTATTTATTAGTTGACAACACATTGGCGAGAGATGACGATGGCCACTGAGTTCTTTGCCTTTTTATAGAGGAAGATACACATACTTTAAACAGATCCCAAGCATAATCTGAGATGTTAAATAGGTGTGTTATATATTGTCAGTAACCCTTTAATGACCCACTACAGGGTCGGGTCTCTTCTCACAATGAGAAGGATGTAGGCCTTAGTCCACCACGCTGGCCTAGTGCGGGTTGGTGGACTTTACATACCTTTGAGAACATTTTTTTGTGAACTCTCAGGCATGCAGGTTTCCTCACGATGTTTTTCTTCACCGTAACAGCAGGTGATATTTAATTTTTATAAAGCGCACATAACTTTTTTTTACAAAGCCATTGGTGCGTGCCACTGGGATTCGAACCGGGACCCCTCGATTCGAGGTCGAATTCTAAGCCACTCGGCTATCACCGCTACCGTTATATATTATTATAGTAAAAATACTTTGCTCACGGCACATCTTGACTTTCTAGATTGATAGTACCTAACCGTCTCCCAGTGTATCTGTGGTTGAGTAATGGTTGTCAAGCAAAGCCCGCGGCCCTTCCTTCAGCGCGACCCAGTGCGCATAGCTCTATACTAATTAACTTTCCACCTTTAAGACACCCGAAACAAAGGTTCCGCAAACGAAAGATAAATCGCGCTTTGTTTTTGGCCGCAAAAATTTTCTCTTGATGTCAAATGCCTGAAGGGGTCACGGATCAACCGTTGTGGTCGCCTGAAATCTGTAGGCAACTTTAGTCTGACTTTCAGCGCTGGAAATCGAATTAAATTAGACCAAGTATGGGAGGAGTGGCACGAAAGAGCCGTTTTGAAAGAGCCACTTGCATTATTTCCTATCCTTGTAGTTTTGTAGTTCGAGTTCACGGCAGTCGTTCACAGTTCGGATCCCTCGATCATTTCTGCCTCACTCCAGCAGAAGGTAGAATGTTCTTCTGGAGGTGTATCACCATGCTCACTCGTCTTCCAAAAAAGGCATTATATAAGTAAGTAGGTAGGTACTCTATCAAACCCGACGACGCACTGGTCAAGTCTCTGATATTGCTCGTGTTCATAGCAACGTGGCCTGTTTGCCTATTTGCCTGGTTTTTTTACATTAAACAAAACCAAAATTTTGTAGAAGCATTTCAAACTTATTTTGCGTTTAAGTATTTTTTATTTGGTTTACCAAAAGTTGTTACGTTACAAGCGATACTTGTCGCTTTTCCATTATTGCCCATTCGTCTCTCTCGTCAGAGTTTGAGAAAATAATGCCAAATGCTCGACACTTAGATAAACGGCACCACATACGCGGCACCCAAAAATCCAGAAGTGGTAATTAACCACTTGGACACAAGCGCTGGTAACGACAGCTATAACCCTTAGAAGGGCCACGAGAGTCCACACAATCATAAATGTACCCAAAATAAGTAATTTTCTTACACCATACACTAGATGAAATTACTCAAGATTCTCCGATCTTATCGAAAATTCGATTGAGACTGTGTATCGATATAATTACGTTGTTTCAGTCCTATTTTCTTATCAAATTCGTTAAAAAAATGATGCCACTGGGTTTTTTGGTGTATAAAAGGAATAATTAAATATCACAAAGATAGATAACGAATAAAGACATTCTTTTACATCCTAAATCACAACATTGATCAGGTTTGAAGTTCCGTTTTACATATTACCTACCTATTACGAGTATATCTTTCGGCTCAATCATCAGATCAACTTGGTGGTACTAAGTCATTGTTTTGTCATTGGTCATTGATAAGTGTGCACAGATTTATCTTAATTTGAGGTTGTGAAATGGGGGAAAATTACATTGAGGCGAAAGGAGTAGCCACCCATTTTTTAATATTTAAATTGACACCATTCAGATATAATTTTGACTTTCCCTTAAAAGAGTAGGTACTCAGAGAAGTTTTAAAACCTGGCACTGTCACCTTTTCATACTTTATTTAAGAAATCTAATTTTTATTTTGTTTTAGGTCAAAAGTAATGTAGCGAATTTTCTCACAAAAATTTTGTCGTCATGACAGCTCATTAAAATCTCTGAATTGATGCGATAATTATCCTCCCTATTATATTATTGGATAATGATTAAATTGTACACAATTAATTTCCCACTTCAAAACCTATAGACGCGAAAATGCACTTTTGCATTGCCTAAGGAAAATAAACTGTTTTATAGAAAGTTATCTATCTACTATAGAGAATAAGACAGCAAAAATCACTTTCTTATACGTTAAAAACATTAGGCTTTTTAAAAACAGAGAATGTTAAAAGTAGCATTAAGTCCCCTTTGTACCTTTATTTTTGCATGGGTATAATAAAGAATTTAATAAATAAATAAATTAGGTACGTTCAAGGATGAAGTCGTAGGCGGAAGCTAGTGAAGAATAAATGTACAAAAATTCATTGCCTTACACAAAATACTTATCCTGGGATCCAAAAAATGTACACCAAAAAGCTAATATCCGAGCCCTTATCCGACCTTACTAATGGAGTTTTAAGAAACAGAATAACCGACGAAGAAAATTAAGCCATCTTGGGTCTAAAGTCCCGAGGGTGCCTCCGGGAGGTATGGATTTTTCGGCGCCCATTCAGCGGTCCCAAATAAGTGTTTAGCGATGTTTATGTATAACTATGTCGTGTTTTAGACAAGGAATTAGAACAGGAGTGACGTGGAGTCGAATTTATTCTGATTTATTTAAATGTTTAGGGCACTTGCGTGTTTTTTTTATATTGCTTTTGCCATCAGAGAGGACACAACACATTCTGTGAGATACAATGATGTCTAAGTTCAAAGCATTATTTAAGTGAGACCAAAAGATCTGAAAGCAGGCCGTTGTAAGGCAATAAGAATTAACTTACGCAATAAAAAGAACACACTGAAAAGGCCATACATAAAGAAAAACCGCAAATACTCATGTGTTACTGCTACGAGTATGTCTTTATCAATTTCATTATCACATTGAGTTATAATTTTATCTAGAAAAGTTACGAACGTAGATTATTTTTATCCCACAACCAATAAATTCAAGCCGTCGTCGCGCTACATCGCTATATGGCAGCATATGTACCGAGATCCCCTCATTATTTAATAATTCATAACTTAACTAGATATGTAAAAGGCCATTAAGCGCTGGAATAACTACATCGCACTCCATAAACGTTAATAAAATTTCCATAATAAGATCATGCAGCGTTCGCATTAAATAACTCATTGTAAATAAGCGCCCAATTTATATTCAGCCCGGGGGAGAATTATCATAATCGGCTGCTTCTCGCCACCCCCGACAGGGACAACCTACCCCGACATCCCCTAGTGGGAGCGAGAGGGCACGCGACTCGGAATCGCAAGATGTTTGCCAAAACTTGACTTTTATTACCGTCTATGTCTAATGAGACGACTCAATTAAAACATGAGTTAGATTAAAGCAATGCCGTTAATTTCTAAATTTCGCACTCAAAAATCCAATTGAAATTTTTGCCCCTTGTAATGCGCTTAGAATTTAGAGGGTTAAATCGTCGCGGCCCTCACGGGGCAGGTAATTACGGAGGCATTGTTACATCTGTTAATTAAAATGTCTTTTAATTCGCGCCCTCATTATCAAAATACTTTCGGAACGGTACAAATATACTGTGGAGTTACTCCGGGCTTCATCAAAGTCTTCCGTTTGTCAGGGACTCACAAAGTGTACTCTGTTGTCAGGTTGAGGCCAGACGCGGTTCAATTCCAGGTTTGCAATTCCAGTTTTCGGATAAGTGGTATTCATGAAGTTTTCTTGAACCATTCCGATCAGAAGTTACGATCAAAATTCGTTGAAACGTTGTAATTTTAGATATTATGATCATGTTTTTGAACAATTTCCATTGTTGGCACCTTTTTGTTTATTTATATTAAATGTTTTTATTGAATACTTACTAAGACAATAGAGAAAAGAAGTACAATGCTTAAAAATAAATAGGAAAAATAGTCAGCCTAGCTGACCAATAAACACCCTCTTTTTAGACAGTTTATAAAAGTACTTAAATTAATTAATTCTTCAATTAAATAAAAAGGTATTTTAAATGGTTTGTGGAACTACGTTTAAAAATTTAGAGATTAAACCCTTTATTATTTCTAGAATAGAGGGAAGAAAATTTATGTAACCTAACCTCAACCCACGACCATACCCAAAATCGCAACTAAAACCTTCTAGATACACGTGATGGCCCACTCAAGTGTGCCTCTCCGTGAGGTATATCTGCATTATCCGCAATAATTATCTGCACCTTTAATCTCTGTCCCTTTGACGTGCTGTCTCTGCGGGCCCGCCTTTCAATACGCGACTCTTTTTGGAATTTGGAACCTTTTTGGAACGAGTTTTAATCAGCGGCCGAGGTTTGACCACGTTCCCCGACGTACTGACCTCAGCCTATGTCGCTTTGAGATCATAATATTAGTTTTTGGATATTGTGTTACAGAAGCGCATAGAATTTCTGAAAATTTGGAACTGCTGCTTAAAGTTTTGATTGTGAGTTGATAATCATAACTTTAACGATAGTAGTTTTGTCAGTAACCCATTAATGACCCACTACAGGGTCGGGTCTCCTCTCACAATGAGAGGGATGTAGGCCTTAGTCCACCACGCTGGCCTACTGCGGGTTGGTGGACTTCACATGCCTTTGAGAACATTTTTTTTTGAACTCTCAGGCATGCAGGTTTCTTCACGATGTTTTCCTTCACCGTAACAGCAGGTGATATTTAATTTTATAAATCGCACATAACTTTTTTACAGTCATTGGCGTGCCACTGGGATTCGAACCTGGACCCCTCGATTCGAGGTCGAATTCTAAGCCACTGGGCTATCACCGATAGTAGTTTTATGTCACATAAACTTTGTTGTTATTTACGCTTATCACAAGGTTTTAATATATTACCTTCATTGATGTGTGTCGAAACACAGGGTAACAATTAGCTCGACGAAAAGTTTACGTTCATTTCGTTTTTTATAATGTAAGGTACCTACGCGATGTAGAACATGAATAAATACCTTTTCCTTTTAACTTACAACTCATTTAGGTATACCTATATTGATACCGATATAAGATCTTTATTACAGAGATCATCTGTTCAAGAAGAATTATGTAAAGCGTTCGACAATACCGGAGCCTTCGACACTGCACTGAAATACATCTCAACGCGGATAAAAGATCGGGTTTTCAGCTCGGTCGCTCCAGTCAGAGCGGCGACCGCAACTTAGAAGTAATCCAGCTAAATTTATTTACGTTTTTCATCGCTCCAACTAAAACTTCACACAGGCGGAGCCCCGTGGTTATACTTACAACACAGGCACAAACACCCACAGTGGCACTTAAAGAAAAAAGTAAAACTCCCGGGAAATCTCGCGACACCGAGAGGTCGAGTGTCCTCTATTATTGTCGATTCGACACCGAACGAAATTAAATCTAAAATCCAGGAAATAAAGTTTACATTCGGAGATCGACGAGATAGTTTCGTTTTCAGGCTAATTAGAGGCGAGGGAGTCGGAAGTAAACGCAAACGAATTCGAACCCTAATTTAATATGTTAAGGTTCATTGTTTAATGTTCGGCAGGTGTGAAAGTGTCGGGAACGTCGACTAGAAGGAAATTAAGTCGGTCTGTTTGTATCGGCAAAGGAATTACAAAAACGGGATTAACGAACCGATTCCCTTTGTCCTTTACATGACTTACATCATATGCCCCCTTGTAATGGGACGTTCGATGAGAGCGTGGGTGAATAGATTTTTTTATTATAATTTCCCCGAGCGAGGGTTTTGGGGTAAGAAAGCCAATTTGGTGGAACCCGCGGCGAATAACCCGACTAAAAACTATAGGCACCCAAATTGGAATCACTTCTGTGTTTGTAAAGGCTCACTGAATTGATCAGACCTTAAGTCTACTTAAGATTAATCCAAGTCAATCACTAATTACAGAATCAGCTAAAAGTAGAGCTTCGGTATCATTATTACCTACAGGATTATAAAAAAATTAATCGTCATTAATTTTATTACTCAATCTGCCTTTCAGCTTGTAAATTTGTAATTAAAACATAATTAATTTATAATCAAATATAAAAGATAAATAATTATATTTTGTAACTGGGTAGGTAATTCCGAATTCAGTGTCAAGCCTCATACAATTTAAGAAAAGTAAGAATTTTATATACATTTGAAATAAGAACTCGCGCGTTCCGTGTCAGCGGCCGGTCATTGGTCAGTTTCATTCCCCTCCCGCACCCCGCATACCATGGGCGATCGACCTCGAAGAGTAAAAAACAACGGGCAGCCGGCAGAAGTGAAAACTTATAAGATGTGTTTTCTTGGTGATTTGGACGACAGTAAAATTAAAACAAATAATTGAGTTTCTCTGTAAGAAAAGATGCTTTAATGCTAATAATCGCAATGTCGAATCCAAAATCACAATAATTATAATATTTAGCTTTTTTCTATAACAAAGTACACGTATTATTTATGAATGTTTCCTTTTGACTGTTTCCATAGTTACCATCTAATTAGACGCACTTTGTTATGAATGTTTCCTTTTGACAGTTGACTTTTACCATCTTACGCATTTTCGCTTACGATCAGGGTTTCGTGTCCTGTCGCGAGTTTAGCAATTTTTACCCATAGTAAAAAGTGCTCAGCGCCGCTAAAAAGTTTTCATTTAAAAATTTGACAAGGTATCACTAGAGAGCAGACGATCTGCACGTTATTGGAAGAAAAAGAATGTTTAATAAATAAAGGGTGCGAGCAGGGTGAAAGAGTAGTGGTGTGAAACTAGCTATTAGCATTCTTTGTGCGGAGGTGTCGGAGCGGCGCGACCGACGTACGGGAGTTTTCCATTTCACACACACTACGCGAATCCACAAAGTATTAGCTACTTAGTTTTTCGGTCTAATCTTGTTATTCTTTTTGGGATTACGCGTGCAAAACTATTTAAAGATTTATTGCGTTTCTATCTGATGATATTGTGTGTCAAGTATATACGTAAAAAGGGTTTAAAGTATTGTATAGAAATGCCTGAAAGTTAGGCTCGGAAACAACTACATCCAGTGAAGAGTGAAGAGGATCAAAACGCGCTCTGTGTTGAGGTAACAGCTTACCAACACTAATATACTTATAGCGACTTAAATGCCGAAAGACCTATCTTCCATTGTTGATATTTTTCTAGATAGTATCTACCTAAAATTAGAAGAGTCATACTACTCGTACGCTAATTTGCTACTACTTGTAAATCTTGTAATAAACAAAGGTAGCAAGCATCGTCGCGTGGCACAGTAGTGGTATGAAACCAGCTATTAGAGTTCTTTGTGCGGAGGTGTCGGAGCGGCGCGACAACAGCGCGGGTTGCGCGACACACGGGAGTTTTCACACACTACGTGACTTCCCTGCATGAATTAGCTATTTAGCTTTCCTATCCCTCAAACTTTGGCCCTAATCCTTTTATTGCTTTTAGGGCTCCAGGTGAAAGGGAACCCTTATAGTATTATTCGTCTGTCCATCTATCTGTTTGTTTGATTTTACTGGTTGTTTTAAGGTCATGTAATTTCCTCATACTTTAATGAAGCAACTCGTAATCGTAATTTTATCACGTGACACATGCGTATTATTCAACAATTTAATAGAAACTGATGATAGAAACTGAAGCAGCTTTACAGTTCCGTTACTTTCATCGACTTCGATACTCATAAAATTACATTCAATCTAGGAAATATAAGATCGAAGGCGTTGAGATTCGAAATACAGTCAACAGCATTAAATTTTTTACATGATATATGACGTTTATCAAGTGTGTGTTTCAAAAATACAATCTATAGATAAGTTATAGTAATAGAAAAAAAGAATTTCTTTTATTTCGATTTTCCATGTCACACCTGCCAGTCATGCCTCAGCTCATCTTTTTGTCACGACAATAGCACAGACAGCCTCAGTGCGTCTAAGTGGCCAACGAGCCAGCTGTTTAATTAGCAGCCGAGAGCCCTCTGGAAATGCAGGTCACACCTCGCCACTTCTATGACACTTTAAAGCCTATATTTGTACTTTTACTTGGGTGCTGGGAAGTCAGTTTGACAGGATTTTTAAAATCCTCTGTGTTCGTGCAGCCTGTGTTTAGGATTTGATATTGGTAGACTAAGATCTACATCTACGTCAACGTGTATTTAATTTTGTTACCAACTACGAGAATCATTGCAACGCGCAACGTAAGGTTTAGGTAGGTACTAGGAGAGTTTACTAGGAGGGAATGACATATTGTGTTTAGCATTAAGTCCGCCTTACTTTACTGTACCTACTTACTATGCATGTATGTCCTACTACTTACTACTTACTATTTACTACTTACTACTTACTATTAATAATGCTAAAGTTTGTGAGCACTATTATTAAAAAACGGCTTAACAGATTTGGATGAAATTTGGTATACAGGTAGATTATAACCTAGACTAACATATAGGATACTTTTTATCTGTCGTTTTTGACACCTCTTTAGTTTAAACAATGGAATAAACTATTAACTAAGAATTTTCAGAATAGTCTCTTCCTATCCCCATACGATTACCTCCTTAACCTTCAGTGGAAGGTACACCCCGCACCCCGCACCCCGCACCCCTCCCCCTCACCCGCTGCAGCGCGGGAGTGTTTCAAACGCGTGTAATATGCGCGCTCTCGTTTCACACCTCCCAAGTACTCCTCACGCGCTGCGCTCAGACACAACTTATAGGCGCAAGCGGTATGAAATTTATATCAACATATTATATGTTGATGTTGACATAAAATGTATCTCCAAATATATTATCTTTGCAGATAACTTGGGGCTCGTTTTTTATCGGAGAGGGGGCAACTTACTAAAAATATACAACTATTAGTAGTGATCACTTTACGAGACGAAATATGAATAGATTCATTCAGAATGGCTTCAGCTTTGTTTGAAATTGAACGTCGTCGTTTCTGTGTCGATTTACACAATCAAAGCAATGAACTCATGTGATAAGTAAATAAACCAAACAAATATCACAAAGTGAATTGTTTAATTAAATTTTGTGTAAAAATTACATAGTCCTTTGATAGAGAGAAATGAGCTTCAAAAGAAAATTATGTGTGTGCGCTCATTGGTTTTTGGCTATAATCCACAGATGTAATATAAAGACTAAATATAATCTACAGTACATCTTATGCATTTACGAGTATGTATCACTAGACGCCCGAATTGACCAATCAGCTGCAACTATTTCGGTCCATAGGAGTACAATTGAAATAAGTTCTAGAAATTTGTTTTATTTTCCTTAAATGGGGTTTACTCCTAATGACTTCTATACTTAATAGAAGATATTTAATAATTCTCCTAGTTTACCTAACTCACGTGAACGAGACCGTAATTAGTCTGCCAAGCACCGCTCCCGCTTGAACAGAACTCGGGCCGTCGCCGCTCCTCATTACCCGGCGAACAATACATAAAGCAATACATTTGTCA
This sequence comes from Erynnis tages, assembly GCA_905147235.1. NCBI lineage: Eukaryota > Metazoa > Arthropoda > Insecta > Lepidoptera > Hesperiidae > Erynnis > Erynnis tages. Next base: position 11,024,922 of record LR990086.1, read on the forward strand.
GCGCCGACAAATAAAAATGCAAATAATATTCCGCGCGCAGTGCTCAGCCACTCCGTTCACACCTCCAGCCATTGCCTGCGACTGTGCTGGTACAAGCCATAGGAGACAATTGATTGTATTTATTGGAAACTGGAGATCATTATTTTCAAATTTTAGCTTGTTTCTTAAACTTAACAACGTAAAAAAATTTTAAATTTCATTTTTTTTTTGCTTTCAATTCATTTGTTAAATATATAGCTATGTAATATTGACACATTCATTGAAGACTGTTGTCCGATATTTTTGCAATTTTTTGAAATTTGCAATATAAACAAGTTTGTAATTCATTTTTACTTTTATTCATTGTTTAACATTTTTCAATGATAAATAAATAAATTTAAGTAAGGTATGTTGCAATAAAAAATTTAATTTTGATTATTTTCACGATTTTGCTACATTTTTAAAACAGTTTTCAAGCCTAGGTTTTAAATTAAAATCTTTCAGAAAATTAAAATAAATTGTCCTTCCTTGCAAGTATTACTTGATACTCATTTTTTTATTCGTTAACCTATCAGTAACCCATTGTTGATTGGGTCTTCTCTCATAATGAACAGGACATAGTATACAAATTTTGTAATGTTGCGAATATTGCATCTGAAAAAAGTCAATGGTCGAGTTGAAAATTCTGCTACATTGTGCGTTATTAAAATAACATACAAGGAACAGATCATAATAGATCACGTCAAAGAGCTAATTTCTAACACACAACGGTGGAAAAAAGCATCGTATGACGTCACATTTCCGGCGTGTCGTATTCACAGTATATCACGGGGCCGTATTCACAGCACAATGCACTACTACGAGCTGTAAGTTTAGTTGTTCTGCGACAACCGTGTCGCCTCGCTTCACGCCTTGCGAGAATACACCCCGCCTCAGTGGGCGCTGGCCCAAGGATCGGGCGATCGCGAGGTGCAGTAAAGTTATTCTTTGATAATTATGAAATATTTGTTTGTTTTAGAATTTATAGGATCAACAATTTTAAACGTCTTGATATAAAGCACTATTGAATTACATCGTGTGTATAATACACAGATAATGTTATCAAAACACGAAGGCAATGTTATCACAACACAATGGCAATGTTATCACAAAATAATGGGTAAGACCCTTTATTAATGGTACTTAAATAAAATAAAAACTTGCTTTAATAACTACCTTACTACTACCACTACTATATTGTTGTTTCTTAACATTAACTGTAAGTTATACTTCATGTTAGTTACACTGTATAAAACAAACATGACACTAACATTAAAAAAACGCAATGACAACAGCAACTACGGTACCTAAAATCAAGAACAGCGATAACATACTGACATCAATATTCAAATATTAAAAGAACTCTCAAAAACTTTAACCCGCTATCGCTTACACTTTGAACCAGCTCCTAACAAACTGGTTCCACATCGAAGGGTTAACTACACACACACGGTTCACGTGCGAATGTGTGTGTATGTGTGAGTGGTACCGATAACCGACAACCCTTTCGGGTAAAGCCGAGTGTCCAGTACAATCCAATTAGTTCGCAAAATATATCGCGAAATTTATAAAATACGATTAATATAGCTGTAATTAACTGAGAATGGGCTAAAATTATTTAGGGAAGTTAGATCTTCAATTTATAAGGTCTTATGTGTTCTCACTTTCAATTGTATTTTCTTATTCACATCTTTATTACAGAAAAAAATGCTTCAAAACTTCAAAGAGGCTTTGTAATTTGACAGCACCAGTGAAATGCTTTGGGTAGTCACTCCGCTGGACATATACGGACTAGACATAAGCACTAGACATATTTACGGACTATTTTCAGAGAGCTTTATGGCTACATTAGTTTGTTTCTACTTTCAAAGACTATGCCATCATTGACATACTACTCATTGGTTTGTTTAAAAGCATTTGTTTATTGATGGATTACAGAATCCTGCATTATATTTTCAGTTACAAACTATGATATACTAACTACTCATTGGTTTGTTTAAAAGCATTTGTTTATTGATGGATTACAGAATCCTGCATTATATTTTCAGTTCCAAACTATTTATTCAAAAGTATTTATTACTTTTGACAGACATATTTTTATTAAACAGGGTGAATTTTTCAAGTGTGCGTGGATGGAGAAATCTAAAACTACCTACTTACCTATAAAGAATAGAGAGAAATATGAAAGGAGTCTAGGGACCGATTTTGATTAAAACTAAAACTGCTTTTTACTTTACTTTTACTTGACATGCCTAGCCTGCCTGTCTATTAAATATATTTTTTTGAAATATTTTTCCATCAAACAGCAAGTAGGTAATTATATCACTCTAGCAACATAATTACAGCCTTGTATTTTATGGTCGTTACTATTGAATATCTCCAGTATTTCTCGATATTTTAAAGAAATCTCTCAATTCCTGGAGAAGAAAGAACGAAGAAGGAAGAACTTAAGCTTCCGACAACTTGACTTTCAAACAACTCAATCTCAACGACCAGAAAACTAAATAGACACCGCGTCATAGTTTCTACAAAGAAACAATTCAGTCAAATAGTTGAGGTGAGAGGGAGGGGGAAAAGAAAAAGAAAGTGTCGTGATTGGTCAGTTCAAAATACTAGTGAACTGACCACTGTAAGATGAGCTCTAAACAAATTTTATACGGCCATGTTCTTACGGACATATTCAAATTAGTTCCAAACGAAGGAGATGTACTCGTGTCAAGGAAGTGGTCGGTACTAGCATAGATTTCGCGCTCGTTATCCTGTGGACAACGACTAGTTCCTCGTTCGCCTAGCATGAGGCGTCTATTTGGCTGTAGTCGTTGAGTCAATCTATACCAAGTTAGTGTTGTAACGTTAACAGCAAACATACTGATCGTCTAACAGGGGTCCGCGGCTCGCTAATAACCCGCTAATGCTCGTCTCATTTGTTACGTCGGAATGCGGATCGATACGGAACCCTTTACCCTTCAAATAACACATGAGATACTTCGGTACCGACTACATACCTACATGAGTAGAACATCACTGTTACAATTTAAATAATCTTCTCGGTATTATTACCACCAATAATAAAATCAATGAAATAAATAGTCTAGAAATAGACGGATGAGCTACAAGGGTCCTACAACTTACAACCTACAATCGCCCCACTAACTTTTGTTAGTAAGTGACTTAAAACTATGTTAGTAAAATACAATTGAATTATCAATATTCTGTCTGACATCTTCCCATACTAATGGCACACGCTAACTATACGAATACGCTACTATAAGCCTAGGTACTCGTATATCACCAAACACAATACCAAGGACAATGTACGCTCTTTTGTACCAATAGACGAACCAAAACCTACTATAAAGCCTTTGCATCTAACTCGCCACGTGGCTGAATACCATCTAACCTAGTGACCAGACTGAATGGTGTTGTTGAATATCAACTAACCCTTTATCGCTGGAAATCTTCAAACAAATGACCCTTTGTCCTCCTCCTTTATGGGGGTACAAAGGGCTTTCTGCGAGGTGTGAGCCCTTGTCTTGTCTTGGTACAAAGCGGTTTTTGTACCACTTTGTGAGGTGTCGCTGATTGAGGAGATTTAAATGGGGCTTTATTAATTTGATGACGCATCGCAGGTCGAGGTGTTTTTGCTCCGGTCTAGTGTTTGGGTTTATGTCAAATGTCTAAGATTTTAATGCTTGTTATGGTTAAAACTGCTTTGTTTTCTAAGAGATTAAGTGAAATTTACATACTTACTTAGGTCAAATTAATCGAACGAAGAATGGTGAAGCTTTGTTTTTGATGTGGTTTAAGATTAATTCTTCTCCAAATAGTGATTCTTGAGATACCTATGGTTGCACAAGTTTGATGAAATTTTTTTTTTATCAACGATCAAAAAAAGACACGCTACCGCGTGTCTCGATGTATACAAGTGAATAAGAGAATGAGAGAGAAGTGAATAAGAGAGAATGTACAGGAGTGAATCTTTGAATAAGAGTAGGTAATAGGCAGCAATTCATCCACATAAAACTTCAAACCTTGTATGTACCTAACTTTCAATGTATTCTGCACGCAAGCTTGCTACTACCTACTCGTACTATGGAGACACTAAAAGAAATATCCAAACCACACCCAAACCACACAAAAACCCCCATAACTCTTTTAAGCCGAGCATATCAGAATAAGTCTAATAGTTTGTATGAATACGCTCAGCGGCTATGGAGGGCTATTGTCTCGCCTCGCCGGGCCCACACAGCCGGGCCGCGGTACTAATCGATTGCCTACTTACGGGTCCTGCTACCCTAGTACCTACACCTAGCGCTCAGACGCACTTCGTTAGGTTCCTCCCATCGAACGTAGTCATAATAGTGAGAGGGCTTATGATATTCTTTAATCTTTGTGCATTGTTTTAATCTCACCTTACTCGTAATTGTTTGCCCTATTTGTAGTCTGAGAGACATAAGATAAATTGTACCTATCTATAAAGATATCGTCAATGAGTGACTACACTGCAAATTAAGTACATACTAACTTGCTGTATCTACTTTTTCTTTTTAGTCGCCAGAAGACGGAGGGAGTCCATTGGTTTTAGAAAGCCTCAGACGGGATATAAATTCTAGTGACACCGATATAGAGGAGATCTATGCGTTATCTAGCAGTAGTCTTCAAAGAGATAAAAACTTAGACCCTTCTTTAGACCTGTTAAAAATTTGATGAGGTTGGGCTGCGGTGACTATTTACCATCATGTGGTATGGTTTATCTTAATCTATATAGAAAGAAAGATACCTAGGTACGTTAGGTTTCCATTCATTCTGATTTTTACGGTTGTAATAAATATTTACTACATAGCATTAGTATTATATATACATGAGCATTATCCATTTTACTAGAATGGAAATAATATAAATATTGTATTTAATAATAATTAATAATATTAACATAAATAGAAATATTGCTGAAAGTTACAAATAAATAGAAGTAGGTAGGTATCGCCAGGATATAGGGATGTCAAAAGATTTATCAACTTACATTCAAGTTTTAAGAAACTACTTTAGTGTTTTTGGCGTTGAAGTAGAGCCAATGAAATAGGTATTTAAAATAATTTTAATGTCTAATAATGTGCCAATTGTCCCAGAGCTTGGCCAAGTTCCTTTTCAGATGTAAATAAGATTTAAACAAAAATATTTCATGGAGTATTTCATAGAGTTTATAAAATTAAATATCACCTGCTATTACGGTGAAGAAAAACATCGTGAGGAAACCTGCACGCCTGAGAGTTCACAAAAAAAATGTAGAAATGGACTAAAGGCTACATCCCTCTCATTGTGAGAGGAGATCCGACTCTGTAGTGGATCATTAATGGGTTACTGACATTTCATAGAGTATACTATGTTGCCCAAGTGAACCAGTTTATTAATAGGATAGGTACCTAAACTAAAATTCGAAACATCGAGATTGTGAGGATATGGGCCTCTTATTACAATCTTATGGGCCTAATATTACACCTCATATAACACTGCAACTGTGACTAAATTATTATAAATTTCACTATTTTTAACCAAACCCTATATTTTTACACTACAAACTTTATTTTAATGTTATTAACCTATGTTTGTCCGTTGTAGGAATATCAGTAAAGTACCTAGGTATAGGTAAGGTAATATTATTATTTTGACTGTTTTCAACATAAACTTCCATAATATCTACAGCGGTCAGCGTGATTCAATTAATTGTAACTGTAACATAAAATTTAGTTTGGAGATTTGTAGTCGTCTGTTAACCACAGTATTAAGTTATTTACGAGTAGGTACTGTTGTTGAAAAAAAGGTATAGATCTACCAAAAGTATAAATAGAACTTCTTTTTAACAAAATAGAAGCTACAATAAAACACTATTATAACTATTAGGAACACATACTTCATTACTATACCTATGTTACCTAATAATTGAATCTAACTAGGATTTAAAATAAACACTCAAGCAACTAGTAACTAACTACTTACAACTAAAACAATATTTCTTCCCAAATAACTAGCTTAAGAAGATAATTTAAAGTAAAGGAAGGGGAAAAGTACCTACAAATATGTAATAGGTTTACAATACTCTACAAAATATACAATCTCTACCGGAGTACCGGAGTACCTACATCTTTAATAATTCTACCAGAGATTATCTAAATGTTTTCCTATGACTATTTTGTCCGTAGTATCTTATCGTAATTATACAACTGTTTCTACCATAATCTGCATAAGCAATTGTGTTTAAAGTTATAAAACAAAATGTGCCAAGAATCCTAAAAGCAAATGCCTATAAAAATCATAACCTACCTCTGCGGCGGCTCCGTCGGCGCTCGGCGCTGTTTTAACGTTTTCAAACTGATTTCTTAATTTATCTTATCTATAATCAATTAGAAAACAAATCCTATCGTGGTAAAATTATAAGGTATTATTATAAACTTCGATCTATACATTTAATTTAACACAAACTTTATTCATCAAGTAACTAACTTGTTATGAGAATTTTAAAATTTATTGAAGAGAATTAAATAATTTAAGCCTAACATCAATGTGACTAGATCGACTTACATATTATGTAGATACATGCCAAAAATTAAATTTTATGTCAAAAATTAACGGATGAAAAGAAAAGAAAGAAAATGTTAAGTAATACCTATTTCACAGAAAAAAAACAAATTCGATGTTTCTTAAATTTCTATCTCAAATAAAATTCGTTGTAGAGTCGTTACAAAATGTATAACTACTTTTAAGTCACGATTTTCAATCGTTCCAGTGCCTAATGGAGAAAACAAAATGGTTTCTTTAACTCTACAAACTAAAAGATAATTAAACTAAAAGATCCAAAATATCATCATATTATAATTTTGTTTAGTGATTTTACTGAAATTATTTTCCTAATTGGAATCAAATACTTGTTTAAACTCTTTTTGAAAGTAAATAATTTCACCTATTCCATAACTTTCACTGTCGTTTTATTTAATCGTTATTAAGCACACTATGAAAAGGAGTTATTGCTTAAAATAATGCAAGTCTCTTAGGTAGTGCAATCGCTGCATTTAGATAGAGGTATTCTCGAGATCATAATATTCGAATAACGATATATCGATTTAATGTAAAGCTCATTATGGGTAGGTAGATCGATCGATTGAATACGCATAGCGGGTAACCCGAGCCGCACACAAAGGGCTTTTGTCTCGCGATAAAGACGCTAATTATAAAATAAAAAGCCCTAATTAAACCACAAAGCCGCTGCCAACGTGGCACTGGTCTGCGCCTAAACTTTTGTGCGAACGTACGAAGGTTTTGTTTTCCGTAAATTACTTTACACGTTGCGGTTTTGTTTTTATATTTAATAAGGTTTTGTTAGGCTTAAAGTATGATTTATTAAATGCTGCCCTTTCATAAATACACACTCATGTCTGCAACAGATTTTGTGGCTTGCAATTTAATGTAGTTGTTGAATCTTTAAACTAAAGTTGAAAATTGGTATAATTTTTAAAAAATTCCAATAACTATATCATACAGTATTTGACACTTGAGATCTCTACATAGAGTCGCAAAACGCTTGTAATGATGATAAAGTTTTTATAGACATCAACATATTTGCTGATTTAGGTTTAAAAGTTTAAACCTTTTCACTGACTTCAAAGTATTTCAAAACCGTAAACAAAATACAAAACTAAGTGGAAAATTTAATAAAGATACCTATTTGAATGTAACTAATCGTTCAAATCGAAAGAAAAGATTACTTATGTGTGCTATAAGAACTCTACCTGGTGAAATAATTCTAAGTAAGTCTTATAACTATCTTTGTGTGCTTCCTGGTGTCATCTGGTTGGACTCACCGGGCGGGGGATGTAGCAGGGGAGGTCCCGGGAGGAAGGCTGCGGCGACCGCGGCCTGGGCGTTGAAGGCGGCGGCGTAGGCCACGCGCGAGGCCACCGACGCCGGCAGCGGGAACTGCGGTGCGTACGGCCGCGGCTCGCGACTCTCCGACAGGTTCAGCACCCGGTCCCCGTCCCGGCTCTCGAAGTACCGCTCCCGGCTCTCCCGGCTGTCCGACAGCCCCAGCAGCTCCTGGATCGCGAACGGAGACCGCTGCGGCGCGCGCGGCGCACTCGCGTTCGCGCTCATCGCTTGCATCTTTATGTCGCCTTGTCGTCTCCTCTTTGCATAACTGATGTGTTCTCAGATTATCACGAGCCGATGTGTTGATGCTTCAAAATCTTCCTCCCCTCCTAAACTCACTTTGATCAAAGTCAAAAAAACACTTTCGCGAACCGTCTCTACATATGCAAAATTTAAAAGTGGGCCTCCAATTTCAGGTCGAAATTTTTTCTAAGTTACAAAAACGAAATATTCCGGTCTGACGGAAAATCGCGAAAATTTTCTAGATCGCGCTTTTCACTAGAAACTGCGACACGAGCGCTCGCCGCGGCGTCAGGAGCGCTTCTGCCCGCGGCGCCCGCCCGTCGTCGCGTAAAAACGAGAAAACCCCCCTCGACTCGCCGCCGCGCGGCAATCGCAATCGAAAAATCTTAATTCACAACCCTCCCGGTACTGTGCGGGACCTTTCGGAACTGCGGCGGTGGCGGCGCACGCGAGGCGAGAACGGCGTAAGTGCGCGCGCCGCGGGGACCCCATACGCCCGTGCGGAAGCGGCGCGCCGGCCCGGGGCCCGCGCGGGCGGGGCCTCCTAATAGCCAATACGGATATTTTGTTACCGCACTCTATTGGCCAGATTTCTTCGCGGGGGCCACGCCTACCCGCCGCGGTGTCGCGTGAATCGCGACTGTAGAGTACGACGCGATAAATTCTGAAATGGATCGCGCGGTCGGAGGTTCATTTAATTTTGATTAATTGTAAGAAATGAATAGGTCCGGGGGTTGCAGGGGGAGGCCGGGGGGCGCGGCGGGCGGCGGCGGGAGCGCGGGGTGCGGGGCGGCAGGTGGCTCGGCGATAATTTCCCGGCGAGTGTGTAGTCCGCCTTATTTAGTTGTCTCGATGGCCTAGAGGGAGTATTAATTTACCTGGCGGCCGGCGTTCCCACACGCGAGCATAATGCCCATAATGCCCCATTATCAATCATTACCTCGCCGAGATATAATTTCGGTAAAGACCGCCATTATCCGGCCACATAAACCCAACAAACAAAAACTTTAACACCTGACCCGGACTTTGAATGTTGTGCTGTAAATATTATATTATGCTTTAACATAGGAATAAGAGTAGGTATGTACCTACCTACTTTTATGAAATAAATAAGATAACACACATGTCGTATTATGAACATATATTAAAGTATTAAAGGTGCAACGGTTACAACAAAACACTTTTAATATTTGGGTATAGCAGGGAAGCTAAATAGTAGTAACATAGTAAGTATGGAAGTAAGTATGGAATTTCTAACATCTTTCAAAAATTAAAATGAGTGTACCTACCTATAGATTCCACCAAACTCTACAAAATTATATTAAAAATAACCAGATAAAAAACAAAATGATTAAAATATAACCTGGTATTAAGACACATGGTACCTAAAAGCAGGATAGTTGCCCCACTTTTCGAAAATGCTTTATTTTTTAAAAATATGAACTTGCCGAAAATTATTCAGTACCTATGTATTTCAAAATATTGGTCTTTTATCTTCTATAATAGCCCACTTTTGTATACATAATTAACATTTGGCTTTGAATAAACACTGTTTTATTTCACCTCTCAGAAAAGGGATAGTTGCCTACTATGGCGGATAGTGGCCAAAGGATTGTTGCCTACTATGACGGATAGTGGCCTCGCGTGGAAAATGCTTCGGAGGATACTTGCCTCACGTGGGGATAGTAACATCGGTATGATTTTTATTTTGGATATAAAGAAATTTATATCTATTAAAGTACTTACCTAATCGTTATTATTTATTTAACAGTCTTTTTAATTTACTATATTAATTCAGGAACTGAGATCCTTTATTAAGTACAATTTGAAATATTAAATATCATTATTTAATAGTTTTCAGTTCTAATGATTTAAATTATAAAATATTATTCACTAGCAGATAAGTGACAAAAATGCGTCCGACAAGAAGGTGTATACAAAGATAGAAATTTGTATTTATAGGTACTGCATAGTTTACACCTTTAAATCAAAAATCTGCTTTGAGTTAGCAATTGCTAGTTACTCTTTTCGTAGCGTCTTCTTAAAGTTCGGGAGGATATTCCGTAGGTATGTCTGAGAAATTTCATTGACACCTTTTTGTCTCAATTCTTTCAAGGCAAGTGCTAAGCTATTTTCTGTCCAGTCGATGTTGCGTGGTACCCCGCATGGCTTTTGCAGTTCGCTTATATTTGCAAGGCATCTTGCTTATCTAAAACAGTTAAGTAACTAGATATTTATTTTATTTACAATAAATTAGTGTCACTGTAAACTCGAAAAAATAACGAAAAAATAAAATCCGTCTTTGCTTGATAAAAAAATATTAGTCAATCTAGGGGCAACTATCCGCGAAAGTAAGTAGGGCGACTATCGTTTTTGATGCGGATACAAGACTTGCCTTTTTTATTTGCGAAAAAAGTAAAAATTATTTAGCAATAACACATAATAAACAACGTAATTTAAACTCTAATGCATGCAAAGAAACAAAAAGTTGATTGAAACCATGATCAGTAGTAAAAATATTCAATAGAAATAACTTACCAATATAATTCTAACGCCCGTCAAAGTTTCGCCGCGGAAGATTTTTGCTCATAAAACTAAACACCAATGCCTATTCCGATATTTTCCGCGGCACTGAGGCCGGCGAGCGGTCACTACTTATTGTAGTAAAGTGCAAACCCAACTTATATTTCTAACATTGTGTATTAAAAACCAGGGCATGTATCCGTATGTATCGAGGCAATTATCCGGCTTTTACCCTACAATAATAAATTTTTATTTTACCACGTCACTTTACTTTGTTAACAGCTCTTTAATACCTACCCATAGTCAGATGAGATTGACTATAAATATTAAATATGATACAAAAACATCGTTATAAACGAAACAAAGTAACATACGATACTTATTCCAAAATTATTTTTGGTAATAAATTGCCAATGTATTTATTTAGCTAGATACAACATAATTAAATAATTGTTTTTTAAAAAATATATGAAAATCTTAATATTAAATTGAAAAGAATAGGCGCCTGAAATTTAAAAAATCGAATAACTTCAATTACCCAGTGAAAAAAATGTAGAGACATTTGTGAATAAAATATACCCAGAGATGTTTTACTTTCATGCCGATGCCATAACATTCGTTTTTTTTCTTGCTTATATATTTATAATAATTATTATTTATTAAAAAAATGCAGGTACCGGGGCAAAATAATATATTCTTGGGAAAATAACCTCAATAAAACAAAAATAGGACAGGTAGGTAGTACCTATGATAAAAACAATTATAAATTATTTAATAGAAAAAATATTAAATAATTGAAAATAAAAATAAAAAACATTTCCTAAAATATGAAAATAAAAATATTTCCTTACTAAACTAACGTTATCACGTAACATGTTGCATTTTCCCGGTACCTACAAGTGAAGCCTTCACATCAAAACTAAAAATAAAAGAAAGCATAAAAAACGAGAAAGCTGATGTCTAGTAGGTATCTTGTGACATTATTCATTTACCTCTTCAAACTCTACTCAGAGCACGTTATGAGCGAGCACGTAGAGCTCGGTAACTGATGTAGAGTGTCTCTACATAATGTACATTACCAAAAGTTGCTGCTAGAAACTAGTTTTTCGTTTTATTTTAGTCCCGGCTTCGTTCATTAATAAGTATAATAACAACAATATACATAAATGCTGGAAAATTAATAAACCTTTTCCATTTAACTACCCAAATCATAATAAAAACTTAGGGAAGTATTGATGAAAAAATAGGTAGGTATGTTTTTTTTACATTTTATAATAAGTTAAATTGAATTAATTTATACTTTGCATGAACTTGCCGCTATAGTACATCTGTGTTTGAAAAATTTGATCTGACGTTATTTTTTCAAAGCGTCTTACAAATTTTGGGTCTAGAAATTCTGTTGGTATAAAGTTTTGAATTTATTTGAGATTTAGTTAAGTTTTATCTCAGCTTGTTATTAGATAAATCTATAATCACTGTTAATTACTTTAATTTATTCTATATTTAAAACTTTTAAGTATATAATATACTACTTCTACCTGCTCCCAAATAAACATCTCACAACGATCTCAAAACCACCGACAATTTTTTGTCTACAACCGAAACCCAGTCAAAAAATCGCTATCAAATCCGATATACCGGCCGTAAACACGTCCTTTGAGGCGCAAAAGACGTGTGAAAGGTGTACACTGTCTAGAATAATACACGATGGACCACAACACGGCTTTGTGGGGTAACGCGACACCTACCTTTGTATAGACCTTGTATGAACCCTGTAGACACCTACAATACGATAATGTTAGGATTACTCCGGATTGAAATGGACGCCGGAGTTGTCTTTTTGCGGGAAAACTGCTTACCGCGTTTTGTTTTGGTTTTTTGTCGCGGTGTTAGGTTTTCGGTGAGGTTGTAGTGATATGAGTAGGTAATTTGTTAATAGAATATACATATGTGGTACAGGGGTTTTTTAAATAAATTTTTATGAAGATTTTCTGAGATGTTTGTCACTAGATTTTAAACTGTCCCTAAAATTGTGGTAATTCAAAAACATAGCAAGTAGGTATTTACTTTATTTATCTGCTCAATTAATCTTGTAATTGTCTTAAAATAAAAGATATTATTTAAACTATTGGGTCAAAACAATTGTAATCTATGACCAGATAAGACAAACTAATGTAAAATTTAAATAACCTTTAATGTTTTAAATATTTTACTGATCTCTACAAGATGCCGGTTAATGAGTGCGTGTTTGTTAAATTATCTCGGTAGGTTATTAAAACATCCATCAGATATAATTGGATTAAATCATTCTCATCATCTTAAAATCAAATTAGAAATTGTATTAATTTTAATACTCAATACTTTAGGGAAAATAATAATATCTACCTAACAAAAATAACATTTTAGGGTTATGTAGTTTGCGTGCGTGTAAGATATCTACCTATTATTATTTATTAGGATTTCTTCACAGTGGAACAAGTAAGTACGTACCCACCTACATAATGACCAACGATTTTTCTTTCGAGTCGTATGTTAAATTTTAATGTCGCAGGTCTGATTGCCGACGAACCATATTTCCTTTCCTTCATTCAGCCAAAATTTGCCTACTGCTGGACATAGGCCTCCCCCAAAGTGCGCCACTGAGCACGATGTTCAGCTCTTCTCATCCATCTACTTCCCGCTGCCATTAAAATCATATTTAAGGCGGTATATTCTCTGAAGCATTAACAAGTCTGTATTATCAAATGTTTTTCGAATATATGTACCTATGTACTTACGAATATGTTGTATTCTGCACACTCTACCTTTTCTCTTTTCTCTGTCTACTCTTCAAATCCTAACCACTTGGTTGTCTGGAAGAGGTTGTCGTAGCGGTAAGATTGTGTCCTATTTACTTTTGTGTATTGTCCTGACATGTAGGTAAGTGAAAAAGGAGGAAAAACCCTGCTACAACTATTAACGCGCACAAGTATTAAATAAAAAAAGGAAAAAAGGAGAGAAGTATTGAGGATTTCTTGTGTTTCTTGTCTGCGTTTAAGATGACTTCAACGAGTCTTATTACGAATGATTTTAACACTACGACTCTACTTCTTGTATTCTACGTAGAAACCAGTATCAAACTATTCAAGTGACTAAGAAGTAAATTACTACATTTAGTACTTCATTAAACACAAACTGTTCTAAATAGAAGATTTTTCAAGCACAGAAAGCACAGAAGCGCGAAGAAGAGAGAGTTTCAGGCGAATAGTCTGATATACCTAATGGTTTTTGTATACATATTTCTACATAAGAGATAAAGAAAATATTAATAAATATTATAATAGGCTATTAAAACAAATAGAAATTTGATGAAGCTTAGCAGCTATTACCTTTTTTTAACTTTTTTTTATGAAAAGGGGTTTGTCTCTAACTTTGCCTGCGTATAAATGAGAAGTCGCAAAAAGGCATATTGAAATTCCACGTTAGGCTCAAGCACCTTCGATAGTCTAACCCTAGAGTTAGCAACGCAAGTGCGTACTCAGCCTAAGGCAAGTCAACTAACTCTTACTCGCTCCGCATTGTCGTAGAGCGAGAACAACCGTTGTTCTAGACTAGAGATTGCTCTCCACTCGAGTGGTAATAAGCAGTCTTTAGTTTTATGGAGGACCAAGATGATCAAGAGTTAAGCGTGTACGTAAGTTACTAGTTACGTCAATACTAATTCCACTAGATTAATTTACTTTTTACATGGTTAAAACTTAGAAGTAGCGCGCTGTAAAGAATTAAGTGGATATTTAAGAACAATATAATTATTTTTTTGACGATTATACGTGACTTGTAAGCGAGGCTTGTTTGGTGGTGCTTGCAGGTCTTTAATGAGATTATTAGAAGAAAAGTACGTATCTACTTATGAGGTAGAGGTAGATACCTACAGGTATCACTAGCTGATTAAAGGCTGATTAAAGAAGTGGACTAATGGGGGCTGAGGAAGATTAAGTATAAGATTATTAACTTAACATCATTAAATATCCATGTAGATACCTAATTTTAATTATTTACCATATAAGAAGGGAAATAAAAAAAACAATCTTCTTACTGTCGCATTATTTTTAAGACGAATCCAGATATAATAAATTTATTTTTAAATGAACCAAATTAAAACATTTTTAATAAATAAAATAGAACGACAACAAGCTACGAAGGCAAAGCACTTACTGTCAGTGCAGATATTATTTTCAGTAACTAATTTCGGTACATACTAATTTTTCTAATATGAAACTTACCTACCTACATATACCTGGGTATTATAAAACTCTACCACTCTTAATCAGAAAACATTTTAAAATCAAAACCTTATTAAAATTTAATGTTTACGTAATTACTCCTAAAAACAGACCTGATTTAACGTTCCATAATTAAACTTGAGACATAATATGGATCTGAACCGCTTAGAAAGGGCAGCTCGTTTGTGGGTACTAATGAGCCGGTCTCAAAATAACTGACACCGCGATCTCAAAAATAAATCTAGTTTTCGAATTAAATTATGAGCAGGTACCTACATTGGTGGTAGGTACCGATGTGGAGTTTTAAATATACATATTTAGGTAAATTTTACTTACTGAAACCTAAGTATAACTTTTCCTCCTGTTGGTAGTAAAATAATAAATACCTATGTGTTTAATAGGCATGTATCAGTCTCCTTAAATAAAAAAAAACTAAAATCATTTATTTGCGAATATGAGTTACATGAGGTTTTACAGGGCATTTTGATCAAACCATATTCACCTTTTCAGGTATGCAAATTAAGAATATTACCTATAGAGATAGATTTAATACTAGAGAAATAGATTTTATAAGCGCAGTATCTTTGTAGCATTTAATTGTTTGTTTATACTTTTCCTTCACTATTGTAGTGTACCTATACATTATAAATTAAATGATATTCATACTTATAACTACCTCTACAGGTACTTATTATCTATGAATAAAAAGATTTAAAAAAATCTGCCCTTCAGTAACTTAACTATCTGGGTTACTTACTTGATTAATTTACATTTCAAATGAAAAGCAAAAACCGACTTATATCAAAAAGCAATGAATGTAGGTACCTACCTAAGAGATAAAATTAAATACGCTAGGTCACTGAAAATAAGTAACGTAGGTAGGTGTAAAAAATGCTTTAAGATATTTTCATTTGAAGTAAATACATAAATACTTTACAGGTCTTTAGTAACTTTAATTTATTTTAAGTTATTAGGTAAGCAATTTGCTTAATATTATGTAGTTGTGAACTCCGTAAAACCGTTTTCTTAACAACCAAGTCTACAAAACCTGCCTTATTAATCGCGTCATCTATAAAACTCTGTGAAAAAAGAAAAACGCATATTAAATATCTTTATCACCCTCCCGATATCTATACACGAGCGGAAACCACACATCTGTCTGTAACAGCGAAGATTTTAATCTAGCATAACAAGGTGTCCATTGTTACCCGACAGACAGACGGACAGCGCGATACAATTGTTGTAACATAATGATTCCGCTGTCACGCTTTCACCAACACCGTTTAATGACTAACAACTTTATGGATTCATTCTTTTATGAGTGACTAACGATTGGAATATGAATAAGAAAGATTTTTTAATAAAAAGAGCACGCCAACAACCAGACGGGCCACCTGATATTATGTGGTCACCGTCGCCTACTGACACACGCAGCACCAGAGGAGTCGCCAGTGCGTTCCCGGATTTGAGGGAGAGCTCTTTTTACGCCTTTTTTGAAGAACTCCATTTCATATCCTACATCAGCCGGAATACCGTTCCAAAGTTCCTACGAGGTAAGAATTTGCTCTAATTGAAGATAGATCTGGCATTGCAAGGTATCCATTGTTACCTGACAGATAGCTTCATACAATTGTTATAACATTATTATGAATAAATTATTCACATTGTCACGTTTTCACCAACATCGTTTAATGACAAACGACTTTATAAATTTCTTCTTTTAAGAGAGATCAACGATAGGAATATGCTTATGAAAGATATTTCTCTAATACAACTTACTGAATTATATTAATATTTAATAAGTAGTCGTAGCTTAGACTTAAATAGTCAACTACCTACTTTTATTTTACACAGTTTAACGACAGTTATACTATAATAGTTACCTTGTGATACAAACTCTATATTTCGTCATTGTTTAATATCGTAATTAGATTAATGTTATAGGTAAATACTGAATTTAATGCAGAATAGATGGCATAATGTCTTTTCTAAAAAATATCTAAAGCTATAAAATATTATTACACAACTACCTAATATATAATAATTGAATTTCGGAGTGACTTCTCAACAATCTTGGAGGTTTTTCTGTGTATCTAATGCTCTTATAGCTACAAGTACCTAAAAAATATCATTTAATTGAATCACTATTTCAGAACCATTACTATTTGCTTCTTGAAATATAGAAGTAAGTATATAAACATTTGTTTCACGAAACGATTAAAAACGATATATTCTCAAGAAACATTTTACATTCGTCAAATTTCGAAAAAAATTACAACTTCAAAAGAAAGTTCAGTTTAAAAATAACAAGCAAACCGCGTATGTAATTATTCAAAGACGTGTGGAGTGTGCTTACCGAATAACTACGCGTAATGTTTCTCTAGACGTAGGCATTCGCGCTGATTTAGAATACAATTGCGTAATCTTGCAAATCTCTGTTTTACCCCATTAATAACCCACTGCAGGGTCGGGTCTCCTCTCACAATGAGAAGGTTGTAGGCATTAGTCCACCTCGCTGGCTAGTGCAGGTTGGTGGACTTCAGGTGGCTTTGGGAACGTTTTTATGAACTCTTGAGGCGTGTAGGTTTCGCTGTTACAGCAAGTGATATTTAATTTTATAAACCGCACACTGGAATTCGAACCTGGACTCGAGTAATTAGGCCGAATTCCTACCCACTGGGCTATCACCGCTTTTTATCTTGCAAATACTGAATTACAAAAATTCTATTCGGAATATAACGATTATAAATATATTTATTTTGTCCGAGAAAAACAGGCCGGCCTGATACGAAATATTATGTAGATTTAAGCTTATATTTTTCTTACATGCCGGGTCTCTAAAGAGGAATGATAAAATTTATAAGAGGAGTGATAGATTTATAATATCTTTCGATAAAAAACATATCGCTTCTTTATTAGCTTGCTTGTAACTCTTTTTAAATAGTTTAAATAGAAAACCAAGTTTGTTTTGAAATATTAATCTTAACCTTAACCTACCTACCATCAACACCAGGAGAGTCGCAAGAGTGCAAGCAACGGCTTAAAAGACGAGCCCTTTTCACGCCCTATAATTTTAATTTAGTTTCGTATCTTTCCATAATTGATAAATACCTAATCATATTTAATTTAGTTTAATTATAAATTTCAATGAGTAACTAATAAGAATTATGCACACCCAATTTCAAAATATCTGTAAGTAAAAGAGAGTAAATTGGAGTAAACACTGAATCATGGCAAATTTCGACTCTCCATAAACCATGCGAGTAATTTTTTCACATGAAAACTTTACGGGTCTTTACTTAATAGGAGAACTACCTATAGTCTATCAGATTCAAGCTTAAGATAAGTATATCTATCTCTGATACAATCTTTCTATCTTGAAGAACGAATTGACCTCTATTTGATAATAGCATCATATTAGAATAAAAGACATCTAAACACAAAAGTTGCTTATTTTTTATTATATAGCTCCTATTGTTTGCCTCTCAACGTTGTTGTGTCTGTTTGCCTCTCAAGTGTTGAGACAGTGCATTCGATATCTACGGAGGTAAATATTGTCATCAATCTTCTTGGGCACATTCAACACCTTTCCAAAACAGATTTATCGGCAGGATTCAATAGTAGGTATATCGACCGACACCACTTAGAGATACGTGAACCATAACTCGGCAAAGGGTTTTCATTATTAGGACCTACACATTAAATCCATTCAAAAACACAAAGAACAAAATAAAAACAAACAGATTATCTTGACATTTCCGCAGTAAAGTTGTTGATTACTGCATTTCCTCTGCGATGGTGTGATTTTATTTCTATTTGCGTAAACTCGTTATTTTGCGTTGAAGTGAATTTCACGGCGATGGTTTGTTAGGATAAACGTGAAAGAGGAAAGAAATTCTATTATTTTTGTGAAAAGCTTCATGATATTGTACATCAAAGTGTTATAGAGCGAAATATCATTCAAGTTTTTCACCTTGATTCCTTTGTAATACGAGTACAATTATTTTTCTTTTTTATTATAAATTATTATATTCCTCTTTAAGTTTCAATGACGTTATGACCCGATTCCCTAACTTCATTTTGGTTTTGTTTTTATATCGAACCGCACCTTTCGCTCACTAGTCACCTTAGATATAAAGTAGTCGTGATACATAACGTATACAACAGCATTAAACAGCAACACAGCCTAACACAGGAAGTAATCTTGCCCATAACCATAATTCACGTTCTTTGCGTCTTGCAATTTCGCTCTTGTTAGGAAAACCGACACTCAGGCAGCCCTAGCGCACGGGGCTCGAGCCGCGCTACACTTTTTTATTGAAGGGGGTGGACGCCCCTTGCCCCCCGCTCCTCCCCCTTCCCGAGGGTGCATAATTGCGGGTGCATGGGCTCCTGCGAGGCGCAAACCGAGTTACAGGCATTTTGCGGCAGCGTATTGTGTTTAGCCACTCTCCGTCAGCTATCGAGCGCTTCTCGCTGGATGTTATTAGGCTGATGCGATATATCTCGTCAATTTGATATTTAATGTCATCGTTTTGGGATCAGGTGAAGTAAGATTAAGCTACTTACGTAATGTTAGGTGTCTGATTTGTAAGAGAAATTCACAATATTAAACACCAACTTTGACTACACGTGTAATGACATACTTAGTAATAGATAGGACAAGGAAATATACGATATGCCCTATTTTTTTCCTGAACATATATTATTTAAACTAAATAAAACCAATAAATTACTATCTAGCAGAAAATCACTAATAGATACTCTTTACAGGTGTATTGTTTTGTATTAACTACATAACAAAATATTATTATCAGATCATACCATCAGATGGTAATGTACCTATATGCTGCCAGTAATGCATGATCCCTATTTCTTTTTGAACACAGACATTCCAGAGTGCCTCCCAGCTCAAAACGTCCTCTCGCCTCACAAAGGCAGCCTCGTTCACCAGACTCACAAGAAATTACAAAACGGCGAATTTTCTTGCTTCACGCTTCGAGGCAGCTATTTTCCTGGTGTCATCTTTTTACTTTTCCTAATGTGTGCTTTTGAGGCTGTCTTTGAAGTTGTGCCCACATACGTGGCTTTTTTGCGATGTTTTTTTGTTTTGTTGACAGGAAAATATTGTGCAGGTTTCATTCATTTACTGTTTGATGCATTTACAGTTTGTTGCACTTTACGCGGTAACAATTCTATCCATGTACTTACAATTGAACACATAAATTTTTTATTAAGCCTTTTAAGCAATTAATCATATTGAAATAACCATCAAAATACGGAGGACTTCTACTTATATCAAGCAGATAAAATAATAATAATAATGGAAGGAACAAAATTAGTAAAAATATTTTTAAGTTCTTAGGCGTAAAACATCCTATTTATGAATAGTTCAGTTTAAACTATAGAAAAATCTGTTTCTACCTACATATGTAAGTGGCCTGCTGTTGCCTTAAGCTAGATAAGTTATCATTATCAACGTAGATATTAAGTTCGCTCACTTAATATGCCATCATAAATTGCAGGCCTATTTCATAAAAACCAACCACATTTCAAATTTTCAATTATCTCCATTTCAATTAATATCCATGTAGGTAAGTAATCCCTCAGTACTCTCCACCCCAAAAACCTGTTCGAAGCCCCAAACCGACCCCGCAACCATTGTCAGATACATAACGGCCACCATCACGTCGATGGCGGTAAATACCTACTGAATGGGACATCGAGGACGCAGCCTGCACCACGGCGTCCACGGCTCGCGGCTGCACGCTATACGTACCTACCGCGACGCGCGGATACTCCATTATGCGGAGTACGGAATACTAATGACAGAGGGCGGTTGATTAAAAAACGTAAGTCGAAGGCGTGGTGCCGTAGGGCTGCCTCCCGCTGTAATTATATTACATCTCCCTAATCACCACATCTCTGATATCGAGGGCCCATCGAATGCTTACAATATCTTTGATTTGTCTACGGTTGATACTTGATTTGTCTTCGCTACAAGCTCAAAGACGCGGTAATTGGGGGAGCGATGAGATCGGGTTGTTGGCTCAATTATAGTTCGCGATCTATCATTTTAATTATCGCGGCGGTTAATTGGAGGGCTGAGTGATCGGCCCCCGCCCCCGCGCCCCCGCGCCCCGCCTGAGCGCTGGATTATCACTATCTTGTGTCTCGTAACATTACATTAAAATAATTAAACTTACATTTTTGTGATTTGATTTTTGTATTTAATGTTTCCGTGTTAGTTTAGTGTCTAGTTTTTATTCAGTTATTTTTTTATTCAATTTATTTATTAATGTTGAATGTGATGATTCCTATTTAAATTTTTTAACTAGTACATACCTATTTCTTGTTTTTGTTACTACTTACCTATTCATATTAGTAATATATTACGTTTCATAAAAGACTAGGAAGTAAGAAATTTTCATTAGTAAAATATTCGTTTCTGTATGGTTATTTGATGTAGAAAACAATAATGAAGTAGGAATTATAAATTGCATGTGTATTACCTACTTCATTTGTATTTCTAGTTTAATCGGGTACAACAATTGCCGTTCAGTTCCGACTTTCAGAGGCAGGCTGAAAATGCTTAAATAAAATCGTAGTTAACAATAACAAGCTTTCTAATACACGCCTTTAAACATATTTTTTATTTCTCTACCTATGACATTAAACAATTTACAAATAAAAATTATGACACAAATATTTTAATAAAGTTGTTAAAATTAAGAAATTAAAACTAAAATACTTATTTAGAAAGAATACATTTTATTTTCACATTTATTCATAGTATGTATCGTACTAATAAGGTATCGGTCGCTGTTCATAATATTGCCATAAAACTTTTTCAGTTTTGCTTAAGTTAGATAAAGTAACTTGAGCAAAAGCTGTAGGCGTACCTAGTGCAATGAAATTCCAATAGAGGGCGCGCGTGTCATCCCACAAATGACTTTCGAAGTCTTTCCGTAACTCTATAATGCTTTCTTACTTTATGATTGATTTTTAAATGACGTCATTTAAAGTCACCTCCAGTTCTTGGTATAGAAGCAGATGTATGTTTGTTAAATGATCTTTCAACTCAATAATATGCATTTCCTGGGTTACTAGAATCTATCATCAATAAGCTATCGAAAGGATTTGGCGAAGCAGAACCAATGTTAGGTAGATACAGAGATTTAGGTACCTAACACCGACCTTAGATAATAGTTTCGAAAATAAAGACACATAATGAGATGGTAATAAATAATCGTATACTACGTAGGTATCACTGATATAATATAATAATGATATAATAAATATATAATCGTATAGTCATTTAGCCTATATTGGATATCTAAAGATTAAATGTTTAACGTAACAATTCATAAGGTCCAAATATAGTTTCATATTTATCCATAATAGAGCGTGCCCAACGCAGGCTGATAAATACTATGTACTTCAAAAAGAAGGGGTTTTCTACTCAAGACCTCTATCTCTGAAGCGATCTTTTGTCGGCTAGAAATAACAACAAATTAATGGTATCAAAGACAATATGTAAACTTTACTTAAAGGGTCCACTTAAAGTCCAAGTACCTACTACGGTTTAATATAATTTTCATAGTAAGAAGAACCCGGCCCTGAAATGGGTTTTTAATTAAATTCAGTTGCAAATAGGTACTTGTTGTTTTAACCCATTAATGACCCACTACAGGGTCAGGTCTCCTCTCACAATGAGAGGGATGTACTAGGCCTTAGTCCACCACGCTGGCCTACTGCGTGTTGGTGGACTTCACATGCCTTTGAGAACATTTTTTTTGGGAACTCTCAGGCATGCAGGTTTCCTCACGATGTTTTCCTTCACCGTAACAGCGGGTGATATTTAATTTTATAAATCGCACATAACTTTTTTACAGTCATTGGTGCGTGCCACTGGGATTCGAACCCGGACCCCTCGATTCGAGGTCGAATTCTAAGCCACTGGGCTATCACCGCTTTAGGTACTTACTGTATATCAATACACCTAATTGAGAAAGTACTAGGTAATTCATCTAACTCGCTCAACAAATTACTGGTATGTTAACAATAATCTAACCTGTTTAACCAAGATACGAGTCGGACAATCACAAGCGAGAAAGTCTAGGTTTCACAAAACGCATTCGATGCAATTTCGAATATATATCTTAGGTAAGTACTCGTAGTCCTCAAAGTAACAACTTAAATAGCGCTAATAATAAATAACGCTTCACACTCACAGCTCCACACTGGGATTCCCTGTCTCATGGGTGCCATGGACACACACAAGACAGGAACACACACCCACACCAGAAACAGAAATCCAAATTCATCATTCAAATCTCTGCTGGGACTGGAACCCAAAACCTTCCGCGCAGCGCATCGTTGTCTTAACCAATGTGCAACTTAAATAAGTTGTTGCTCTCAGAATTATTATCTCAGAATTATCAGAACCTAAAATATTAATTATTCGATCGATACTAATAGGCTTACAATTAGTATTCCAACACAGATTCCTGTTAGGGCTCAAATGCAATCACCTCAGTGGTTACATGGTTTTGCAGCCCAAGGAGTCAAAGGTCTAGCAAACACAAAGAAAACGTTGTCGGTAGGTGACTCTAACATGTCACCTTTTTGACTCACTACTGAACTAAAGTTCTTTACTTGTATCCCCTACTAAACTGTTCAATGTAATAATAACAGAAAGTTAGTTATTAGTTATAAGTACGTGGTATGTCTGTTGATGATTGTCTGTTTACTGGTAGTGGCCCACTACAGGGCCGGGTCTCCTCTCACAACGAGAGGGACGTAGGATGTAGAGATGCCTACCACGCTGATCTTGTGTGATTTGATGGACTTTACATGCCATTGAAAACATTATGGACACCTAGTTACCACGCATGCATGTTTTTTCGCAATATTTTCCTTCAGCATTGCAGTAGGTGTAAATATCAGATGTAACATATGTACCTATATACTTTTATAAAACGTACGTATCTTTTACGAGGGTCGTTGCAGCGTTTCGTTGAAATTCGATTGCATATCATTCGTCGTCACGTCAGAATGTAGCTGAAGCAGAATACAAAGTTCCCCATGAAAGTTATTGTTTTAATTGAGTGGCAAATGGGCATGCTTAGGGTATTCTCAACTGTAGATCAGGTACCTTAATCTTAAGTTGTCACTGCAGCTCATGGACGCTCAAATCCAATAACAAAGTGAAAAAAACCTCGACAACCAACCGTTGTAGAGTCCACATCACCTGATGATGCTCTGTTTTGGGGCGAAACACATGTCGTGTGCTATTGGAATAAGTTGTGATGGCATATACCTACCAGGAGATAAGGGAGGGTTGTTGTTTCCATACCAAAACACGTTCCACGTGTGCCGATTGTTGCAAAGATATATAAATACAACTTAAATAACAATGGATTTCCGCAAAATAACGCCTGATACAATAAATTGTATAAGACTCATTGCGTTTTCCCGAACAATACACACAGCTTGGGCCGTACATTCATTAAAGTTTATCACTTTAATTTGGTGCATTCGTTACCGTGGCGACGATTGCCACCGCCAGATAATGAAACCAGGAAGCCAGCGCCGGTAATTGGAGGCCCATAGATACTGAATCGTTCATTATCAGACTAAATAAATACTAGTTTAAAATAAAATCATTAATAGAATTTCCTATCGTGAACTACGTTTAATCATTTTTATTGAGATCTTTGGCTCGTTGGGATATACTCGTATTTAATTTTAAAAGTCACGTTACCAATGTTTAATAGATATAATTACAGAGTGGTCCCTTCAACCCTTGGAAATCCAGCAATCCTAGTGGACGCTACTCAAACCGAGTTTTCTACCTCTAAATCCAGTATTAGAGTAGCAAACGGGTAGCGTCTAACCATAGATGGGTACCCACGTCCAGCACGTCCACTTAAATAGTACTTATCAGAATTCTCTCGGACTGTAAAATTGTGGCTTATCATGAGAACAAAGATAGTCGCCTCAAATAAAATATCTCCGGCAACCCATACTTACCTCGCCATCAGGAACATAAAAAGACATGAAAAATTCTACTTTTCAGTGAGTTAATTTTAACTTAGGTACCTATATTAATAGAAGAAAAGGTGTATAGAATAAAATATTTAAATTCAATGCCGAAAAGTACATAGTTAATGAAAAAAATATACATCGGGGGGATCTCTACATCTCTACATGTAGAGAACGTGAAAAAAATTTAATTGTAATGTTCTACAATACAAAAGCTGATAAAAATATTGACAAAAAAGGTTAACAGGTAGCGTTTATTTCTTCCTAACTATAACTTCTTGATTCATAATGCAAACTAAGTATTAAGTATATACCTATTTTAGTTTCTTATGCTGTTACTTTCATACTTAAATAGGAGGACAAACAGATAAAATGACAGCTAAATGACACATATACGCTTTCGAAAATCTTGGTAGGTAAGTATATGGATAGGTAAGTATAGGATACTAAAAAAAAGTTTATAAAGGCAACACCATAAATAAATAAATAATAAAAATCTTACCATTTGCAGACTGCCTCTCCTTTTTCAAAATATTCCAATAATTTGAATATTTGATGCTTTCCTCCTTGCCTCACGAATTTCTTAATATTGTCCGTTACATTACAAAATTAAATAATAGTTTTATAAGAACTTTAAATAAACACCCATAGATCTAACGGCTATCAAACCGCGCGCGGCCGTCAACTGACTCCTAACCGTCACATTTGAAACAATGGCGCCGTCCGCCATATTAGCGTTCGACAATTAAATCGTCGATTGTTTCACGCCAGCCAATAAATAATTAGGCGCGGGGCCGCGGCGGCCAATCAGCGGCCGCGTCGGTCATGCGCCCCGGCCAATCGGCTCGGTGAACAGCGCAAACGCTGCCAACTTTCCAAATTCAAAATTTGTGTTCCCTTCGGTAATTACGCTGATGACGTAGTTGATTGGGACATGAGTGGGTCCTTTCTTCAAGTATGTATTAGTAGGTATCACGATAGTATAAAGTCGTTAAAAGTTAAAGGAATAATACGTAATGTACTTATAATCTAGAACACCTATACAAATAAATAACATTGGAGTGTCTGTTTGTAATATAAAAATAACAGCTTTTGACTAAATGCATAATCTACCTATACACGGTACATATACCAAAATAACATTTTGATATATTTGTCATTATAAAATAAGACCTAACATTTCTCATTCTTCTAAGAAAAATTAACAAGAGTCTAATTCCTTCTCGAAGCCGCCAAAGGTTGCAGTTACAGGTTAATTGTCAGTTAATTGTCCTAATTACACTGATTGGGCTCTCTGTGGCCTCGTTAACATGCACCTCATTGTTAATTGGACAATGTACCCAATAACGAAGTCGATATAACATGATTATAATAGTAATTATAATGGGCGTTATTCGATTGGGATATGATAGGTTTTTTATAGTAGATTTGTGCCAAGGATTTTTATATGACAAGATGGAGTGTCAGGATATCAAAAATGAGACACTACTCACATTAGTGATAGTGATTTTAAGTAGACATTAAAGTCGCGTTCAAGTAAATGATGTAGGGAGGTGCTTGCCAAAGGTATACCTATTTTATTGAGTGATAATGAATTAATTTCCTTCTCATCCCGACGGAGGTTAGCGCTGTTAGATGTTACTTGACACTGAGCGGCCGTTTCGAAACTAAAGTCGCATTCACATGGACCAAACACAGCCAAATCACACACATAAAAACATTCAGTCGAATGTTAACACGAGATCGAAAAATAAATTTATGGGACAAACAATTTATATAGGTCTATCGGAAAGAAGAGTTATATATGCAGCTACGCAAATTACCTGGACCGGGATTGCTAAGTTCACATTTTATCGGGTGGCCTGCCAAAACAATAAGGTATTTTTTTATTTTTGACGGCCAGTGTCGCAGTGGTTAAGACGCCGGTGCGCTGCGCGGAGAGTCCTGGGTTCGATTCCCAGCAGAGCAGAGATTTGAATGATGAGTTTAAATTTCTGTTTCTGGTCTGGATGTGTGTATTCATATTCATATTCTCTTTATTGTGGACAAAAGGTAAATATACAGATGACAATAGTTTCACATGGTCACATTTGTCCTGTGTGTGTGAGTTCATGTCTTGTATGTTTCCATGGCACCCACGACACAGGAAATCCTAGTGTGAAGCGTTATTTATTATTGTAGATATTATTATTATTATTTGTTTTACACCAACTATAACGATTGCAACACTTGCAATTGCAATCCAAAAACACGACATTCGAAATTATACAATGGCTCTACCACCTCACGCTCTGCCTGTGTAATAAGTAGACACAGTTTGACATATACTCGTAAGTAGTAAGTGTCACATGACTCACGAGTTTAAATTTACCTTTGTCACGTGCTGTATTACCTACATGTCATTGTGATACGTACCCACGGTGTAACCACATAGGACAGGCAAAATGTTGACACACGACAAAACATTTAAAGCTTACCTAAATGTATCAATCACAATCAAATAATCACCATTAAAAGTATCAATACAAGTTTGAACCGGGGGTGGTAAAATTTTCACCCAAATCGTTAAAAACGGGCGGTCCCCGCAACCCCGAATCGAAGTCAACATTTTGTCACAAATCATAATCAATGATCCGATTTGATGGTCACGTACCTTCCTCATCACCATCCGCCGCAGGCGACGTTGTGCGTTGTGCGTTGTGCGTTGGCGCTAAAATGCTCATTACCGTCACGGCGTCGCGTTGCCGCGTAGTAGCGTTGCAGATAACAAGCGCTGGATCGCTACACCGCCAATCGAACTACGGGGTGATGTTAATGATGGGGTCGTGTGGATATCTGGAATATTTTTTACGATGTAATATTTACATGTGTGGATAAGTGCAGGCTGGAGGCGAGTAATTAAGGTTTTACACTATATGGTATGTTGTAAAATTGTAATGATGTCAGATATTCGGTTTTTATTTTCTGTTAATACTTTTTAATTATTTGGCCCTTCAAAGTCCCTTTCTTATAGTCCTTTTTGGGTAGTACCTAAATAAGCAAATGAATAAAGCTTTGTCATAATCAGATTATATTTAAAGAACCTTCCAAATTCAGGGTTCCACAACAATTTTACTTCACTTTCAATAGGTATCAATCCAAAATGGCGGCTACGATAAATTGGCGGATAACATATTTTTGTAAAACTCACCCAATACGGCCATCAAATTAAAACTTTAAATACTGAAGTAGGTATCTACACGCGGACGAAGTCGCGGGCAAAAGCTAGTACAACATAAAAATATGGCCTTGTTTAAAATTAACATGTACTATACGATGTCTTCATATGAAAAATACTAAACCAAAAAGAGCAACCTCTACGTGATTCGCAAATGATCGGCGACACATTACGATGGAATAATTCGCGGCGCGCGGTCCAACGTCACGATCTCACGTACTGCCCTCGCCCTCCGCCCCCGCCCCCGCCCGCCAGGCCCAGGGCTACCCGAGGATGGAATTAAACGTTACAACAAAGTTCTATAATAATCATTCTGTAATAATGTTAGATGACCCGCGGGCGCTTCCAAATTGAGGGGTTCACAACAATTTTTAATTCACTCAATAGGGTTTGACACGATCTGAACTGAAAACGCTACGAAATTTTATCACCTGATGCTGATGCTGATAGTCTTTTTCTTTTATGTATAAAGTTAAGTTCCCATCATCCTATCGTCATTACCCTGCACAGACGGACAGAAATGATACGTAGAGACTAGTTAGACCCTCTCGAGATGTGATGCTTGAGACGTTATCAACGAGTGCTCTGTAAGTCTACGGCTACATCCACCTTAAAAAAATGTATCAAAAGGATTACTTTCGACTATCTAAATAATCCATTTAAGTATTTTGGATAAATAAAACATGAGAGCAACAGGCGACTGGCAGATTATCTAGACCTTCGTCGATTCTGGTATCAGCAACTCTAGGCTCAGCAACCTATTGTTCAATATTTATGTGATGTTAAAAGAAACCAGTGACGGCACATTGCAAAAGCTATTTTTGAAAAAGAACATCTGTAGCGCTTTATAAAATTAAATATTACCTGCTGTTACGGTGAAGGAAAACATCGCGAGGAAACCTGCATTGCCTGAGAGTTCAAAAAAAATTTTCTCAAAAGGCATGTGAAGTCCACCAACCCGCATCAGGCCAGCGTGGCGGACTAAGGCCTACATCCCTCACATCGTGAGAGGAGACCCGACCCTGTACGTGACTTGTAGTTGAGAATCACGTATTCAAAAGACGTTCACAATAAATTAACCAATGTTCCTAAACCGGTGAAGGGAGATATAAAAAGCTACTTTAAAAAAAAAAGAGAACCTTAGAAATTCTCCGTATCGCCTCTAAAATTGTTTCAGGATCGCTTTTCTTAAGAGAGATATTACGTACTGTGTGAGCTTCAGTGTCTCCAATCAGGTAACCTGCATATTCTTCTAGTACCTTGTAGTTGTATCCCAGTTAAGAAAAAAACACTTACCTATAGCTGCAAAACAAAAGCTAGTAGACAATAAACTAAAGCTATTCTGGAACTCGCAGCCCTGATGACGGAATTAGTTAGCAAGGAGTTCGTCAACGGGCGCGGGGAGGCGCGCGGTGTCAACTTATAACGAGTTTGGACAACTCGCTGATGGGAGAGAGCGGCTACTCGGATAACGAGACCTGTCGCATGGAATTTATTGGCTGGATGGTCGATCGTGATGAACTGGCACCTGGAGATAGGTAGGTATGTATGTGTAGTGTATACCGTTTGTGTAGCGTATGGCATCTAGATTGTGTCAGTAACCCATTAATGACCCGCCACAGTGTCGGGTCTCCTCTCAATGAGAAGGATGTAGGCCGCCGTCCACCACGTTGACCTACTGCTGGTAGGTGGACTTGACATACTTGCAAATAAGGTTTCTTTTTTTCTGCCAAGTACTTAACTATTGCACCTTAAAGACATTGAAATTCAACTGCAATCAGTAACTATTCAAAGAACTAGTGGGTTTCATATAGGAGTTACTCGTATAACCTGCGAGGGCGTTTAACTTTTCATTCGCTTACGATCTGCCTAAGCCGGCTTCAGCGGTCTTACGTCTACATAAGGCCATTATAGGCAGGAATAGGCAACTCTAAGCAGTGTCGCTTTATCCATTTTAATTCATAATGGTCTTTGTTCTCCACAATTATTCTCCACGTCGTTATCCTCAGCGTAGGGTCATAAACGCTTTGCAACTACGGATGCGCTTAATAAATCTTCTTTCACACTTATATGGAGTTATTGTGGTTTTGTCTGCGGATATATTTTTAGTAGTACTTAACTTCTACTCGCGATTTCACTCGTGTGGACATTAAAAGAAAGAGGAGTTCCAAATTATAAGAATCTATCCATCATAACTAAACTATCTGTGTAGTAAACAGTGTCAGTTACCCATTAATGACCCACTACAGGGTCGGGTCTCCTCTCACAATGAGAAGGATGTAGGCCTTAGTCCACCACGCTGGCCTAGTGCGGGTTGGTGGACTTCACACGCCTTTGAGAACTTTTTTTTCTGAACTCTCAGGCATGCAGGTTTCCTCACGATGTTTACCTTCACCGTAACAGCGGGTGATAGGTATTTAATTTTTACTAGTAGTAAACAGTACTAGCTAAGAATAGGTGCAGTAGTTTATAATAAAATTCCGATCCATCTAGTTATTTTTACGAAAAAGAGAATGGAAAATGTTGATAAATTTCCGGAGTTTGTGCTTCATAGTGTGAGTTATTAAAATTCCGCACTGACAATTGAGATAGACTGTTTTCCCATAGGTACAGTAGCTCTCTAAATCCAAACTTGGCTACTCTGAAATAACATCAAAAGGGCTATCCAAATCGAAAGAATGATTATTGAAACCAGCAGTTAAGGTGCTCGAACCTGTATACAAAAGATACTACAAAGAACTCATTTTTTACAAAGTAAAGACCTCTGAAAAATCCTCTGCCGTCGGCTTCTTACTGCATTAGGCCTAATAGAAGAATTTCAATGGAATAGAATAGAATTTACTATAAGTGTGACTCATCAAAATAAAGTATAATAAACCTAAAATAAAAAATATTTAATGTCGAACTTTGAAATGTTTTTAGACTATTAGTTCCAAGCCTCCAAGTATTGACGAAAACGTGTTACATTGTAGGTAATATCTTATGCTAAAATTAAATCACATTAATGTAGGTATGGCCGACCCAGTAATACCACGGCAATTTTCTGATAATATAGTTCCAAACAGTAACAAATACAAAATTTAACTAAGCAGCCTGTAAGTTGGTTTCCACTCTTGCAGGTTCGTACCTGCAAGAGTGGAAGCCAAAAAAGAAATTTCTTAAAAATATACTCGTGTATATTTTTAAGAAATTTCTTTTTTGCTCCAGAAAACTTAAAACTATACCTACGTAGGACCTACTACCGTTAGATAATTGCTGTGCCATTATATACCTCTAAGTTCGCGCCTATTACAATTTATACCTTTGTGACGTCATTATCCTTCACAATGGCTGCCCTTTGTTGCTAGCAGCGGATGCGCCTGTTAAGCCTTCTTTCACACTTATACGCCATTTTCAGCTTCATTTCCTCTGCAGGTGGAAATAAAAGCTATTTTCTAGAAAAAAGAGGTGGCACTGCACCGCCATTGGTTGAGCGTAAACGTCTATATTAAAGAGTCGATTTCAGTCTAAAATTTTATCGTGAATACCTATATTGAATCAAAGAACAATGTTTTTTATTTTACTAGTCGACCCAGGAGGGGTCGCCTTATCGTCCTAGTTATTTCTAGTGGGATTTTCGTAAGAATTTCTATTTTTTTTATAAATAAAATACCTATATCTTTATAACCAGGTACTTATGTTACCTACATAAATGATTTTCCTCAATAGGTACAATATTGAAAATTGCATTCAAATTAGTTCAGCTGTTCCTGAGATTATAGTGTACAAACGCATGAGGTAATTGCCAGCTCTACTATTTTATTATACTCGATGATAGATGAGTATCAAATAGGATCAATTGAGCAATGAGCATACAAACCGCCTGATTTTGGGGTATGCAGCAGCAGTCCATGGGTACACACGTGCAACCTCAAACAGGGTAGAAATCCTGGGTAGAGTCGTAGGTATGTGGGTGCGTTGCTACTCATGAGGATGCCTCAAAATAAAATAACAATCTTCGGCAAGCACGCATCAACACACAAGACATGAAAAACTAAGGATTAAGAAGGAGGCCGTAGGGTAAGTAGGTACCTTTCTTCTGGCTCTACCCTATTACGTTAGTCTATTACGGGTTAGACTTCACATGCCTTGAGAACTCAGCGATGCAGGTTTCCTCGCGATGTGTTCCTTCACCGTTACAGCAATAACTATTGTTATTTAATTTAATTAACTTAATTCATTCAATTCACTAATACTTATTTTAATAATGCCCAATGCCAATGTAGGCATCTGCAATCTTTTTGAAAATAAACAACTAAGATAGATTGCGCCCCTTCCAAGTCAGCCCTTTATTAAGACCTCCTATAGTCTTTTTCCCCTGGGTTCGGAATTAATGTAGGCACTATAACAATACAGTTATTACTCCTTCAGTGGTTCCACGCGTTATTGTTTGTCTACCTACGAGTACCTACCTGTCTGAATTACTGCGAAGTGCGAGGTAGGTAGGTACGTATTTTATTTCACACTGCAGGTAAAAGTGAGAATGGATCCACCTGTATTTACCATAGGTATCTACCTACTGTAAACAGTAATGATATTCTAGTGACTTAGAATTCGACGTCTGTATCGAGGGGTCCGGGTTCGAATCCCAGTGGCACGCACCAATGACATTATATAAAAAAAAGTTATGGGTGCTTTATAAAGTTAAATATCACCTGCTGTTATCATTAGGCCAGCGTGGCCTAATGATAACAGGTCGTCCCTCAGGCCTATGGCCGTCCCTCTCACTGTGTGAAATTTTATAGTAGTGGATAACTATATATAGCTATAGTAGATAGTTATATATAGCTATCTACCTACTTCTAAAATACACACGCGCCAGGTACGTGCGCTTTACAAAAAAATGTCACCGGAAAAATATCTGCGTGGTTAATAAATAATAAATAACGCTTCACACTCATAGCCCCACACTAGGACTCCCTGTGTCGTGGCTGCCATGGACACACACAAGACAACAACACACACCCAGACCAGAAACAGTAATTCAAATTCATCATTCAAATCTCTGCTCTGCTGGGAATCGAACCCAGGACCCGCCGCGCAGTGCACCGTTGTCTAACCACTGCGCCTCAGGTCATCGTGGTTGAATTACCTACAACATAAAGTTTTAAAAGACATGTGAAGAAGGTACATACCCCAACCGGCAGTATACCAGCGTGGTGAATATCTTTTGCATTGGGAGAACAGACCCGATGCTGAAGTTGCCCACTAATGGGATACCTACAGATTGACAACTAAAGTCTAGATACTATAAAACTAAATTTTCAAGGCTTTGTATCTTATTAGGTGGTGTGTATATAAGGCATTGAGTATTGTAAAACAAAAGATCAATTTACGACACGTTCATTTAATTGGCTGCTGTGTACAATACTAAATTCTTACAACTATGTCTCTTACTTATATTACGTCGGCACAGCTCTATCTATCGATTTTCATTTACCTATTTACATAGTGAGCAAGCAACCTATTGTTAGAACCAAGGTACCTATCGCTGGTAATTATCAGGATACATGTGATCTTTCAAAATGATTTGCTTTTTCAAAAATAATTAATTGGTTGATATTAATATACTTACATAGCCTCTGAAACTGCTGAAGCTAGCGAGTTTGGAAAAATGTTTTTTGTCTTGACAGTTTGGAGAAGTACTCGTGTGATTACTAGGCAAATACAAATCTCTTCACATTTTTTGTTTTTGAACAAAAATTGAGTAGGTAACAATGAATCTGAAACAACGAAGTAACAACGAAGCTGAAACGCAGAAGCAAGGAAGGAGTTCGCTCGACCTTCACTATCATTATGATACCTACTAGGGTTCATGAAGGCCATGCAGTAAGTATTTGTATTTGACGACCTGAGTAGCGCAGTGGTTAGGACATAGGGTGCGCTGCGCGGAGGGTCCTGGGTTCGATTCCCAGCAGAGCAGAGATTTGAATGATGAGTTTAAATTTCTGTTTCTGGTCTGGGTGTGTGTGTTCTCGTCTTGTGTGTGTCCATGGCGCCCACGACACAGGGAATCCTAGTGTGGGGCTATGAGTGTGAAGCGTTATTTATTTATTTATTATTTATTTATTTCGGTCAAAAAAGATTAGATGGGTAGTCGTAAGAGACTGAGGCAACTTTGAGGCGCCTTCATGCTTTTGAGTTAGCTCACACTCATAACTTCAACACTCCTTCGTACAGTACCCTTAGTCTGAGTTTTAGCAATGCCGCTACTACACATAGATACGTAAATCAATCGTTCATGATGAATAAGAGCTTAATTTAAAATGATCTTAGTCTGAACAATGCCGATTTTAGCGAATGAAAGCAACTGTAGGTACTTAAACTCTACTAAGCGTTACCTAGAGCTATGTCATTTCGAGACACAAAATCAATACAATTTCTGATATTGTGAATTTGTGATCCTACCTATGTCTAATTGAATCTATAGGTAGGTGGATAAGTAATAATAATAATAAATGGATAAGTAGGGAAACCGTTGGATTCAGAGAGCTCAGGGCCAGGTGGAGAGGCGTCGATTGGGGGAGGTCCATGTCCAGCAGTGGACTGCCGAGGGCTGAAAGGAAGGAGGAAGGATAAGTAAGTATTACATATTTACATAATAATGCAGTTAACTGATCTGAGCACTACAGACATTCTTGTGATCTAGTTGGGCTTTTGTTAGGACAGAAGATTTCGATAGTTCCTAAGTAGTAGGTAAGTACCTAGACTAATCGATAATCCAGACGTGACACTTTTTGTTGACACGCTAAACTACTTAGTGAAAATGAAAGTATCAAGTCATCTGCGTAGGTATGAATGTAGAATGTATAATTTATCTGTATGACTTTCATTAAGTGTGCACAAATTGTACCTAATAATGAATAAAAGCTTTTTAGTTTGAGTTTGAGTTTGGTACTAGGTATACCTGAAGAAAGCATCATTTGCAAATTATTTTGAGAAAAGTTTGTTCTTGCCATTTTCCTCTCTAATAGGTAGGTAGGTAGGTATTTGATAGTCAAGATGGTCAAGTACAAAGGCTTTACCTTTGTACCCTCGTTTGCGTGCCTATAGGTAGACCCAAAGATCGTAGATATTGTTAAATTATGTATAAATTAATAATAAGTAATAACTCAGATTATATTACTTAGTACGAAGTTAGTACATAGCAAGTAGCATGTTAGTCGTAGCAAGAATTTACTTAAATATAAATAGATTTGTAAGCAAAAAGTATGTAAGAAAATCTTAGTAAGTAAATCTATGCCGTCAAGAAAAGGTTCAATCATTTTTGAGATCCTTTGCAAATAGAAGACGCTTTGGAATCGTGATACTTAGGTACCTATATTAGAACAGCCTGTTTGAATAAGTCATGAAATACGTTTGACGTGAAAGGGGACAATAATGCCATATTCGCCATCGGCAGACAAAAGAATGTCTAAAACAAAGTCAAAGCAAAATCTTAGCACTCAAACCGTAACTCAAAACCCAAACTCTCGAAACGAAACAGAAAGGAACAAACGAAAGCGAACTCGACACAATACGATTATATCTCCCTTATACCCCTCTCCACACGAAGCAGTCTCAAACCTCAAACGCAGGACCGTTTACCAGCAAAGGAAGACACTTCACCAGTAGCTCTTACTTACCCTCGCCACCAAACTATAATCCCACTTCTGCTGACGGTACTCGCTCTCAAAATGGCGGTCGTATTTACCGGCTCAGGCCCCGAAGCAGCCCCTCTATGTAAACATTCCGAATAAAAATGCGCCATTACTATTTGCATTCATATCTAAAGAAAACATACATGCTAAATAGTGGGGCTTCAACACCACCTATGTCAACGACAACGTTAAATCAACCCTACTTTCTGAACATAAAACTCAAATCAGATTAAAATCCAAATCACGTTCGCGGTATTGAAGTCGCAATACAGTTGAATGCGTGTGCTGCATCTCACTCCCTCTTACGCGATAGGTGCAGCTGGTGTATCGTTGTCTCGCTCTACGGGTAAGTACAAGGTAGGATGATTGAGACGTAACTGCCAACTGCCACTGGGCCCATTATACCCTGGGTACTGTAAACAGATAGTGGTGGGCCGTGTTGTGTCGATATCGATATGTGGTTCGATGTGTTCTACGAAAGTCTGTGTATAGATTATATCGTAAAAAAAATTGGTAACAAATTGTGGAATTACAAACATACAATAGAAAACATATTTAGCAAAAATAATATACCTACGACTTGAGACAACAACATAATTTTGCCCCTTGAAAACTTCGATATTTAAATATGATCCTTCAGATTCTACGTTAGCAGTAAAATATTAATAGGAAACTTATTATTAAGAACAGGCAGAACCTGTGGAAAGGAATCTGGTAAGAATTTTAAAATACTTAACAAAATATTATTATTAACTACCTATAAAGCTTTTTGGCTTTTATGTTAAGAGGAGATAATGATTAATTTTTATTTGCAAAATTTTTCTTTATTTTATTTCCTCGTATTTATCTCTACCAATTGCCTAGAGCATTTAAGCAGAGTGGTGAGCGTGAGTATGCTCTTGGCTTCTTTCTATTGTGACGCCGTGCCCAACCATGAATATAAAAAGGGTTGCATAAAGTACCTATCTCTCTGATTTTTTATTTATTTTACTCTTATATGAATTTTAATTTATGACGACGTAAGTGCTACTATATTCTTATAAGTTCATCTGAAATTTTATCGATAAGTCGATGGCGGTAGTCCATCCCTATCGCTAGCTCCGGGCGAACTCATCCAACCATAACTAATAGTCGTGAATAAATCCTCGAGTCGCACAAAGCCATATTTTTTCCGCGCTCGACCAATCAGCGCCCGCCGTTGCGAGCGCGCTGCGCCAATCGGAGCTCGCGATTCGAGAAAAGAATCTCAAAAATTATACTCGGCTCAATTCCCGGCATGTTTTCACTAGGCTCGCGGTTTTCGCGCCATTGCAAGACTTTGATTCAATTTGGACCCTGTGCGGAGGTCCTAAGGGCATAGAGCGATGCAGTGACGTCATCACTGGGACTGAAGGGTGGATGATTGTAATTGCGATTGCAAATGGCGGCGGAACACGCACGGGTAATCGAATCCCCAAATTGATTGAGAATATTATTTTATCGAATTTTGAGAATTGGGAACTGCTTCTTGTTAAGATATAAATTCTGAATTAAATTAGATTTAAATACCTACACACCTTGAACAATTTAAGGTATTGATTTTATTTTAGTTACAACTTAAATATAGTAAATCTAGAGGGAGGTATAGCTCTGTAGGTACCTATTACCTAACTAATTACATGTAGACAAATTAATAAAAAGAGTTTAAAAATAAAATACCGAATACAAAAATATAATTCACAAATATGCTCTACATCTTAAAGCTCTATCGAATGTTTTTCCTATAGGTTTTTTATTAGGTACCTACTTACCTACCTATTTATTTTTAGGACAACCTAAAATTCTCCAATTTAAAAAACACATTTAAGCTACCCCCAGCTTTACTACTATTACCTACTCCTACTATCCAGATTAAATCATTTTTTCCAATTTATTTATTTTAAAATTGAAAGTTGATAAGTTTGTCTATTCAAAACCTTTCAAAGCAATATCTCGTCAAAATAACACAACAATATGACTATCATATTTAGCCGGCAAGGCACAGAGTCCATTCGAGATGCATTATTGTCACCAAATCAATGGGCTTGTCAAAATATCACAACACCGTGCTTTGTTGACAGTTCGACATTCTCCTATGCGAATGTCTGCTTTTTCATGATCATGCCATCTCCACAAAACCGATAGAAAAATAATATAGAATAGATATTGCACCCCAGAGAGCCTTGTAAGCGAATGCGCAGATATCTATAACCTACTATTCATTGCTCAACGGTACCAATACCTAATTTTATAATTTTTTCTTCGATCCACAAGAAAAATTCTAATCGAGAAAGGGAACGCTTGACAAGTAATTATCTGTTTTAATTGACATAAAATGTAAAAATACCCCTGAAGTTTGAATCGTGAAGCCCCAAAAAGTTAGAGCGTGTGTTAGCTATCTAGGTGTGTAGGTACCTACTGCAGTTACGATTATAAAACTAGGTAGAACTCGACAAGTCTAAAATCATAGTATACGAGTACTTATTCCTCGTTAAGCATTCAAAGCCTATCATCATCAAATCAACGGACACTTTTTTACAACTGTCAACGTTATTTGATCTCTACAATATGTAGGTACAAATTATCACTGTTTGTTTGTTTTTTAACCCATTAATGACCCACTACAGGGTCGGGTCTCCTCTCACAATGAGAGGGATGTAGGCCGCCGTCCACCACGCTGGCCTACTGCGGGTTGGTGGACTTCACATGCCTTTGAGAACATTTTTTTTTTGTGAACTCTCAGGCATGCAGGTTTCCTCACGATGTTTTCCTTCACCGTAACAGCAGGTGATATTTAATTTTATAAATCGCACATAACTTTTTTACAAAGTCATTGGTGCGTGCCACTAGGATTCGAACCCGGACCCCTCGATTCGAGGTCGAATTCTAAGCCACTGGGCTATCACCGCTGTTAATTATCACTGACCCACAAATAATTCTCAAATAAAATCAACAACGTTGTTCTTTGCAGTCTCACAATTTCACAAATTAAAGAAACCTCATGAACCACAAAGTCCTTCAAATGTTATTTAATAGGAGCTCGCATTATAAAAATCCGATTATCATTACATCAATGGACAATTGGTCTGAATTGAACACGTCACAATGTCACAACAATGTGGGCACTGACACTTTCTTATGGAATTGTCGGCAGCTTTTGTCCATACGATCTCTATTGATGGACGAATGACACCCGAAAAGCATTGTGATTTTATAAGCCTCTTGTTCGTGAATGAGTCGGCAATGTCCATTGATGGACTACCTGTAGATATTCCGTTTATCTTACACTTAACAGTTTTAGTTAAAGTAATGTGTAAATTAAACTCATAAGAACTTAAAAGTAGAACATAAAAAAAGACTAGTACAAATTACTCGTTTTCACCCTCTTGTAACTTTTTATTCGTTGAGCAATAGTTTATGCAAGAAACGTGAGTGAGTTTAATGTATCGTTTGACACCTTTTTAGTGCTCAATTTCAAGTTTATATACCTTATAATGTCTGAAAATGGCAAACAAAAAGTAAAGTAACTACCTAATTTTTTGATTTTGCGATATAGATGTAGATTCCTGAAAATTTGTATTACAAAACACACAACCAAAACCCAAGAAATAAAGTGTTGGCAGGTTAGGAAAGAACATCATTGACACGCTTCCATTTAGCTAAACCGAATGATCTTGCTTAAGAGATTTCGCATGCTTAGTAATAAAGTGACCTAATTAAAAAGAAACCCTAAAATAAGTTGAATTAATTATTATTCTTAATACAACTCCACTTACTTCAAAAATACTAGTTAAGTGCTAATCTAGCTAGTGTAGCTGTAAAACTTTTATTCCGTAACATTTTACCAAAAAAGTACTTTTTTAATTCGATTACTTTAATACTAAGCGTGCGATTTATCATTACGATTTATCTATACGAATTTGTATAGTTCCTCTTAATAATAACTTCCAACACTATCCACTTACGATACCGAGACAACAATCATCAATCCGCACCGCATACCTGCCCGACAGCTGTTCGAACACTGACCGACATTTTTTGTCCTCACCCATAATTGTATTAAACTATTATCAAGTGGTCCATTGTCGGCCATCATCGACGGTCCCACCTCTTGGTGAAAGATAGGTAGAAAGAAAGAATCAAAACAATATTATGACAGAACTGATTGACGTGTTGCAGGTTTTCTGCAAAGGTGTGGGAATTTTGGAGTCTGTGGCTGCTTATGCCATTAGGTAGTTTGGTGCCATTCGTCATTTGTGAAGGCTTAGGTAACCTTAATTAAGGCGAAGTCCCTCCAACCAGGTGGACTGACGACCTGAAGAAGACCGCGAGAAAACGTTGGTGTCAAAGGAACCACGCGTATGAGCGTCGATTAGGGGAGGCCCATGTCCAGCAGTACTAAAAGTCCAGCAGACTACTAAGGGCTGAAAGAAGGGAACGAGTTAAGGTGAAGTACAACAGAATTTTAATGACATGGACCGACGGTTCTCGGTTATCGGTTGCCATGATCACTTAACATGTGGCTTTCTTACTCGTTAACTGTTAAAAGAAATTAAAAGGTAATTTAATCGTTCTTCCACAAACACACAATTTTTTTTTAACAAAAACCCCATTTAATTAATTCAGCTTACACTTCTTCAATATCCGATACCGACGACGTGAGCTAAATCAAAAACCGACAACTTATTTGTAAACATAAAGGAATGCTTTTGTAAATCACCTCACTTGTAAGTAAACATAAAAGAAGGTGATCAATACACCAGGGACACTTCCCGCGTTTTGTTTTGATCGATCGATCGATCCATTGATCTTATCACGATATCAGATTGCTCATTGGTTTTTTGGATTATTGTTTATACCTACACTCTAATTGTAATCTTTAAAATGCACCGGATACTTCATTGATGAAGGTGCTTCATTTCGTGCGATTGAAATGCGTTTTGTTGTGAGTCCTTTATCGACTTTAAACGAGTTACTAAAGACCTATAGAAATGGAAAAAAATGAGAATAAAACCTTTAATTAACATTTTTTGTTTGTTTTCTTATGTCAATTGTTTTTAACAATACATGCACCCTCTTCATTTCTTTGAAGATTAGCGTCGAATACTAATACGTTTTATACACAAGTATAAATATCTTTTAAATTCGTAGGAACAGTATCATTTTTAAATGTACGCCAAAGTTGTGTTCTTTCTTTTTATTTCTTTTTATTTGCAGTGTCTATATTCTCAAACAAAATAAAAGATTATCTCTTCATCTTTTTTCTAATAAATATATTCATAGTTTTCTCAGCGCTATTTCGTTTATTCGTTACTATTTGTTCGTTATTATTCGTTATTACCGGCCCAACATCGTCGCCATAACAACACATCAAAATTTATCAGCAATCTTGTCGTAGTAACACCTTTCCTCCCCGCATTATTATGTTTATACGAAGGGCGCCACAATGGGAACGCGATAAGCATTTTTATAATTTCCCTTTAAGGGCCACATGTCGGCTCTGATTGCTAGTTTGCTGAGGGCGTGTTATACAATAATGGAATATATAAATAGAGGCGTAATTGTTAGTAACTGTAAATAAAATAATATGATTATAAGCGTAACGTAATTATTGCCAAAATTATAACTGTATTAGCGTAAAAATAATGAATCAAAGAGAGGTTATTAAGTGATAGAATAAGTATGTGTATATAGAAAAAAGGGAATACACAATTATGGGAATTTTAGTTCGTGTAAGAGAAAAAAATTACTAGGCAAAACCAGCTTATGATATGAAAAAACATACGAACTCAATCTACTACTGTATACTACTTAACTAATAAGTGTAGGTACGTATGAAGTATTTTTTTTTTTTGATTATTAACTACCAAGAAGAAAGCGAAAAATCTTTACAATGTTTAAAGCTTTGGTTATTTAACTCAAAAATGTAATTACGATAAATTGATAGTAATTTAAAAGGTGATTAGACATACACGTCAAGAATGGTTTTGATACTTAATGTTTTTTTGAGTTCAATCGATAATTTTAATGAATACTGTAGCATGAAAATACAGTCACAGAAGTAAGCAAGTCTACGCAAGACGTTTGGTTCCCATGCTTTCGTAGGAGCAACCGATCTCATGGTGCTACGACTGTAGAGGAGCTACGAAAGTACGTAGCACGTAACTTAAATCCTGGATTGGCCGTGCACACTATTCAAGTAGCGCTGGAATGGGCGTACTGGATTGAATAATAGACCGTCATTCCAGTCAACTGTACTGGCTTGATCACTGGAATGGTACATGCCAGTGCAGGTTCACATTATTCAAGTGGCAATCCAGCGCTGGACTGGAATGCTTGACTGGATGTGATCGGGGTATTACATCTGGATGTCGAATATGATACTCCTCATTCTATACCAAATATCAATAGTTATTCCTTGAAGTAATTTGGTTTGCTATTCAAGTACTATAAAAATACCAGTGTTTTGGTACATTTTATAATTTTAATCTGAAGTTTTCCTAGAAAGATTGGCAATCATGACTCCGTTTAGATAATACAATTATGTAACATTTAGGTACCTACACCATATTTACGAAAATTTCAAACACACAGGCAAAATTTCATAACAAAAGAAATGGATTTACCACCAATACTAGTTATGTACTTATGTTATTTCGTTATTCAAATGTCACGTTGAATAGCAAAGAATGTCACGTACGGAACCCTTTTCACTGTGATCGACTGACATACCGCAAATAGTATTCAAACATGAACAGGATAATATTCTCTATTGTGTAGTATATAGAGTTCAATTTTTTGTATCAATCAACTAAATTGTAATATGAATAAAGTTTGCATGTACTTTGAATATGTTCATAGAATGAGTGCTACAACAATGATTTGCGTTCTACTGAGAGGCCATACATCAGATATAAATTGTCACTTCAACGCGAATATTAGAAGTATTTGTATAAAGAAAGAAATCGGCAAAAAAATATTTATTCAGTTTCAAATTGCGACACATTTTTATTTAGGTGGGGCCATGGTAATTCATGTAGAGTCACCCTCAAAGCCCCACCATAAAATAAACGCATTCTTGATTGACATGAATTAGTTTTAAAACAGAGAGGTGATAGCCCAGTAGAGAGGTGATAGCCCAGTGGTTAGAATTCGACCTCGTTTCGAGGGGTCCGGGTTCGAATCCCAGTGGCACGTACCAAAGACTTTGTAAAAGAGTCATGTGCGCTTTATAAAATTTAATATCCCCCGCTGTTACGGTGAAGGAAAACATCGTGAGGAAACCTGCATGCCTGAGAGTTCACTAAAAAAAATGTTCTCAAAGGTATGTGAAGTCCACCAACCCGCACTAGGCCAGCGTGGTGGACTAAGGCCTACATCCCTCTCATTACGAGAAGGAGACCCGACCCTGTAGTGGCTCATTAATGGGTTACTGGCAAGTTTTAAAACGGGTCAGACTAGAAGAAACAACGCATTCAATTTGGTTAAACCCGTGCAAGTACTACAACATGTTTTGAATACTTTTAGAATTAAATTTAACTCTCGATATTTATCATATCTTATCTTGGTCATTTAATAGTAAATCGGATACATTTTACTTCGTTGCAGTTATTTTTGTAGCTGTCTTTAGCCACGCAATTCATAGATAGATATAAATACAACCGATCAATAAACACCCATTCGATTTGTAATCTTAATTTTACTTGGTTGCAGTTATTATTGTAGCTGTCTTTAGCCATGCAATTCAGAGCTAGATATAAATGCAACCGATCAATAAACACCCATTCGATTTACATGAGTTGCTGACGAGGTAATTCAACAGCTAAAGTGATTGCTCTTGGCGTTTTTCTTATTGATTCGAGAATGTGCGTCTTGAGACCGGATTGGCAATCAGGGGTGGCATCGCCCGCCCTACAAGGAGGTATTTATCTGAGAATTTATTAACATTCCATACAACTATTCATCAAAAATAAATTTTGTTTGGTACAAGAAGT
Organism: Erynnis tages; assembly: GCA_905147235.1. NCBI lineage: Eukaryota > Metazoa > Arthropoda > Insecta > Lepidoptera > Hesperiidae > Erynnis > Erynnis tages. The sequence goes on from LR990086.1 coordinate 11,068,843, forward strand.
CAGCAGTCAGTATTGGATGGATGATGAAAATTAAAATGCGCGCTGTCTGTTGCTTTGGCGCAATTGTTAGTCTGTTGCGATGGTGAAGACTAATTCAGAGAAAACAAATACCGTCAGCTTTCTTGCCGCTTCTTTTGCAAAACACGCTTCGATCAGGCCTACCCACAATCATTACATCATATCGATTGCATTTGTATAGCCTATTTGTATTTTTGGAACGCGCGAATATTTGCCTTCGCTATAGAATCAATAACAGAATACTTTGGATGACTCAGACACCTACGCAGCTTTCTATTTCTTCAGGGTCCGAACTTTTCACATATATACCTAGTTAATTAAATCCATCAAGCGGTACGAAAATCATTCTTAATTCAATTGAATCGTCTTATCTGTTTATCGTCATTATTTGTCGTATCATCGTACCTACCGTTTTTGTTTGCTGTAACTCCAAAAATCTAATGAAATTATTTGCTGACTGTAGAACATACATAATTCAACAGTTTAAAGGGTTGCTCGCGGTGCTAAACAGATTGATTCGAATTTGCGTCTTCAAATCGTTTTGGCAATCAAGGCTCGTGTCGCCCATTATTTATCATCTCAGATTTGTATTGACGAATTTATTTTTGTAATATATGCTGGTGTTATATTCAAGTATTATAATTAAATATTTGTACTTTCATCCTATACCTGTAGATACTACAGGTTTCTGCAGACTGACAGGAACAAATAGGAACAAGGATAGTTAACTATTGTACCTATTGTATTATTGGTACCACGTACACTAGTTTTAAAGGCACGCCATCAAGTGTAAACGAACATAAACAGTAGGTACCTACACGTTTTGTGATTTATTTAAAAAATCTGGAACACGCAGTTTTTCCAATCACATGTGTACCATGAGGGAAGACGAGGGTGGCTTATTGCAATTCGTTACAGTGGATTGGCAATCAAAGAGCTTATCGAGTTACCGCCCGCCCCGCCGCCCCGCCGCCCCGCCCCTAACTATGCTTCACTTAGGTAATGCCTTTGTGATATTTTTTTGTGCAGTCAACTCGCAAAGATAACACTTTTTCTTGATGTTTGATTAATAGAAATTGAGTAACGAACAAGCAGGCAGGCCACCTGTTAAGTGTTCACTGCAGCTCATGGAATCTCTCATCTAAGCTCAATTAAGGAAGAAATTCTATCTGAGGTTGTATGCGAGTACCTTGCTACTGTTAAGGACTAAGATGTTCGTCACAAATAAAGTATTTCCAGCAACTACAACTCCCCAGCCGAAGCACAAGACATGAGGAACATGCTGCTTTGCGATGGGTTAAGAGGCCGGCGGTAAGGTACATGAATTAAGTTAAATCTAAAATGTATAGTAAAATATAAAGTAAGAATGTTGTTTTTGGAGTAATTTGACAGGGAGTAAATTAGCTTTAAACGAATAAATTTTTATTGTTACCATAGATACTTAAATCTAAATATCTATAAAGGCATATCAGGCGTACAAAAGTTGCACGTTTTTCCTCAAATATTAAGGATGTTAGTAACATACGGGGCCACAGCATACGAACCATTTACTACTGGTTCCTCATAATTGTAAACAACTTAAAAAACATTCGTTTTAGTAGTACTGGTTGTACACACAGCTACATATACCAATACAAACAGCTTACTTTAACAGAACCAACCGCAATGCAAACGCAGAGGAGCGAACTATTTGCTCCGGCTGTAAGGGTCGGCTGCAGGCGACGCGGCGATTAAAGAACTCTCCAGCTCCTTGGCAGAGTGTGTGGAGGGGGGGGAGGGGGGCCGGTTACGTGAAGTGCCCTCGAGAGAAGACTCTGCGTGTTGGGTGTGTGTTGCGACTAAGGAGTTCATTCTGTTTTGGGCGTCTTGAAACTGATTGGCAATCTGGTGGAGTTGTTCCTCTTGATGATTGAGGAGACGAGTTTTTTTTAGAAAGTCCAGGCTAAAAGGCAGACGGACCACACCCGAGAAGGCGCCAGGGTTCTGCTTTTGAAGGAGAGCTCTTTTTATGTCATTAGAGCTTTGTTTATAGCTATTTCATTTTATTTTCTAGTGCTTTATCAAAATTATACCAAATCTGAACAAATGGAAGATGATTCCCATTACACTTACCTATCTACAGTTCTCATCTTAGGCTAAATCACCGAAATTTCTGCTAGAATATGGCAAATTAAATAGGAAAAAATATTGTACTAACCCAGTAAGGAGGTTTACTCTGTCTTATCCGACAAATATACATTACTACCCACGAAAGTTGGACGTCGGTTATCATACGATAGAAGTAATAGTCTTCTCTCAGTTTTATATTAATATTTTTACGTAGTATATACTAAGTAGTTACCTACTACTCTTTAGGATAGAAGGAAAGGCTTCACCTGCACGGTTACGTAAAGCACCCTCGGGGTGAGGACTCTTCGAGAATCGCAAATCGTCCGCGAAAACTTCGCCAGTCGCAGTCAGGAAACGGAGTTTAAAGAATAAATCTATTTTATCGTAAATCGTAACGAGGAAGTTAAGAACCAGTTTTCGAATTGAGTGGTCCGCTCTCGTGAATATTGAGTGGGAATGACAGTTCTAAAGATGCTAAAAGGGTTCCTGCACGACTAAAATAAATCGTCGGAAGAATTTCAGATTCAGTCGGAAATTCAATCAAAATCAAATGCTTTTATTCATTGTCAGGTAAAAACTGCATTTTATATTTAACTGGATTACCATTTAGGAACAATACTTTAATAAGTATCTCTAAACCAATTATTTAATCCTTGCAGACAGAGTTACAGGCAGTGAAGTTTAATGCCGACGGTATCTTCAATTTATCTGATTCTGAAAGGTAGGTACTTATTATTGTCAATTTTCATTTTTTCATTTCTTCGCTTGCAATGATAAATCATATCAATGTCTCATTAACGTCCATTACCGGCCAGTAATGAGGGTCTATTTAAGATAATTATTTTGGTCATCATTTGCTATCCGAAGCCAAACCGAACCATAAATTACATTTCTCTTCATAAGTACGAGTGTCTCTTAATTATCGGCATTCACATGTGTTTCTTTGCTTTTTTCATGCCATTGAGTGGAATTTCAGTCGTATTGTTTAATTAATCGCAATTTCTTCTTGCGTTTTCCTCTTTACTGTTTCGATAATTCACACAAAGACATAATTATAGATACCTACTACATATTCTATCTACTGATTTATTCAAGATGTTCTCTACAAATAGCTCATACAGTCAGGCAGTCAAGACCGTGATCTTTTAGTATTATTTCTACCTTTCTACAGAGCTCTCAAAAGTCTATAAGTAATCATATAACGACGACATTTAACGCATTTCCAACCCGAGACCATTACAATAAGACGATTACAGTTTCACCCACTTGTTTATAAACCACGCTATTATCTTAACGGAACTGAACGACACGACTTCATTGTATAGAAACTAGGTGACATGGTTCTTGCGGAAACAGTTTAGACTTTATGATAAAGCAATTATACTCGCATTCTAACACAACTGAAAGTGAATATGACGGAATGCCACTTATCTTTAACCTATTAACTACTGCCCCACTGCCGGGTCGGGTCTCTTCCCACAATGAGAGGGATGTAGGCCATAGTCCACCACGCTGCCCTTGAGAACATTATGGAAAACCCTCAGGCATGCTCTCAAATTTCCTTACAGTGTTTTCTTTCCTCATCAGTAATAATAATTGATTGCAGAAAGCAAACAATTAATACTTAAATAGTACAATAGATACAATTGTTTGCTATATTTTATTTAGTAGGCAATACAAGCGCTACAAATACATACAAAAATAAAATACAAAAATACATTCTGACAATAAGGCCGAAATTACACTCGATTGTAATTGACATAATTACGTAAATATAAAAAACAATTGGTACCATAGGCTAAATAACGTGAATCTGTTGCATGTGTGTGTGAGTATGTGTGTGTAATGAATGTAATATAAATCGCAATACTAGTTTTGGTCATAACTCAATGAAATACGTCAGTTTAACGTTCCCATCTGTCACAATATCCACACAATATAGATGTGTAGTAGGCGTGCCGTGACGTGGGCACAATGCGGGGTTCTGGGGTTGTTTGGGGATGAATGGCTGAGGCTGTTGAAAGAGGACACCCATGTTTGCGGGACCAGTTCCATGCGGGCTCTACTGTGTGGGATGGAAGAATGCTCCATGCTGACTGTATCTGGTTGTGTACAAATTGTTATAACACAAAGATAACGTTGAAAAGTTTAATAGATGAGATGATATGGTAGTTATAAATGTGACAAGCTCTGTGTACGCTGAAAGAATGCAACTCGTATGTTAACTGGTATGAGTAAAAATTTATATTGAAAAGTTAAAAAGATAAAATTAGGTGGTAGTCCTAAATGGAGCGTAACCTGTTACGTTACTACAACTCGTAATATTAACACAAACGTAGAAAAGTTTAATACATTAGTGATATCGTGGTCTTAGAGGTCATATAAATATTATTTTTCGTTCATCATACCTACACTCCTCTTTTATCCTGCTATAAAGCTTGTAATTCAGGATTTGTCGATTAGAACGGTTGGATTGCCAAAACGTTGCTTTACTTTTTCGATCGCGCACTGTATGTCTACGTTCTACCTATCATTTACAATTTAACACAATATTTAATTCGTATTTGGATATAGGTTTTCGTCTAGTATTATACAATACACGTTGAGGCGACGAGTACCACTCTAATTAAATAACTGTAGGCTAAATCTCTAGTTTCGTTGGATTTTCAGCTAAAGCACTAAACTTTAAAAGTTTTGCCTATAAAATTTATCGTCTACTCCGATTCTAAAATATCGGTAAACATTAAGTTACGATGCCCATTAAATACCAAAGCGTCTCAGAATCAACAAAGACTTGTCTTCTATAAACGTTTCAAACTTAAAGGTTCTTACAAATCGTTATCTGTAATCCACTCAAGGCGGGTCGGATTGCAAAGGAAAAGTTGCAAAAACACGACCATCGGACATCGCCTCGGCACAGGACAAAGATTGTACAGTAAGGCCGCGGTCAGTTTGGATGAGATTTCGTACAATCCCGACCTTTGAAATACTATAGGAGCGCTCACACTGCGCGCGAATAAGTTGACGTGCGACTAATTCGCACGCAGTGTGAGCGCTCTTATTCCATTTCCAAGGTCGGGCTTGTTTATACGTGATATACTAGTTCGTAAGAAGTGCTTAAGTACCGAATGCGACGCGCGTAGGCATGACTCGCGTTCCGACCGTTACACATTACTGTATAGTCTTTATACTGTGGTCGGACATGGCCCCAGCTAGTGTTACCGACTTGAAAAGATTATGACAAAGATATTGATTGTCAATGGGGCCATTGTGGACTTGTCAGTTATGAGTTGTCGCGAACACCACCAGGCAGGCGGCATGCGGGCGGCGCGATGGTGGCTTATGATAATAACTAGAGGTTTATTTTGGTTATTAAAGCGTTTTTATGCGATCTTTATAGTTTATTTGCGGTAAATATCTTGATCCCGCGATGTATACGCTTGTACGAATACGGAAGATTGAAGGTTGAACGTTAATCCGAGTAAAGAAGAATCAATTTGTCTACTAAATCCCACATGGCCATTGCTGAGCGCAATCTTTTTATTGCGCGTAAATCTTCGGTAAACATAACGCAATTCTTGGATATATCGGATTGCATTAGTAAGCTCTTTCAAGAATAGTTCTTTTCAAAAAATTATGACCAAGAATATTAAACACCATTTATTGTGATCTGTGTGTTTCTGGGTACAAACCATCATCATAAACTAAACGATTCCTACCTTGTCAATAACCCATTAATGACCCACTACAGGGTCGGGTCTCCTCTCACAATGAGAGGGATGTAGGCCTTAGGCCACCACGCTGGCCTACTGCAGGTTGGTGGACTTCACATGCCTTTGAGAACATTTTTTTTTTGAACTCTCAGTCATGCAGGTTTCCTCACGATATTTTCCTTCACCGTAACAGCAGGTGATATTTAATTTTATAAAGCGCACATAACTTTTTTACAAAGTCATTGGTGCGTGCCACTGGGATTCGAACCCGGACCCCTCGATTTGAGGTCGAATTCTAAGCCACTGGGCTATCACCTACTACTTACGAGTAGCTAAGAAAAGAAAAGAAAAGAGTTGACTGTTACACGAGTAAGATCACCACAAAAATGTCACACATGTCAATGGCGTAATTATGAGTTACTTATATTAGTGATTTATCTACGCCCGAAATTAATAACTGATCTGCAGATATGGATTGAGATTGTTTGGCTGTTTGGCTGCCAAGATACTCTAAAATACTCTGTATAATGTCTTTGAAAGAACAAATGTCGCCTGGCAAACGTCATTTAGTCGATCCATGTTTAATAACCGATATACGACGATTATTAATTTCCGGCGTTAGAGGTAATGGGAATCGAAAAGCTATCTCTTACAATGAATTCCCAAATATAAAGCTGACGAAGAAGGCTGTAAGACATTTTCTTATTTTCTTTGAAAGAAAAGTGCTTAATATTCTGTATAGCGCGTCGTATATTTAAACAATCGCAGTGGATGCGGTGGGCGGGCGGTCGTCACGAGGCCGCCTATTTGCCGCTTTGTGCCCCTCGCTTTGTACACCCTGTATACTGCTGGCAGCCTCAACTATAATGCCTTAAAGTATCACAAAGATACATAAAAGATAACTAACTACAACTATACCAAACTGTAACGTCCCAATGTGTAAATCCAACTCAATAAATAGTCTCTCGAATAATCAGGGCACCGCATAAAAACATAATTTTTCGCTGGTTAAAACTATTTTAAGTTTGTACTCCACCAACCCGCATTGGAGCAGCGTGGTGGAGTATGGTCTAAGCCTCCCCCTGTTGTGGGAAGAGACGCGTGCCCAACAGTGGGCCATAAAAGGGTTGCAGCCAAGTTTCTATTGCTATTGCTGGGATAAGATTCAGTACCCTTAGTCTGAGTTTTAGATAGGTAAATCATACACAGCTTACTACACAGGAGTCCGCAGTGTAATAACAATAGAAGTAAAAGATTTTTAGAGGAGTTAAAAAATTTAAAATCAAATTTTTGTAGGAGTGAAAGGTATATTCATATCTTTCACTCCTACAAAAATTTATCGTTAGACATTATAATACTAACAAATATTTAATACCTGCGGTAACCTACGGGATAATATTAGTTCGAAATTTTACAGTGCATTACGGTCAATTCACGGTTACCTATTATGTTTCATTAATATTATTAAACATTGAAAGAGTGTTAATTAAAAATAAATTAATTTTTGTGGTGATTTATCTAATGCTTAATTATTTTTTTAACTCTTCTAAAAATCTTTTTCCTCTGTTGGTTATTACACTGTGCATTTTCGTCTGGTAAGCTGTGTATGTGTGCGTCTCGTTTCGGAACTGCTAAAACTCAGACTAAGGGTATACCTCCTGATTTGGTAGGGAAGTGGTAGTGTGGTCGCTGAAGATACGTTCATCATAAGTAGCAACGTCAATAAGAAATAGGATAAAATTTTGCGCAGATTAAAATGATTTGATATTCATTTAGGTACTATTCGTTATGATAATAGTGATAATAGTGGTGATGCCATCAAGGACTTGAAAAGGGATATATGGTATTTTTAAAGTACCTACTTATCATTTTGAAAGACAAAAATTATACCTGGTCTATTAATTTTCTTCGTTTGGTTATAAATGACATTATCTGATCTATACTTTTCCGTGCCAGAAGGTACAAAAATATATTTTTCCGATGTTTAGAAAGCTGATTGGATTGGATCCGGTTCTGTGATGTTTTCATTTCGCATTTCCATATTATTTTGTTGGGGCGGGCGGCCCGGGGCGGGCGGGCGGCTAACGAACGAGCTTTCAAAGGAATCCTTTCAGAAAAAGCTGCCTTTGAAATTGGAAGTCATCATTACTTTGTTGTTATATTTGTGTATCGTCGCCACCCACTTTGCGGACCACTCCGCAGATAATGATCTTGGATTTTCTGAAACCCTCCGTCTTGACACTGATAGCTTTATTTTTGTAATTTGGACGAAATTCTTCATTCAATTTGTCAGCAAATATATTCCGAGGTTAGGATATTAATTTATTCGATTTTAGACGATATTTTTACTATTTTACGCTGTCACACATAGTCCATTTCTAACAGTATCCAATATATGTACATACAGAACTCAAAGCAGTAAACATAAATATGAAACATAATAATAATAAAGTTCTTTATTATAAAACGCAACGCATAATTAATATTCACTGCTTTGTGCCAAATGTGTGCGTTGAAGTCTTTTACAAGGAATTACCATTCCCCTATTGTTTCGTGCATGTGATTGGCGACAAAATTAACATAGATCTTCATAGGCGACTTGACCCTCCAATTTTGATAAATAATTTCCTTTTTAACATGTTCTAGATAAGTTTATTATTTTACCTTCGTTAAAATTCAATATAAAATTCCGCTTAGAACAATCTTGAAGCAATTTCATTTCAAACTCTTGGAATAACAAACATTCTGGGATTTCTTCAAAATTCATGATAATGAATAATATTCAATTGTTCATAGATATTTCAGTAGGTATTTCCCGATAAACCTAGGAACGCTACGTGTACTTGCGTAAAGTAACCGACAATCGTGTAACAAACCCGTAAACAACAAACCTTCCTTCTTATCATTTCTATGAAGCCGTAGAACGTTTAAATTTTATATGCAACACTTTTATGAAGTAAACGTTGGCAGTGAGTAAATATGCGCGGTCTCGGGGGAGTCGATTTATTATGGAGGCGGCGGCGGAACGAGTTCATAGGAATATGGAATAAGTTGCCGCCTGATTTCCTTTAGGCATGCAGATTTTGTGTGACGACGGGAAAAGTTAGGGCTGTGAGAAGATTTTCCGACTGAAATTCATTGGAATGTGTAAGAAAACTATGACAATGAATCGAAGACAGTCGGTCAAAAAGTAACAGCAATGAAGTTTAAAATATTTCTAAACTAATGGGTACGCAAATCGACCTTACATTTCGCACTAGTCATCTTATCTATCCTTATCTCTCCTTAGCTTTATCTATCCTTATCTCTCAGTAAAATATATTTACTGAGAGGCAAGGAAAAGGTATGTGTTTCATTCGTCATGTAGATAAAAATGACAAACGTTACTTATCTGTAAATTGATAAATCGTTCGTTAAGTCGCAAGCGCATGATATTTTTAGAACTCGTGATTATGCCTTTGGATTTAAATACCAATTAATCAATCAAAAATCGTGTTTTTCGTGACTTTTTCAAAATGTAGTGAAAAAGTGCTACGAAACTCAGGTACCTTCGAAGTACCTACCTAGCAGTAAAACTTACGTAATTCTCACCGTTTGTAGTTTTCGATAAAATCTAATATCTACTGCAGCCCCTCAGACTATTTGCGGATCCAATTTTTCTAATATTTCAACGCCACATTAATATTTTAGCGCGTTTCGCTCGAAGGGCCTCGCAACTACAGCCACCCTTAGGGACTCATTTACATAATGGTCCATCCCTTAACTAACGGATCTCTATGGGGGCTATATAAAACTACTGGTAGTCATTGTTCGAGATGACGGCGGGGGCGCGGCGGGGGTGCGCAGCGGGGGGCGGGGGGAGGCAGTCATTACCGGGAGGACATCGTTACGGGGCGGAACTACGTCGTTACCCGAAGACAAAGCCTCGCAATGTGCCCGGCCATTTTTGAACTACTTGAGCCAGGAGCCGAGTAAATAAAATGCACATAATTTTGCATACATACCTAGTAACTAGCGCCTACTCTTTCTCTCTCTTTCTTCCGCCAACTTTAGGCCACTGCTGGATAGACCTCTACCCGACCTCTATCACGCTGGGTCCGATCTTCAGCTCTCTTCATCCAGTTGCTTCCTGCCGCCCCGCGCAAGGTGTCACACCATCGAGTAGAAGGGCCTCTATGTTTGCCGAGATATGGTCTCTACTCTAGAAGCTGTTTGCTCATATGTTGAACTGATCGACGGCAGATGTGGCCAGCCCATTACCACTTCAGCTTGCTTGCTTAAAGAGTTAAGAGTGGCAATGAGCTGACATCATCTAACTACAGTAATACGTGTGACTTTGGTCCTGATACGAACTAAATTTCTTCGGCTATAACTGTATATTAACTGTACGGCGGTGATAGCCCAGTGGCTTAGAATTCGACCTCGAATCGAGGGGTCCGGGTTCGAATCCCAGTGGCACGCACCTATGACTTTGTAAAAAAGTTATGTGCGCTTTATAAAATTAAATATCACCTGCTGTTACGGTGAAGGAAAACATCGTGGGAAACCTGCATGCCTGAGAGTTCAACAAAAAAAAATGTTCTCAAAGGTATGTGAAGTCCACCAACCCGCAGTAGTGGTGCGTGGTGGACGGCGACCTACATCCCTCTCATTACGAGAAGGAGACCCGACCCTGTAGTGGGTCATTAATGGGTTACTGGCAACTGTGCAAGAATTTTAATGAAGAGCCATGCTGCTAATGCAATTTTAATGTAGTTAAAAACATTAATAGAACCACCTAGGTATCACTAGAAAGATAAAGGTACCCAACGAGTCGTTACGTCTTAAAGGAATAATGTAACGTCCTAAACGTGACTTTGCCACGAACAAGCTGATTTCACTTACTTATACCATTACATTCACCAAAAATTACTTAAATAACATTTTTTTTTAACATATAGTCGCCTATTCACACGAACAACACCAGAGGAGTCGCCAGTGCGTTGCCGGCTTTGAAAGAGCTCTTTTTACGCCTTTTTTGAAGAACCCCATGTCCTGCAAAAGTGCATCAGCCGGAGGACCGTTCTCTCATGTAATGTTGTATTATCTAATGACAATTGTCTCTTGTAGCATGTATATAAATATTAGTTACCATGTACATAAAGAAAATATTTTCGAAGAAAAGTTCCAGCTCCCGCTCTCGTTTATGTGCTCGCGAAGATTCATCTCGTTCGTTAGTAAATGCATTCCATAATGAACGTTTTGTCGCAAATGTAAAAATATATAAAATGCACTATCAAGTAATGCGCGACTCGGGAGCGAGTGCCAAGCGTGTAGCGATCGAAACGTCGCCTTTTCGACATCTATTTATGTTACATTTAACTTACCTCTCTGTGAAATCCTTTACTGGTTATTTTCTGTATAAATCTTTTTAAGATCTAATTCCTGATAACGCAAATTAAATCTCACAGTTTCTCACATCAACGCTACGTTTGTAAATATTAAATTTATTTTCAAGCTACGTATGTTTTTTTTGCAAACTTTTATCTTTATTATCTTTGAGATTCACTCCTTAAGATGAACTTCTAGAATGTTCAGGTAACCTTTGGAGTGCTCAAAATTAATTAAATACTTATCTCTACAATTATAAAGGCACCATCGCATTGTAAACAAGTGTTTATACATATCCTTGGTTTCAAAAAATATTGTGATCGCTGGCCTTATCGCTATAATTTCGTCTCGCTTCGCGGCCAGGCTTGCCTTCGCCATCTTCATTAAGAGCTCCGTAATCAAGATATTCGTCCCACACGTCGTCATTCGTCGACACTCGTCGTTCCTACATACTCGCGCATTACGCCATAATTATGTCAACCTAAGATGTACATCTAAATAGATCACACAAATCGCTGCTTTAATTAAAAAGTACCACAAAACAAAATTTCATCTTTTTACGGAAGAACAAATGAAAGAAAAAAAATCATATATTTCTTGAGGTAAATTTGCTTGACGGAAAAAAAATCCTTTCATTTTCTCTCTGGTATAAAACAAAAAAAACATAAAAAGAAGAAGCAGCGAAATGTTAGAACTTACCGTGATAAATTATTTGTAAAATTGATGCAATGCACAGCCGCCCTCACTATGTCATTTAGTCCGCACTCCATCATTGTTCACACTGTTTGATACTTGTCTTTATTAGGACGATTTTCAATCAAACGAAATGATGAATGATTAATCGAATCATTCATAATAAATAATTCGTTCTGGAACCAAAGGTTTGGCTTCGTGTTCATCTTATTATATCCTATTCTATCGTATCTTATCCTATCCTATCCTATCACTTTTTTGTCAGTCAGTTACGTCAGTGGGTAGAAGAAGCGGCACGCTTGGTGTTTATACTGATGGACCAATATGCGGTATCTATTTAGATCAATATCCGTGATGTCAGCCCATGTGGCGCGCACTGAGTGCTCGCGAATACCCTCCTATATACTCACATTATATACTCCGGAGAATTATGTTCGTAGGCTTTATATTAAATGAATGTGGGCTGGAAAATGGTTATGCATCTGCTTTTTAATGAAGTGACTTGATATTGCTTTATGCGGGATTTCTGTACGACGTGAAGTAGGTATTCTGAATACGCGCTATGTATGCTTGGTAAATAAATTATTTGCTTTGTATATAGGTACTACAGTGTTTGTTCATGGTTTTTATGAATGTGCGATGCTCGTTATTTCTCATTTATAGTACTACATAATATGTACCTACTTTTAAGCACCAACGTACCTATACATTCAAAGGATTATACTATTTACATTATACATGTAATCCAATACTTCTTTTTAGTGTAACTGTTCACAATTTACATACCTGAAAAGGTGAATATGAATTGATCAAGATGCGCTGTAAAAAAAACCAAAGCCTAACCAATAGTTCATTATGAAGCTACAGTAAAAGGACGATGTTTGACGACTTCTTAGGAATTCCTAAACGATTGGTTCAGTAATATTTGCCGTTGGTTACAGGGTGAAATAGATAGAGATTAACCTTCGTGGTAAACTTAAAAAGGTATGGAAGATTCTCAGAGCCAGAAAGGTCAAAAAACAAATAGTATGCCTTACTTGCTCTAGCACGTGACTTCATCCGCGTGGTCTTTCGAATTTAAACCAAAGAGGGATATAATGTAGTACTTACTACATATTACTATTATCCACTTTATAAACTGCCTTTATACCAAATTTCATCCAAATCCATTGAGCCGTTTTTGCTTAAAAGAGTAGTAAACATCAATCCTCACAAATATTAGAATTTTGTAATACCTACGAGTACCTACTATTCATATATATATATTGTAGTAACTTAATATTTTTTTAAAAACTTACAACGAGTTTCTGAAATTTGGATCAAAGGTTTTTTAATTTCTAATTTTCTATGTAGTGCCATCTGTAATCATGATTCATTTTTTGGACCTCTTTCTACTCTTTACTACACAAGAAACATACTGATTGAAAAGCTTTAGGTGCCTACTCAAAAAGGGTATATTGGAAGTAGACTCACTCCCCCACCCGCATCTCCAATTTCTAAAGAGCTCTTAACTTTAACAATTGACTTTTCAATACATTGGTTGCTATTGAGAGAACGTTTTAAGAGAATTAAACCTCCTGAAATGAACTTTTCAAGTCGGCGATGCTTTGAGATAGCCCGCAGTTAATATCCTATATATGTAGGTCTTTACAAAACGACCCGTATGTCAGTAAATAGAAGCTTTTTAATACTATTGTTCAATGATACTTTTATTAAATGGTACAGAAAAGAGTAGTCATCTGTCACCCCGGGTGGTATCTGCTGGTATCCACGCCGTGAAACACCAAACGCATTTCAGGAATTTTTTGTGTATTGTTTAGTATTTCAAGATGCCTTAGAAACAAATTTAGAGCAATCGTTCCTACCAAGAAGCAATGCATTCCAACCTCGACTGGGTTTAAATTGAGGTTTGATGTGGTTGCCAATGATCAACTAACAAGGAGACCTTTCACACGACACACAAAGTACGTTTTACGATCATGAAACCTGATCTACGAATTTTATTTTAAGTCAGTTACACTTAGCCTTGTCATAACCAGCAGATAACATGTAAATACCTTTGGCGGTATTAAAATACCCAGGGAATAAATAGAGTTTTATGTAGTGGTTAACGACTGAGAAAAAAGAAAAAGAAGAAGACATAGTAGGCAATACAATACTTCTATAACGGATACTCAAGTACCTAGTTCTTTTAAATAATGAAGCTATTGTAGATCGCATTTATAAAGTTAGCTGGTGTCTTGTAATTTTTCTTGCATTTAACGTAAGCTATATAACTACATAATGTACGGAATATCATAACATAGGTTTTTTTCATACGAATATCAATAAGTAAATGAAAAATTCAACACGGTTAATATGAGTTATGTTCGCGTGAACAATCAAAGAACCCTCGTGATTTATGTCTAATGCACATTTCCATTCTGCCAAATTTGAATCATAATCCAATTTCAAATTGCTAAACCTCTAATAAAGTATTGTGAGGGCCCCTTGCTCTGAGCGTTAAAAATTAAATTGTTTGGAAAGGCGTGATTATTCGCAATTCTAGGAAAGGGGGCGTTGACTGTACGACGGTTTGGTTGCAATACATAGCTGTATAGGTATAATAGACTACAGGCCCATGAACAAAATTTACCTGTGAAATGAACCAACGTGAATAACGCTTAGAAGGCTGTTACTATATCAGAAAATAACTCTGAGCACTATGCGGTCATTTCTGAGCGGCACCTGGTACCATGATGTCAGAGATAATGGTTGCGACCATTGGCTTTCGACCCGGCCTTGGAAATATGTACGGCGTTCATGGATAAAGTATCTGTATATGCATACAAAAGGAACTACACAAATGCCGTACAGTAACAAATGACCTTAGGTCCTTTAGCCTTCTAAGCGTTATTCACGTTGGTTCATTTCACAGGTAAATTTTGTTCGTGGGCTTGTCTATACTAATATTATAAAGAGGAAACATTTGTATTTTTGTATGTTTGTAACGAATAAACTCAAAAACTACTGGGTCGATTTCAAAAATTCTTTCACCATTGGAAAGCTACATTCAGCCTGAGTAACATAGGCTATTAAATTAAAATAAAAAAAAGTAAAAAAATTCATTGGCAGAGCGAAGCCTGCTGGGTCAGCTAGTAGTCTATAAAGTGATATTTCTCATTTAAATTTCTATATTTCTTTTGCAAATGTAGATTGAAGCATATGTGTCTACAAACGAATATATTTAATAAGAATTTTTTTAGGTGGTAGAGAGTACCTTGTACAGAGAGGTACATTACTACCAGCCTGTTCTTCGTGTCTTGTGTTTCGACTGGGTTGGTTACCGGAGATACTTTATTTCGGGTGACCATCTTAGTCCTCATTAGTATTAGTAGTGAAGCACCCACATAAAACCGCGGATGGGATTTCTTTTGCCTTGTGGGCGTCTCTGGACTACGGTGACCGCGTTTCATAAGTCACTACAAGACTGTGTTCTTGTAAACCTGAAATAGTTACATAGGTACAATGCAATAGATTTTTTCTCCTAATATTTTTTCTCCCTAAATATTTTCCGTTGATGGCGGAGCTTGATAATAGAAAGCAATGGGACTAAAAGCCCATCTGCCGCTCGGTGATTGGATAAGTGGCGGAGGGTCCCGTACAAAATGGCGGCTGCACTCATTATCGAATTACTCGGGAACCCTAATATATATTGCGCGTAACCTCATAAAATAGTACATCGGGGATATTTGACGCCATTCATGTCGAACTTTGCGTAGATCTTAAAACAATTTCAATCATCACAGAAGTAACTAAAATTCATTTTAAGAATATTAGTAACTTAAGTAGTTACCTTTGATTTCGTGTCTATTCAGAAATAATAGGGCAAAATTCATTTAAACGAACCCAATCCCTTACGCCGGAAATTAATAACCGATCTTCAGACTTTGGATTGCCTGAATGACATTTGGTTGCCAGGCAACATTTGTTATATCAAAGTTGACTTAAAATAAACGTTTAATAACCTACACGCTCGCATTCTACCTCTATACCATACTTATCCACCATTTGTCGATTCTGTGAGTATAGGTATTCCAGTGAATACCTATACTGTAACCGGCAATAGTGATGGCTTCGTCCTGAATTATCAATTTATCACATTACCCGCGAACAAGGACCGCTAATACACTAAGTGGAAGCGAGGGCTGACGGAACGATATTAGTGGCTGGTTTCAGTTGGGACTGAATCATTGTGTTATTAAATAATCAAAGTACATATCTTTAAGTTTCTTTCTGCGGTTACAAGTACGTACCTAACTATCCTTTGCCATTTAATTTTTGCGCATCTACCTTGCCTGTAAAGTTACCTCAGCTTAGAATTAGATTTCGCAATGAAGAAAACATGGAGAAGATTTACCTATTAATTAACTTGCCTCGCTTGAAATACTTATTATAAGTAATTCTAATGTATATGCAAATGCAATATGCAAATCTAGCGACAACCTTTTAGATCATTTAATAAATTGTGTAAGACATAATTATTCTTAATAAATTGATTAGTTAGATTTAATTTAAAGTATAATTATTTTCTTTTTTCGGGCAATTAAATAAAAGCTTGTTTTTATAAAGTTTATTTTACAATTAATTGTACAATAAAATTTTCCTCAGTGAAGCGTTGAGATATAAAATATTGAATAAATAAAATAACAGCTTCAATTTCATTCAGCAGTGGCATCCTTGCGGCAAAAGTTAACCAAATATGAAGCAATTTACTTCGTTTACGGCCCAGTTTAGGACAGCGCCAGACATGATTCCCCAACCATGAGCTCTATTATATTGGCAGTAGGGTTCAAAATTGATTGTGATTAATATTGTGAGGCCAAAGCAAATTACAGAGATTACTTGATAGGGCAGGAAAAATGCGGCGGCTGATGCGATTCCTCTAATTATATTGACGCTAAACGAATTCCGGAGGAAAATCGCTTTTCCGGGGAAGATTTGTTGCTGTTGTCAGCTATACAGCCTCGCAGATATTACTTGCGTCTTTAGCGTTCGAGAATATACTTACGAGTTACTTAATAGAAAAGAAAATATTCTTTAAAATAAGCAGCAACTAAGTATTTTATAGGTAAATAATAAGTCCCCCACCAAGCAAGAAAACCTAGCATTTCCTTATGATTCAGTTTTGGGAGACCAGGTGTGATTGCTAAAAGAACAAATTTCATCTTAATTTCGTGGACCTGTGAACACTCGTAGCAACAAAGTTAATCAATTACAGCAGTAGGTAAGTAGACTGCATTCGGTGTTGTTTAGCGTGTGTTGTGGTAACTTCTGTGTGGCTAAGGCATGTGAGATGTAATTACCTACGATGTGAAAAAAAATCTTTACTTACGGTATAATAATATAAGGTGGCCTACAACATCATTTAATTTTGCGCCATTTTATCATATTAGGTAATTTGTTTGTTAATAATAGGTACCTAACTATGCGATAAGATCTATTATGAAAAAATCTATTTAGGTACTGTGCCGTTCTGAAAATATCAATGAACGTAAACTTTTATAAGTGCTTTTACTATAATCCATTATGCGAACTGCGAAACTAAGGCCTTCAAAATATATGTGTCAGTGGTGTATTAACCTAATGGCTATATGATTTTCATTTCACAAAAAAGTCATAAGTGCGGGCGCTATGGGTAAATAAGGTAAAGGCAGTCGTGAAACATAACACCCATGTAAGACAGACATTAGAGCCTAAGCGTGGTACCCGCACTGGCTGAGTAGCGTCAGAAAAAAAGATAGGTTTTCTTTGCCACTAACATAACCACATAATGAACTAAACACAGGAATAGATAAACGGAACTCAATGAGTCTTATTCTATTTTTAAAATGAGTAGTTGCGTAGTTGAGAAACACAGCTTCACAGCGGGTTTAGCGGTCCACCATTAAAACCGGAAATTTGTTAGGCACATATTTCAGATGTAGGTGCTTCCTTTTTTTCGTATGTAAATGTATTGTGAAAAAATGCTCCCTGATAATGATTAAATATGAATAACTTTATTTATTACTTTAAAGGCTTAGTAAATGTTACCTTTTTGGAATCAGTGTGAATTGTAGATATTTTTAAAATAAAGTTCCAAACATCATATTGTTGTAAAATTCATACTTTTAAGTAAGTAAAATTGAGTGATTTTGATAGATAATGGTCTCCCCTATTATCAGTTTTCTGTTAGTCCACTGATTATGGGACACTCTGTATAAGACGTTAAAGTAGACTTTAGAAAGGATCATCTAAAATTTTTGGGCGTTCAATTAAGTATGTCCATATTTTATTAACGTATTACCGAATGATAACGGCTTACAGGTTGAATTTTTGCCTGGGAAGGTACTGCTAAGCTTAGGTGTTAGATGCACTTTAAAGGCCTAGAGAATACTCTACCACAATTATTTTCACAATTTTAAACCACTTTTTGAGATTTAATAATTGTAATTTATCAATGGCAATTGAAACCGACGGCTAACGTAACAAAAACAGGAAATATACGGTTAATTTATACCTGTAGTTATATCTTTTATTTCACAGCTTATAGGAAAACTGTTACCATGCAAACATAACCAAAACACAAAGCAGCATAATCCAACGTTGGAAGAATTTAATTATTTTTGTAGAGGAAAATTATTTGAATATACAATTTAATTAAGTTACAATTTTTCTTTAACTGCAATGAATTTAGTAGTAGTAGTAGTATAACTCTTTATTGCACATACACAGAAAGAAACATACAACATAAAACATAAAAGATAGAATCAAATATAAAAGATAATCAGTAAAAACAAAAATAGGACAATGCACAAATGGCGGAGGATTTAGTTATGAGGTAGATATATTTTTAATCACATCATTACAGAAAGTATTTACAATTTTACGGACAATCATTTATTTTAAGAAGTTGAGGATATTTTCATTCAACATTCGAGACAGTCTTAATACCATGTACCTAGGTAGAGCATGGTAGAGCAAGAACTAACATGTTCTCTGCCTTACTAAAACTACTCACTCACTGGCCATATACGAGTACCTACTTACTGGAAAAGTTAATCGTTTTGCCTTTTTTAAGTCTTCTATTTTTCTTCTATCCTAAATCTTAGGAAAGGAAAAATAATATCTATCCTGCGGCCGGCGTGGCGTCGGTCAATTTCATGAAGCATGCAAATGTGATTATATCTTACTTCCTTCGTTTCAGCCCTGGGTAGTCCACTACTAGACACGGGCCTCCCCTAATCGATGCCACTCCACCCGGTCCTGGGCCCTCTGCTGGTATCTAAACATGTATTAGTGTGGTTACCTTTCCCTATAAACTTCAGCAACATGAAAACTTTAAGAAGGGTCATCGTTTCTGGATTAAAAGTAAGTGAGACAATGTTCCTTTGTACGCCTTTTTCATTCCGAGATCAGCGTCTATGTATCGCAATTGTTATAAAATATCTGGTGGCTTGTATGTCTGTTTGCTGTCTTTAATATAAAAAAGTAGGTCTGTACCTTCCAGATTACCCTTCTATCCTGAAACTGACAAACAGCTTTTTATTTCAGCAACATAAACCATCGCCACGTATTTCTTCCAGTGACCAAGAGTTCTCTTCAATGCTTGTTTGTCGAAGCATTGACCTCATTTTTTATTGCATTTTTACATTTTGTTTTACACCAAAACTTAGGTACAAAGCGCACGTGTTGCCCACACCAATTCAAAGAAAAAGTTTTATATATTTATTTATATATCAATTGATATGGCAGGCAGGTTTTTGCGTAGGTAGGTACATACTTTTCATATGTAATCATATGTTGTGTAATTATCCGCGGCTGCATTACCGGCGCTCGTTAGGCCGCGCCCACTCCGTCGGTTCCATCAGTTCTATGCCCAACAGGGTCGCCACGCGTTATGATTTTACCAGGACAATTCCAATTTTGACAATATTCTTATGCCTCGGTGGTGTATGTTTTGTGCCCGTTTTGTAAGCACCGTACCTATTAGCGGAACTAATCTTAAATTCGAAAACTTTCATTCATTGTCAATTACAACTTGTGCACACGTAGTGATCGTCATGTGCTAACTACAGCTTTGGTCCATTCATGCTTTCGTTAGCTACAAGCCAAAAACCGGGTGGAAAAAATCTTTTAAAATCTAAAAAAATCTTTTTAAATCAATCATAAAAATTATACTTTCAGCTCCTAAAAGTTTATTAAGTGATTCTGAATCAATAAATGAGCCAACGAGACAACAATCAATAGAATCGGTAGATATTGCAAAATTCACTTAGTAATAGGTTTTTAGGTAAAAGGGCTTTAAAACTTAAATGTTAATGAAGTTATAAAAAATTAAATAATCCACATCAAGTCCGTGAAAAACAGTCCCGTTATTTTATTTCGAAAGATGGACATTGAAGCTCAGTGTTCATGCATGTAAATAAAGCACAGCCCATGTGTATACAAAGACTGTCTACGCCTTTTTAGTACAAGTGTAGGTACCCGTATGTAGGGCTTTTATTAAAGTTATTCGATTTCAAGTCTGTAAAGGAAGTCAGGGCTTGCCTGATGTAAGCAGTATTGCTTACATAAGCTCACAAACAGATCTAAAAACCAACAATAGTCTTCGAAAAGTACAAAACGAATCATTGGAATACAAAGTAAAAAGATCTAAGTAATAAACCAATAATGAACCTCGTAAATTTCTAAAAAAGCCTTTTTTACTTTACTGGCAGTCTGGCACTACTTTCGGTCTAAAATTTGCTGAAATCCGTTCCATATTATGGGTTATTGAAATATCACTAGTACGTACCTAGGTATACAAATTAGTGATGCTCCTTCAACCTACCTAAGACTATTGGTAAAGCAGGTTTCGGTGAAATGAGCTTACACTGACCCTCTAAAACGACGATATCGCACTTGAATCACCTGATAAATTGTGTGACAAATAAATATGAATTTGCCACTATCATTTACGTGTAACGTGTTACGTTACGCTTTATACTTTAAGTAGCCTGCATACCCGGTTGCTACTCAATTAATATAATAATTGAGTAGCAGGATACCTTATCCAACCCCATATGGAGAAGAAAACCTATCTGAGGTTGTATGCGGGTGCTGTGCTACTATTGATACTCATAAGGATTAACATTATTAGCCTCAAATAAAGTCTCTCCGGCAACCATACCTACATCCCCAGCCGAAACACAAGATGTGAAGAATTCGGAGTACCATTATTCGTAAACAAAAGAAACATAAAATAAAAAATGCTTAATTGACACAAATTATAAATATAGGTACATACAAACATTTAAAAAAATAAGTAATGTCAACAACAAAAAAGTGGGCAAAGTGATCTAGTCGTGTTCTGCTAACACAAACCTGGCTACCGCTTTTCTAATATCTATGATTTGTATACGAGTAGAGCTTTTATAGGGATTTATTTAGAAATTCTAGTCGGGTCTCCTCTCACGATGATAACGATGCAGGCTTAAGTCCACCACGCTGGCCTAATACGGGCTGGTGTACTTCACTTGCTTTGAGAACATTATGGAAAACTATGGAAAACATGTAAGGGGCCGAATTCTAAGCTGTTTTCCTTAAAAAAGAACCATAAGTTTCGAAGAGCACGTTAAGCCGTCGGTTCCGGTTGTAATCCATACATGACATAGCAGTCATTAAACTTTATCGAATGCCCTTTGGGCTTTTTAAAAATGTTCGATACGGATTGACTTCTTTCTCGTATCTCCTTACCCGGAATACCTTTTTATTTCAGTTCATCTGTTAGAAAGCAGAGTAATATCATTTCTACTAGAGATCGGCAAGTAGTCGCCAAATTTCGCTTCTCGTATCGTTTAATAATAAGAAAGTTATAGCAAAACAAAGGATTAAATTACTTAATAATCAAATGAAGAAACAGAAAAAGTATACAAACATTTAATAATTTAAAAAACAAGAAATTAATATGCATGCGTAAAAATAATAAAAAAACTATTTATGGATTATCGGCAAATTCTTAGCTAAATAATGTGGGATTTGTTAAAGGTTTGTAAGTTGGTAGGAGATTATTAGATTCACCGCGGCCGGACGTACCTATTTTGTGTTCGGGTGGTTGGTAAGTTGATGAGCGTAATTTAGTCCAATTTCTTAACCGATGAGTTACGGTACTCCTATGTTGTTACGGTGTTTACATAGCTCAAGGTGCAAGGCACCACATTATACCTAAGGTACAGCAAGGTATAGGTATGCATTTTTTTATACTTGTCCTATTTGGTATATAATTCATTTTAATTGATTTGTCAATTAATGCTAAAACAAATTTCTAGTAACTATAATTTTTTAGCAATTTTAAAGTTTTTTTAATGTAGTGAACGGACTGCACGTTTCAAGGACCAACGCCACGCTCATAACTGGGCTAAAGAAATTAAAAAACTTGAGTTCCACTTAGGAAACAGACGCAACCATCTAAGTTCACCTTCAACTATTACTTAGTGCTTAAGTTTAGTTTGGATTCAGTTGTCAAAAGACTGCAGGCTCTTTGCATCCAGTACTTAGCAACATACACGATTATTTGCTACTCCTACCATATATTATAGAAAAAGGTTTACCTATTTCGCATTACAATTACTTTGCGTTTTAATGGTCCATTTAAACAAATTCTTTTGCATAACTAGAGGAGGGCTCACCGAGCATAATGCGTACCGTAATGCGGAAAAAATACGACTATAATAAAACATAAATAGCAAAACGAAATTTGAACAAAAAAATTTTGCGCTGCTTTCAATTAAAACACGTTTCACTAAGAGCAAAGAAAATGAATTTACAATATATAAGTAGAGTACCCACGAGCACCGCGACTCACCTCACCCGGCCACACCCGGTGGCACCCGGCGGCACCTGGCTAGGTGCTGCGGTACATAAGTAAGCAAGATTAAAGCCGGCCTCAAAGAGAGTGCCGTGGACTCCAATATTATAATCCAAAAGAGCCTCCTTACCACCGAGGGAGGCGCCACCCTGCATCCGTCTCCCTCGCACCCCAGCAATGCCTCGCGACCTCCCCCTCGCGCGCACCAAAAAAGAAATCATTTATAGTAGGAAAGGTGTAGTATATCATTAACTTAAATAATTATGTAGGCGAGCTCGTTCCGCCACCGCGAGTCTACGCGGGAAACCGTCGCGTTTGCGTTACGAACGCATACAATCACCACGGGTAACGTAACGTTAACGTCCGCGTTACGAAAACGTAGGGTTAGGTGGTAACGCGGTACGGATAGTTCTATGATTACAGTTTCGCATAATGGAGAGTGGAGTGGCGCGAGTCGGCTTTAATCATTGGGGAAATATTCCTCGCTGCTTAAAACGCGAATTATTTTTCAGGCGCATTTTCTCGGGTCCGGGGTTCGAATACATAGTGCAAATGAACCCTGCGGTACATAGTCATTACGACCTCGTTGAATTTGATTATTCCCGCCTTTAACGCACATTCCGCGCTAAGTGCGTCTCAAATATGGGAGTTTTGTTCCAGACGAGCCGTTCTCATAAAGCGTCACTCTTGCCATTTAAAATCATTACGAAAAATACTTTCGGGTACTTTTGTGCAAAGTTACACGTATAATGGACTCTCCATTCCGTATATTATGGAAGAAAAAAGAGCTGTATTCAAATTGATCTTGATGTAATGTGAGTTACATTTACAAGTGTCCTTGACTTTTAGACTCCAATATTAAATATCTTTACCAGTGAAATACTGTAAGGCATCCTTGCAAAACACTTCACTTGTTTTTAATGTATGTTTTGTAGATAACGTTACATTTAGTGAACAGGCATTCAAAACAAAACAATTACAAAAAATAATGAATAATTCTTTAAAATGAGAAAGTACCGGAGCGGTGTGTATTCTGCTTAACATTGATTTCAATTCATAAGATTTTCAACATGCTTTTTATTTTCCTCATTCATCTAGGTAGGTAGCTATATACACATACAACGTGTAAATATTTACTAACATATTGACATACTTGACATAATTTAAATAAAATTATAAATATACTAAAGCAATCATAAAATTTCTGGTAAGATCGTTTTCCAATCCAAATTAGTTCAAGGTTAATTCGAAAATTTATACTAAACAGTATTTTAATCACCACCAAAATGATTCCGATCGAATTTTCCACACACTTTTAGTAGTAGGTTTTCTAGCCTCAGTAAAGTGTAATCTCTGATCCCATTTATCTTATTGAAAAAGAACTCACTTTTTTTCATGTAAAATTGTCTATTCATGAACCACGAGGAGCACAATAAAAATTTACATTTTTATTTTAGTTGTATTTTTAGGTACAGTTTTTCATAACAAATAACACTGTAGGTATTCTTTCTTATATTTCATTCCATGATTATTCATATTCTTTAATGCATTACAAAGATATATTACTTATACTAATAGTATACATTATTTATTCATTGCCGTTGCGATGTAACAACAATAAGGTTAAACAACAATTATTATTAGCAATAATAGAAAAGCAAATAGGCAATAGATTTAAGTAGGTAACTTCATAATTTGTTATCGTTTCCAACTCTACGAGTATGTAGAGCTAATTCATATTTTTTTTAAATCTTACAATTATGTAAATTGTAAACTGATTAATAAGCAGGATCATGCATCCTTTCATTAACTTTCAGAGCTCTACATTTATCTATACTATTAAGTAATTAATAATTATACATAGAGGTTTAATAATCATAATTACCAATTTAATATTAACAAAAATAAACTACAAAAATAAATTGAAAATAATAAGGAAAAGTAAAACACAACTTTTTAAAGTAATCTTTAAATTATTCTTTAGGTTTAGGTTCTTACTATCTTATTTAGATATGAATAAGTACTCCAACTGATAGATACTACAATTAATTTGCTCTACATCGCTCTTCATTCTTAATCCAACATGAAATAATAATAAAAGCCTTAATGTGATAACTGTCAAGTCTTTATAATTTAATGTTTGAGGAAAAAATCTATAAACAAGGATAATAACCCTAAAAAGTGTATCCAACCTATCAATCACTAAATGAAAATAAATTACTTTAATTGAATCAAAAATTACCTAAAATATTAATCAGAATAAACGTTCCTTGCGCATCTATCCCATGAAGACAACTGGTTTGCGGGACAGGGAGGGGGTGGCTATGTATGAGCGAACTCAGTGCGGTACGGTCAGCATAACAAATAATTTAGAATTTTAAGTGCTTGTTGTATGTCCGACTGGTATGTAGTTAATTGAATTAATTAGTTTATTAAAATTAAATTTATAGGTAAGTTCTTACACGAAAGTCATAGTTTGTTATTTTGCAGAAATTTGCGTACCTGAAAAGGATTAATCAAAATGCCATGAAATATTTTACACGAACACGACCTACGATATGTATTAGTTATTCAAGCAAAAAAAATCATTTTAATTTTCATATAGGTATTACAACAGTCAGTTATCTAAAGAATGCTTTAAACATTAAACTTTTTTCCGATCCTTGAATTCGTAAAGATAGTCACGGTTTAAAAATAAATAAAATTTAACAATGAATTATTATCTTGGAAAACTCGTCCTGTGTTGCCAGATATACCTACTTTATTTGAGACGCACATCTTAGGTTTTCTTCTCTATTTGAGGTTGTTACATTGGTTCATAGTGCAGAACTAAAAAAAAATGTATCAGGTGGCCGGCATACCCGTTAGTTACTCATGTAAAAGAAAAATATATAAATGAACGCGAAATTTTGTGGCAATGAATATTTGTAAGTCTTCACTCAAATGAGTTGAATGAAATTTAGTATACCTACAGGTAGTTTATAACATGGAATAACCTTTTTTTATCTATCGCAAGCGTTTCATAATTTGATCCAAAGGATCAAAGTACAATAAAAAAAATGGAAACGCGAAATTTTGTGGCGATGGATGTTTGTCACTCTTTCACTCAAATCGGTTGGATGAAATTTAGTATAGATACAGGCAGTTTACAACATGGAATAAACTTTTTATATTTTTCGCAAGTGTTTTATAATTTGATCCAAAGGATTCGCAAGTGTTTTATAGTTTGATCCAAAGGATTGCGCTGACAAGAGCTTGTGTCATAGACCACAAGTTTGATTCTGATTTTAACTGTGGTGTATGGAATACCTGGTGTTATGCGGAGTGCGGAGTCAGTGGGTACCTACTCCGGTCCCCAGGGCGGAGCGCTGAAGGGTGCTCCAGCACGATACGCCGCGCGCTTAATCAAGTCCCGATTTTCTCAAAACTTTCGCCCTTGCTTGAAGCATACTCGTAAATAGGCGATCAAACTTTCACGAAATGTACTGAAGCTTCGTGCGACGGTGTGTATCGATTGTCTCTATTGGCGATGTGGTAGAACCAGTGTAATGCAGAGGGGCAGGTACGAACCAAAGTAAATGGCCACTGATGGTTGTACGAGTAAATGGGTGTTGTCTGGATGACGGACAATACCTAGTCATAGTTTAATTCCGCCCGCTTTTTTCTCCTGGTCTACGTTAGCCTGAGGGGCACCGAAAGCGGATGTTAGATGTAAGATAATATTGCATCATGTATGACGTTCATTAAGTGTACACAACTCGTACCTGACAATGAATAAAAGACTTTGATTTTGATTTTTTTTTTTGAGTCGAAAGCTATACCTATTAAATTATTACTCAGGCGTAGCAAAACATTAACTTACGGCTTAAGACAAGTTTCTGTTAGGTACTTTTTTATAGCAAAACGGTATGCAGTCCACCTCATGTTAGGTGGTCCCTGCAGCACATCGACTCCCGCATCCAAACTCAAATAGAGATAAAAATCCTATCTGAGGTTGTAACTATATGGTCGCTTTGCTACTCATGAGGACTAAGATATTCGCCTCAAATAAAGTATCCCCGGCAACCATATCTCTGCAGCCGAAACACAAAACAAGAAGAAAATGCTGCTTTACGACGATCTAAGAGACTGGCGGTAAGGTCCTTGGTGTCTATTGGCAATACATAACGGCCAAGCAGGACATTTTTATTAGAATCTACCTACGAATTGAAGAGAATAAAATAAAACTAGGTATGTAGAATTCATACATAACGATACTACAATCTTGACTTTCCATAAGATCCGATATTTTTTTCACAATGCAATCAATTTATACTTGTCTTGGCGTGGCATGGAAATTTCTGATGGGAATGGACAGAAATTGTTTTTATTTTTTTGGAAGCATACAATGTGATTAATCTACATATAAATAATATATCAGATACAAAACAATCAATAATCAATAAAATAGTAGAGACATCAAGACATAACTTGAAGTTGATATAAGAAACAATTAGGTAGATCAAGTAAGTTTAATAATTAATACTGTAGGCTTGCGATCAAATGTTTACTGTTCCTCTTGTAGACTGTAAAGTCTGTAGACAATAATTAATTAAAGGCGTCTACGAGTAAATAGCAGTCCTTTATTATAAAATTTGCAGCCATGGTACTACAAGAAAGTAGCACTGGTGTGTTTTCATAATGAGAGATACCAAAGAACTGTTTTAAACGTAAATTTATTAGAGGACACTTTAAGTGGCACTTTGAGTGTAAAAGATAGGTACTTTGTTACTTCTTTAATTCATATACATAGGTATAGGTAAAAGATTTATACTTCAATGAAATTATATAGTCATCAAATTTAAATTATAGCTCTCGGAAATAACAGAAATAAATATATGAAAAAAAAATTACCCACCAAACTTGTTTCAACTTATCGCGGTGAATAATTAAGTGACATTCAGGCAGTAGATGACCACGAGTGCTGTTCATTACGAAAGAGTTATTTTGAATCTGAAAATGTTGACTCACTGCCCTGAAATTTGGCAAGTTGAAGTGGGCTTCAGAATCATCAGTTGACGGACTTGACATGATAATGAGGATCGAAAAGTACTCGGTATTACGTGTAATCGATCACCCGCGAACGTCATTCGAAATTTCATTACCTAGAAAGAAGTTCGAAATGTTCCAAACATTTTTGAGATTCGAGACAATGCAGGAAAGTAGGTATAGCGATATGAAGTTATGTTATGGCTCGTTCTAAAACAGCAAAAATAGGTTGCCTGAACAAAGCTGGATTAGGTACTCTTTCCACTATGAAATTGATGTCTCATCTACTGCGGAAAATCCATAGACAGTCGACTTCTAACTCTCGTAACGTGGTGACTGTCGCCACTTGTCAAGAGAGGGCGCTACAGGTATCCTGAACCGTGCGTCGTGCACTTATATCATATTACTATAGTTTTCTACATCGCTGTCTACGAGTATTACCACCTTCGTCACTTCTTATAAGGGCTACGATACTCGCCTCAAATAAAGTATCGTCGGCAACCATACCTCCCCAGCCGAAACACAACACATGGGAGAATATGAGAGAACATGCCGCCCGGGGAGCTACTATGGCTCTACTAACTAAAAACATTCGAACAAAACCATCATACCAACTGTGCGTGGTAATATGTAGTAAGAAGATGCATCGCTAATTCTCATTAATAAAATGGCGTCTAATCAATAAATAGATATACCTGTAAGTGGTAGAGTTTTTTAACTTTTAGAAAGAGTAAAGGGTTGGTTATTTTCTGTGTATACATGACCAATATCTGATGACAATGTTATCCTAAGCTGCTTTCTAAGGCGTTTGTTTGATCTTCTTTCATTTCGAATAAGCAAGGTGAATGTACCTCATTGTTTTTGTTTGTAGAAGTTGCATATGTTGAGAGATAGTTGTCTACGAGTAAGTCGTTTTAAAAGTGTGAGTTCTTTTGTTTGAAACTCTTCTATTTGGCAGAACGAAACCTGCTGGATGAGCTGGTAGGTACCAATACAATAAAGTGAAGTAGCTTGAATGAATGCGCTAGTCTAGGCTAGTCTCAGGCGGTTTTAAAACTTTCTATTCGAATAATAAGTTTAGTACTATTATAGCCACATTCAAAAGGCATATTATTCAAGTAAAGCTAAAGTAGGCCTATTCTTAGCGGTGTGTTTTGAGTGCGCCGGTCACCCCTGGCTGTGGTTTGGAAAATATAGTAGACTAGCTGACCCAGCAGGCTTCGCTCTGCCAATTAATTATTTTATTTTTTTTTATTTTTATTTAATAGCCTATGTTACTCAGGCTGAATGTAGCTTTCCAATGGTGAAAGAATTTTTGAAATCGGCCCAGTAGTTTTTGAGTTTATTCGTTACAAACATACAAAAATACAAATGTTTCCTCTTTATAATATTAGTATAGATTACATTTGTATTGATTTACAATGTATTGCAAGTTACAAGTTTCTTGCTTGCACTCTCTCCCCTTCCGCGATCGCACCCATCTAAGTATCTAATTGTCATGAATGATAGTTTTTAAAAGAAGATAGATAGTGCGTAACGGAGATCGTCCAATAAGGTAGTTATTGCTAGATAAAAAAAATGTTGTCAGTTAGGCAAATTTATTTTATCATAAAATTTAGTCATAGCTGACAACGGGAAATCGTGTCATGTACAATAATAATTGTAGGTACAGCATGACATGACATTGTTGTCAACTAATTTTGGACTTTCAGCGTAAGCGGAACTTACTTTTGATTATTTTACACCAAAAGTACGAGTAATCTCTTGATTTGTATTGTTTATGTTGTTATTATTTTATGTTAATATAGCAATAAGGTACTTCCCCGGACGAGCTGCCATGGCTCTAGCACCAAATAACTTACCCTTGTCTATCTATCTTCAGTCCCCATCGTTAAAGACAAATCATTTATTCATTTTTATTCATCATCAAAACATGAAAAAAGCTGATCGTTTGTCTGTTATGTGTAATTAATTAGTTACTTTATTTTCATTATTATTTACCTGGCTCTATGTATCTCAAGTGATCGCATTTTGAGTTGCTATGACGGTAACGGAAGATCTAAATCCATCTGAATGAGTGTTCTTTTCAGGTGAATAAGATTTCGAAAGTGATTAGAGATTTCATAGTCGTTCGGCAGTTATAGGGCAGACAGCTTCGTTTCCCCGTCGAGAGACATTAATTCTTTAAGTATCAATCAATTTTAGAAGTCTACAGAAGATCTATAGGAGAGAGGAACTTACCTTTTATTGCCTTTAATAAGGAATTAAAATTAGGCATCGGAATTCCTAGTGCTAGTGCGTTGTGCTCAATTTTTGTGTAACAGACGTGCAGACCTTACCAAACCAGTGAACAGTTAGCATTTAGCTGACATTTAAATAATAACAGTAATTCGTGCACGCCGCGTCCACAATTACGGCGCTCGCTGCCTCCTCGAGCACCGGCGCTGCCTCTAAATGGACTTCATTAGGCGCAAAAACGCCTCGCGTCGCGTCGTCGCCGGCTGCGTGCGAATTATGCAATTTCATTTCAATTTGCGGCCGCAAAGAGTCCGGGGCGCGGGGCCGCACCGCTCCCGCCTATTAAGGCGGCGGCACACACGACGCGACCGCACGCTTTTTTACACCACCCTCCGCGAACCGCGACGAACGAAATTCTACCCTAAGATCACCCCGTAGAATCCAAACCGCGAGCCGAGCCGCTGATTAAATTATTTCGCCATTATTTGATTCGCCACCTCTTTCAAAATGGCGACAAAATCTGCGTCTCGCGAATGTGACCGAGGTAGCTGCCGGCGCGCGGAGCCGCCTTGGTTTTAGTCCTCGCTGCGTCGAGCCTGGAATCCATTAAGTCATCAATCGACTATCACCGCTTTGATCTCGACTCGCAGTTGTCATTATCATCTTGTAATGCAATGTGAAACGAGATGAAAGCACGAGGATGATTATTTTGAAATACTTTCCATCCGCAGTGAGGAGTGAGAATGTAGACCAGGCACAAGTATCTAGGTGTGTCAGTCTTTTACTAACCATTCAGTTTTAATAGTTTCAAAGGGTGTCTTAAAAAATATATAATAGGCACATTAGAAAATATAAACTTCTCATTTCATAAAATCAATCAACTTGCGCAATGGAAAAAGATTTATCTTCCTACTTTTAACTACTTACTTTTTCTATTAATCAATTGCTGTTTCTTCTATCCATCCATTATTCTATTTAAGAGACGATACCAATAAAACCTTTAACAAACTTTTACCCGTTTCTTATATTGGACAATTTTCTATGTAAGTATTATGATAATAATATGTGTTTAAATAAGAGACTGATTGACCACATAAATTAAAAAATAACACACCTTTTTACATTAAAGTTTGTATTTTACATTTGTACCTACCTATACCTATACCTTCCTATATTTTTAGTGATGAAAATTAAAATCACTAAAAATTAAACAAACATTAATGGAAACAAACTACATTTGGTGTTCGAAAAATAGGCAAAGATCTAGCGAATAAATATATATTTAAAAAAAACTTAGGTAAATAGAAACTTATGTATCTACGTAGGGACCTAATATAAACCTATTGCTATCATAATACAGACTATGTCGGATTAGTTTCAGTTATAAACGGTAGTACATCAGACCATAATACGGGAAGGTGTCTAGTAAGTATGCATACTTATTTTGTTTAAGTAATTTTCATAAAGTTGTATATCCATAAAGTTCCATAATTAGGTATCTAGGTAATAAAATGATACTGATCTAATGAACTTTGCTTGTTTATCCACCCGTTACAACACACCTAGGGGTGTAGGTTTTTCTTAAGCTATTTAAAGAAAAATTACGGCCGCATTTAGGTACCTATTGTAATCTTAGTTGCAATACTTATTTACCTAAGAAGGTATCCATCAATATTGAGTTCCAAAACTGCGCACTAATGTCGTAGTTTTAAGTAGATTTATTACATTAGAGTAATTGAGTAGCAAATTGGCATTGGCCTAAATGCCTAATGTTAACTTGTCACTGTAGACACATCCATTCACAAATTTAGTCTTTAAATTTTTTGTGATAAATTAAAATAAGTAATTATATCATTAAAATTTCATTATTTTGTATGCACCTATGTAAATAATAGACAGAAAAGAATATAAATAAAAATCTTTGTGTTGACTAGCCCTGTAATAGAACACCCATTATAAGCAGCATTTAATCTAGTACTGCAAATAACCTCAAAACAAGATCCGCCGACACCCGATACAATCTAATCACAAAGGACCAAAACACTCCGATATCCAGAAACATAACTATTATGGCTTTGTTCCTAGCGTGCGCGTGGAGTCGGGCGTGGCCCAGTGCCAATCCTTCGAGTTTGCGTGGGACGTCCTGTGTACATACACCTTTATTAATGTTAATGTTTTTATAGAAAATCGACGAAAACATACAGACAGACTACCGCCTTCAACTTCAACAGAACCAGGCTGTTGTGGGTGGAATTGCAATCTTCGATGAGTGGTAGATACACTGATGGAAAGGTGACATTGGCATTATTTTCCTAAGTAGTTTCGCTGTACATTGATCCAAGTAATATGAGTAATAGCCAATGTCTAAAAATGATGTAAAAGGAATGGCTATTCTTATTATCTTAGTTAGAGAGTTCAGTAAAAGTAGGTAATGCGAGTGATTAGCAGTGGTAGCCGAAGGAGAGAGTGAGATTTAAATTAGGGCGCACATCAATGACTTTTTAAGTTAAATGCTTTTTAAAAATGAAACAAACCTTCACCTCTTATCTATGGGTACCTAGGTGCGTTCTTCATTTATGGAATAAACTCCTTTAGATAAAATTTCTTCGGCATTTAAGAATGCTAAGGCATTAGTAAGCTGGAATTTGTTTTTAATATTAAATGTGTTTTTTTACAATACGGTGCCTGAGTAGATTTGTAAATAGTAATTACCTAAGTACCTAATTAAAATACCAAAATTACTCACTCGTTGTTTAGTTACTATAATAAGTTGGTGAACTTAATAAATTGTAAGTAGAGGAAAGGGGGGCATAACGGGGTCGCGGGGCACGACGGGGTTTTCATAAATTAAAGACATTATTTGATTAGTTATTTCACAAAATTCTATGCCAAATGTTAGTTTAATAAGTAACCAAAGTGTTAGGATTACTTTTAATTAATAAATATATTTTGTTTATTCTTTTATTGTTTGTTATCCTTAAAGTCCCCATTATGCCCTCCCTTCCCCTAGGTATTATAAAACATTATTAAGATTTTACAAAATACAACATTATTTATTTTAAGTAAACAAATGAATACATCTTCATAATATGGCATACAAAACCCAATTTGTCATTCCATATTTCACTTTCTACATTTTAATCCAGCAATTGGGCACACTAGCAGCGGACGAACCGAAACCGCGTTCGATTCTTTTCGCGAAGACAGCGTGTAATGGATCCGGAAGAGGCTCGGCGTCACTCGGCGTGTTTGGACAGCGGCACAAAGCGCGCAGAGGCGCAGAAAGGCGCACAAAGGCCGCGGGCCCCACAATGCTGCGGATGCGAGCTCGCCTTAAGAACCCGACGCTTTGAGGTGTCGTGCCCTAATGACGTAAATCGAGCCACCACTCTTTTGTTTTGTTCCGATAAGCGCTCGCAATCCAGTCTTATTGGGTTACCGCCTTTAATCATTGAAGTCTGTAATCGAGAATGCGCCCTAACGAACCCTCAATCAATAGCACCTCGGATCCCGTAATCGATACGCCTTTGATTTGAAGATAAAAAATGAGTTGAAAAGTTTTGATCGGCGACAGATTTCCTGAGGAAATTGGCGCCGCCGGTAACGAAGTGCCGGTAACCCGACGCCCGACGCCGTCCTCTTCGACACAATACCACTTAGGTACGAGTAGGTGCCTCGCGACTCGCGACTCACATTTCTTATAAATCAGTTGACAGACAAAAGGATGCTAATCACTCGTGATTCTGTGCTAGCCACGAGTTTATATCTACCTTCTGCTAGTCATTATTGGGTAGGTCTGTCGACACGTAGATCGGGCCTCATCTTAAAAATAAAGTTTAGTTAAAACAATAAACACACATTTGGATGATGTTACCTACCTGTAATTAAGTAACAAGTACCTACACTTGGAAGGTAGGTATATCTGGCTGATACAACTTACATACAAAATTATATAAGTAGTAAGTCCCCAATTAAGTAACCTAACGATCTTTAACCGTAACAAACCTATATCTGCTATACCTAACCATCATCAATAGGTATTACCATCCTCACTTTATACAGTCATAGTGTTACTATGGTAGGCAATTAAAAAGTTTAATACATGGGTAGGTACTTAGATGCCTACCGAGTAGGTAAGTATCTATTAGATATCGTATATTGGCCACCCAATCGAATATCATTATAAACTTAACTATGAAGCTATATCGGGACCAGTCACTAGTAAAGATCTTTGAACTACATTCGACCGAAAGCTCCCATTTTCATGACCATTGTAGGTATCTACCTACTATAGTAGCTAAAGAATCCTATCGAAGAATCCTATTTTTTCAAGTGAAATCAGGGTATTTGACGATATTCTGTTGTCGTTGATATAAGTTTTATACTAAGTAATAGATAAAAAAAAGAAAATTGTACTTTTTGTGAGTACCTATATTTATATAAGTAGTCTACATCAACCTAGTCAATAACGCAGGTCTCAAGTTATAAAAGATAAAGGGCCTCTCCCTGATAAAATAAAACGAGATTCAAGGGATTTTTAGGTAGATTGGTAGTTAGGTATCTACCGCGCTACCAAAGTACTATCTACTATACCTACAGTGATGCTCGTAGTCTTGCCTCAAATCATCCATGTAAGTATTCGGCACCCAAGACAGTTGTTAATTTTTTTAGCACGTTCAGTGCCGTGACAATTTTCGTGGGCGCTATAGCGAAACCACCTATAAACCATTGTAAGTATTATATGTTTTAGACACGCCAGGAGCAATGAATCTTACAAGATTTCGCTAGGCATGTGGAAGAAACTGACTGAAACTGTACGTGCTAATCAATGACGCTTATAGATTATAATTATTGTTATTGTTTATAATGCGACCTATTTGAAGACGTTACAACTTACAGCGCCATCTAGTATAGTCTTTCCATAATTTTCCTAATCGGGAATTTTTTTCGGCTTTTTAGGTACCTATTGGAACAATTGAAAGAAAGGAGGTGAAATGAATTTTATTAGATTGATAAATTTGCTCTACTTAAAAATAAACAGATGCTGATAATATCAGAAACAGACGGCACATTATTTTGTCCCATGGAAAATTAACGTTTACGGCAACTGACGACGACGGGAAACCGTTTGTTTTAAAGGGCCTAGAACCGGGTGGAGTAACGTTGGTTAAACGTGGCCCATGAAGCAGGGGACTACCAATACCAAGGGCTGAAAGAAAAGAAGGAAGGAGGAAAATTTAGCTTTTTTTCAAATAACAAGATTGATTCAAATTCAGAATTAGGAACTTAGGCAAATGAGCATTCAAATTTTTATTTTTTATTGATTTTTATGCTCATGATAATATTGTAAGTTGATGTAACTCATCTTTAAAAAAACACTGCGTAAATTTTAAAAGGAGAATTCCATATGACATTTGATTTGACTCAATGTCAATCAACAGCTGTCTGTGACATTGACACTTGACATGACAGACAAAACATAACCTCACCTCATTTGGCTCATCTGAAGAGATTTTTAATATTATTGAAAATGTTTAGAGCTCTAACGACCAAGCTGAGTCCTGTGGGCTTGTCATGTGGATTCCACACGACTGCTTGCATGAACGAAGTGCGCCTCCTTACCCGGCTGAGGGTTGTGGATAACTCTGAAATCGGCAAGAGAGCCATGGCAGAGGGTAAACCGCCAAGAGTTATATGCGTCTATAATAAAAAACGTACGTATTTTTATCCTAAAAGTTGTAGTTAATTGCGTTTCTGACTTAAAGAACATCATAAGTTTAAAATGCTTGGTTGATGGTCTGAGAAAACAATCAAATTTTGCTTCATAATATAGTTAAGATATGGATGAACCTGCAACCTGTTAGTGACCCACTACTAAGTCAGATCTCTCAGACCCAAGCCTAGTGCCTCAGTGCCTTTGAGAACATCCGGGAGTACTCCAGGTTTTTTACTATGATATGGGTACCTCATCATTCCAGCAAGTGAGGTTTACTACATACAACACGCAATTTAAAAAAGAATTAGCCTCACATCTGTTGAAAGCGAGCCCAGATTTCTGAACTAGAGCTACTGCCAGCCATCACCACTTCTAGTCTTTATTAACTCGAAAAAGCACCAGGTCTAACATGAAAAATTAAATTTTCTTCAAAATATAGGAGTACGAAAATTTATTTTCCAGGTGTTGGTTACATCGGAGACAGAGTAATGGTAGCAATCAAGGGACAAAAGAAGAAAGGGATCCTCGTGGGCTTGAAACAAAAGCAGGAGATAAAAGTGCCAAAGTTTGACAGCAACAATGTAGTGCTCATAGACGACAATGGGACGCCCCTCGGCACCCGCATCCACGTGCCCATCCCCACCGTCCTGCGCACCATACTCAAGGAGAGAACACACGCCAAAGGAGCCGATTATACCAAGCTGTTAGGAATCGCCACCAGATTTGTTTAGATTAATTTCTTAGTGTTAATAGTAAGCTTTAATAAATTTTAGATTAAATATTGTTTTTTTTTTTCTAAATGATTAAGAATTCAATTATTTTATTGAACTGCTTTATTCACATTCATTTGGATAATTGAAAGAATGTTAGAAAGGAGATTGTGCATTATTGGCCCAGCGTGGACAGAATGCTCAGAAAAAAACAATTATACCAAAAAATATTGTCAATTAAAATACGATTTTTCATTAATCGTGGTTGTATCAATTTACACTAATAGAAAATGAGTATTTCAGTTGATAATTAAACATATTTTCCGGTCTGCTATTTGATTTCGCCATGTTCATTGTTCACCACAGAGTACTTAAACACTACGTTGTTTACAGCAAAAAATATAACTACTAAAATCGATTGAATATAATATTCTATAAATCAATGTAATTAATTTAATAATAATTGGGAAGGTACATAAAAAATGGATATGTTTTTGTGTGACTGCGATTTTACCTGATTGTAAGTGACGATGCAGTATAAGAGGGAAGTTCGTTAACCTGATAGGGTTATGGCGATTTTTATTGAACCAATATGCACAATCGGTTTCGACGCGGCATCATACCGGAACGCTAAATCACTTGGTGGTATGTCTTTGTCAGTAGGGTGGTAACTAAGAAGGAAGCCTTCAACTTAACTAGACCAGACTTAATGCAATTTAGAAATCTTATGTTCCCAAATTGACCCGAGCCGTGAATCGAAACCGCTTAAGCTTATAAAACACAGCGCACATCGCTGCGCCACAGAGGTCATAATAGTGAACGTCAATATCGAAAACGCAAAATATCAAGTTTTAAGTAAACTTATACACAAGAATAAGAAATAAATAATTATTAATATTGCAAGAATCGTAAACTTCGATTATACATAAAATCGATTTAATTGTTTCATCGGTAACGAGTTTTATGGCTGCACTAACCTATGCAGCTCATAGACATGACTTGTCAATTTGACAAATGTCATTCGCTTTGTGGAGTTGTGGAAGTTACTCGTGCACATTGTGAATACTGTGATAATTGTTATCCTTTCGTTGTTTTTCTGTTTTTTATCTCGACCTTGCTTTATAATGGACACCGATGACGCTGAACAGACAAGGCAGAGAAGCTATTCAACAATACTGTTGCAATTGCATAGTGGGTCGCCGGACAGTAGGTTGTTGTGCCCATGTTATGACCATTATCTGGTTTATGAGCTGGGCAAGGCATCAAGAGATAATAAATCCACCTGCCCAGTTCCTGGACCACATTTTGATAACTTATGAAGATGAATAATAATAAAATTATCAAAAATAAAGAATTATTTTATTTCAAAAACCTTGTTCATAACATCTCTTTAAAAAAATTTAGGAACACCTGGATACAAAACTTTATAATTTTTCTGATTCCTACTGGTTAAAGCTACTAATTCTATATATCGTTTTTATTTTTAGTGACTGTTCACTCTGGGCCAAAACACCCATACAAATGGACAATCTCCTTTATTAAAATTGAAAGTCTTAAAACAAAACTTCAGTTACTTGAAGGCCCATAAGTTTCATTTACAATCATCCTTGTGATGAGGGGGTTCAAACTGTCATACTGGAATTTTTTTGTCATTTTCATGTTTTTTTTTTATTCTATCTTCTATTCTTTTCTATGATATTCAATAATTCAATATTAAGATACTATTAATAAAGTGTATTCTAAGTTTTATTACTAAGTTTAAAGTTAATATGACAGATTCTTCTATGTTCAAGTTTTACTATAAAACCTTACTAAATATTGACAAGGCATGGAATGATTAGAGAAATAAAAGAACACGTTGAAATTTGAAAATTTAATAAAACTTTACTCAGTTCCAGTTGAGAACAGACTTACAAGGACATCTACCTACCAATGAGATGAGCAGACGACACATCTACTACGCTGTTGTCACTGCTGCACTGCACCGCTGCACTGCTGGGGCGGCGACGCGCCCTCCTGCATTTGCGGTAATGGGGCTGGTGTTGCCATTATTTAAAAAAAAAAACACGGATATTTAGGTATTTTTTATCTCAATTGTTATTTTAGTGATCAATCAACTTTAATCTACCTCGCTTACTGTAATCTTTATCAATTTAATTAGAATTTAATTAATCATTTTATCATGACATGTTATTTGTTGTAAAGTACAATATGCTTACAGAGATTAAATTGGACACTCATTCATTACACATGTCACAAGTACTGTAATTAATACAGTTTATTGGAATGTGACATGGATGGCAGTATTTTGAGTGAATCCGTTGTTTATGTTTCAAGTCTTTCACCCCCACGTCCACATAATGCAGTCGGGCACTATTCTTAATTTATAAACCTCAATTCTTGCTACCACATTCCACGTTAAGCGAGAACATCTAGCGAGCAACGGGTAATATTATCCATTATTGACACAATATACAAAGTATTATCATAAGAGAAGGCATTCGACCTACAGATAGATCGGTATTACATTTACCTTGACTCAATCTAAATAGTATAAATTTTGTGCTTATTCCATTATCTAGCATGTACAGTACAACTAACATCGATTTAATTAAACACATCTACAAATAATTACAGCAAGATATTTGAGGCACATTATTTTTATTCATATTTAGGGCTCCTATACACTAGCGGCACACTGCCATCTGTAATGTAAGTGTAGCTACATGTTAAATGTAGAGTCCAAAACCTGTGTTCACTATCATTGTATGGTGTAAAATTGAAGAAGAAACATTAATATTGCTCAATAACACGCCTCTTTTGGATCAGAGGTTCACCAAGAGTGCACAGTAATTTTAAAGCTGAGATTGTAAGACGGCTACGATCCCTAGGTGGACCATTCTACTTTACCTTTATCGTGGGCAGTGTGCCGCTAACGTATGCGCCCTCAGTGACATGTACCGCGTCGCCGTTCCCCGCCATAGCGCTATGCCTCCACGACGGTGTCCTCCGATAGATATAATGTTGTATATTTAGAATAATGCACAACAACCGTGACTAGATATTTAAGATTCAAGTGCGTTTGCTACTAAAGTATTGTGAGGTGCCGCCGACCAACTCTACTCAGGAGATGTGTCCAGCCACCGAATATATTAGTCTCGACACTTATGTATCTAATACTCTGTATGTCTCTGAAATTTCCCTTTGATGTTGACGTTTATGAAGTAAGAAATCAGTAACGTTAACGTTAAATGTAGATGGCGCTGGACACAGCCCGCGGAAACGTATAGATATTCTATGAACGACACATAGGGGGCGTATCTTAAATAGTTTTAAACGACTACAGGAGATAGACGAGTGAAGGACAGATAAATTTGTACAATTCCATTCAATGTATAATATTGTCCAACGTGTATTTATCGGTTACTTAGCTTTATATTGCGCTTACACAAAACTTGCACAATTTATCTGCACTTGTACAACACTTAACGATACGAAGGCATGAGAGTATAGTAAGACCATTATATTCGCAAAATATAACTAACTTCAATGTGTCTACGTTAGAATTAAATCTTTATCTTTAATCGGGGTAAATAGAAAGATATTATGTATATTTAAAAAATAATCAAAAAGATCCATAGCAAAAGATTAAGTTACATTCTATTACAGAGAAAGAGAGAGACAATCAAAAATTTACCTAATAAATACACCACGAAGTACAACGAAGCTTATCTTTTAAGAGCAGATCGCCCAAACCGTCACACTTTCCCATTCACTGCCCGCAGCTAAAGACGAAAGATATATTTCAAGGCAAAAAGGCATACATCCACGTCGGCCATCTTCAAAATCGAGTCTTAAGGTAGATTACAAAATAGCACAGCAGAGATACGCCTTTATTGCTAACAGACATTACTGGACACGATATTATTCATAGTTCATAATTTATAATATACAGAACGACAACTTATGTACGAATATTATTATAATTAATATGTTTATTTGTACAATTGTTGGTGTTGCCGGTACACCTGCTTATAGCCACGGCTCGCCTCGTTAAATATGAGATTATTATAAATTTGGATTTTTCAAAATGTAACAACTAAAAATATATTCTATCCCATCCGTGGATATAAACGGGTGGTGGCGTACAAATGGTAACATTGGGTAGCGGCGATTACTTGAGCGCGCTCAGGACCTGCGGAGGGGGGGGGGGGGGTAGTGGGTACTCAGGTCAGAGGACATTACTTTAGCTATCATTTCTATTTTAAGTGATTGTTAGAAATAATAGTTAAAGTTATAAACGGGTTTGAAAGCTCGGAATATTCAAACTGGAAAGAATTTTACGTTTAAATTCTTTCAAGCTTGTTTCCAAAGAAGGGATGCTAGGATAAGGGGTAATAAATAAGTTACAAATTCGGTGAGGGATAACATCCGTAAAGATTATAGAATGTGGAACTTAGTGTAACTGATATAATGCATCACACGGCTGAGTTGGGCAGTAACAAGTACAAAATGAAAATAAAATCATAATGAAGCATTTAATTTTATTATGGCACTATTTTGAGCACTAATATATAAATAGACTTTAAATAGAAAAATAACATTATGAAAGTATACTTGTACAGACAATTTACTTTAACATAATCTTAAAACATGCTACTAATTCACGTCCGCCTTTTAAGGCAATAAAAAAGTAAAAGATGTCTCATGTTAATAAAATTAAGTATCTCTAATATAATATCTAACCATAGACTTCAAAGCTGATAAAATCAAAATATATTTTGAACCAGTAAAGTAGACGGCCCTCATATCAGTTACACTGACATTCCACACACTGCGCGGATACGAGCCGGGGCTCCTGTGATGACTGACGACTGACGACTGATGACTGATGACTGATGACGTCCGACACCGAGTCGACAATGTGTAAAATAAAACACTAAATAACAATACCAATTTAAAACTACCACAACAAATAATAATAAAAAAATTACACTTCATTTGACTACTATAAAAGTTCTAACGTTGTATATCTAAAAAAGTAAATATAATAATAATATGTATGTTTGTCTTATATTAAGTAGTTATTGATGAATAACGATAAGAGTGCGCGTCGCCTGCTCTCTGGCGTGCTGTCCTTATAATTATTTAAAAAAAATAACAATCAAAATTCAAAATATAAATAAAATGATGATGATAATATACCTCAATTATTAAAAGGATATTTGTTCGTTTGTTTGTAATAGATAAAGTATAAAAGTAATGAACTAATTTTATTCATTCTTTTACCATTATCCATAAGCTACATTATTTCACACGAAAAGCTATTTTTTTGATAACAATAAGGTAAACCGCGCCAATATTTACTTTTTATTTCATAATAAAACCAAGTATTTCTTATGAAAATAAAAAACAACATTTAAAGTATGAAGTGTTGTTCAGAGAAAAGATAATATTTGTCATGTGACCTATTATTCGGTGTAGCAAATAACAAGCGCAGATCTTAAAATAGCGTAATTGTTTACTGCAATACGGGCACGATTGAGACTAATGGGATGTCACTGCACATAATTGTAGTCGTTCTGGCTTTACAATAAGGCGGTTAATAGCATAGCACGTGGAGTAATCTTTTTCAGCAAGGCTGAATAATAATACGACCTAAGGCGATTATGGGGCACTATTATGATAATGTCACGCTTTCGCTTGTCCAGCTGAGGATAATTCCTGTCACAACAACGTACGTACCTCATAACATCACACGCGTAATGACGACATCGATGACGGTTAAACTCTGTTACTCAATGAAACGTTTCAACAAAATGTCTTTATAACAAATAAAAGTTGAGTTTTAAAGGGCTAAATGTCTTTTCTCTTAATAACGTTATAAAGCAGTGTATCTTTGAAGAAGAAATTGTTAAAGTTAAGATTGAAAAATGAATACCGAGACAGCTAGGATGGTTAATTGTTAAGTAAACCTGCTTTCTTGAGCCGTTATTCACTGACAGGCAAGAATAAAGCTTTAATCTTTCAAAGATATGTGACGGCACACATTGATGGTCTGTTTATCACGTCCCATATTGTATTCAGCCTTCTTTTTATTATAAATATTCGATATTATTTGCCTTTATTGCTCTGTGCAAAGAAAACATTCTCTCTTCAAGCTGTTCCATCCCAAGAAGATGTTATATTTCAGAGCAAAAAATGTTAATGATGAAATTTGTTTTTGGGTTTGGTGTCTTTTTTTAAATCGAAACACCCTAAACAAATCATTATTTACGCGCTTATGAAGAGATATCCATTGGATTTGCATTTGACAACTAACTTGTCAAAGTTATCGGCTACCCATTATCGCGTCTTCTGAGACTTGCCCTCTTAAGAAACCATCTATCTATACTTACCTATTCCAACCCGATTTACATCCTGACGTAACCAACTAACCACACTCCATTTTTTGCCCTCGTCCAATTTGGTAATCAATCCTGGCACTACTTTTTATTGCAAAAAAAGCTTAAGATGGCTTAAAAAATAAATTATAGTCACTTGAAATTTGTTTCAGCATTAAATGACAATTTGTTCTGCCAAATATAGAAAATTTTAATATTTTCCTTGCATTCTTTGCAGATTTTCTCATCGTATAAACCTTCCTTGGACTTATTCGAAGATACCAAAACAAAAATAAGCCGAAACGGTCCAGCCGTTCTCGAGTTTTAGCGAGACTAACGAACAGCAATTCATTTTTATTATACGAGGTGTCTTCGTTATTTTTACGTCGCAAAGTAAAAAAAGACACGCTAAGATCGGTCACCAGCTACGACAAGTGTAAAAACTGGGCATCCTAACACATCCCAAATAAACCCCCAAACAAGCAGCCAGAGAGCATCACGCGATTCGAATAGTGTTCTAGCTAGCGAGGGGCGTGGCGAGGGGTGGGGGCGTGGCGCGAGGCACGGGGGGCGTGGCCTACACGTCCACCACCATCTTCTTGTGGATGTCGGTGTTGCCCACCACGTTGCAGAACTCCTCGAAGGAGATCTTGCCGTCCTCGTCCTTGTCGGCGAACAGGATCGTCTTGTCCACGATCTGCTGCAGCTGCGTGTCCTTGAGGTTGTTGCCGACCATCATCTTAAGTACCTGCAAGTGGCGGGTGATTTGTTTTGTACACTCGTGTCCTACGATTCAATTGAGATACTTTTAATGAACTCTCTAAACGCTTCCCCTTCATACATTTTGTATGGCAACGCACGGGATGACGTCATCGTTTTTTCGTGTGAACTGACTAATTTTTTATGCCTAGGTAGGTGGGCTAGGTTTTCAGCGAGTCGTTGAATATTGTAATCTGGCGCGGTGATCCTCTAAGGGCTCACTTGTGTTCAAACAATACGAGAAATGAGAGAACTGGCTGACAGATGGTGGTGGCGACTCGCTACCTAGTCCATTTGGTATCTGACGGTAGACAACAGTAACCATGCCTCAGAAGCTAGCGACGTTGCCATGGTGCCTTTGTTGAGCCCTAATATTACAAAGTCAATGTCGCCCATTGTCATCAACAAACCTCAAACAGAAATATCTATGATGTGAATGTTACAAGTTTCCCTCTGCAAA
This sequence comes from Erynnis tages, assembly GCA_905147235.1. Lineage (NCBI taxonomy): Eukaryota > Metazoa > Arthropoda > Insecta > Lepidoptera > Hesperiidae > Erynnis > Erynnis tages. The sequence goes on from LR990086.1 coordinate 11,112,907, forward strand.
CCATTAGTAACCAACTGCAGGATCGGATCTTTCAACAGAATGAAAAGGATTTTGACCTTAATCCACCTCAATGAAATGCATGTTGAACTTCGTCATTACAACTTATGGAACATTATGGAAAAGGATTTACGTCAGCTAACACCTTACATTTATTTGTTAAAATTAGTGAATGCTGCTTGGATTTGATACCAACTGCGGGTTCAGTTGTTTACTGACTGATTCCTACTAGCTGAAACCACATGATGTGCTGGCTAATGCCTGATTTTTCACCATCGCCAAATAGCGTCTGGATGAACTCCTTGAAGATATGACATTAGTCTCAGCAGTTATCTGGGAGACTGGGAGAGCTATGCTCAAAATTTGTAAATTAAAGTGGCAATAGGCTGGACCCATTGCTCGCAGGACTAACCACAGACGGGGAAGAAAGGTCCCCGAATGGTGAGCACGTCTACGCAAAACGAGCACAGGCCATTCTCAGACTAGGCGAAGGAGACAGCGGGAAACCATTGGATTTAGAGGGCCCAGAACCGAGCGAAATGGCGTCGGTTATTGCCACGTGCGAAGGGCTGCAAGGAAGGAAGGACTGACCTGGAAGAGCTCCCCGTTGGAGATGAAGCCGTCGTTGTCCATGTCGTAGATGCGGAACGCGAACCGCAGCTTGGACAGCTTGTCGCCCTTCACGCTGAACTGCGACACGCCCTGGATGAACTCCTTGAAGTCCACCTGGAATGTGCAACCGGCACCATTAGCCCCATGTCAAGGTCGAAAGCTTTGGAATCATCAGGTACAATCTGTGCACGTTTGATGACCCGTTTGAACGGTTGAACACCCTTTGATCGCCCCCTAGGTTAACATGGAAGCTGGAACTAGGGCTGGTGGGAAAAAGTGGACGGAACAAAATCTCGCAGCACTCTTTTAGTATCAAGTAATTTTGTCAATTGTTAAGTCAACTGCAACCGTACGAGTATTTGTATGATTAACTCATGGACACATCTGGCAAAAAAGGGGTGTCCTTGAACAATACGCTGCTTCAACATGGATTGGAATCAACCAGCATTAAATTTTTTAAACCCCCGATAAGGCTCCCGAAAGGTTCTCTCTGGTGACCCGATAGTGACCCATCGCATCGTCTGATCACCTCTCACAATGAAAAGGCCGTATTCGCCTGGCCTGTTACTAGTACCTGTTACAGTTTTAAAGCACATTACATTGGTACAAGTACGAAAACAGTAAACCACTTATTTTTTGTACTGCGCAACGTAAGTATTGTTACTGCTATTTAAATTCGGTGACACCTAAACAAATAAACTCAAAGGTCAGGGCGAGACTGGAAAATTTATTCCAGCTGTGTTGTTACTTGTTATTAAACTTTATTATACCGGGTGATAAAATAATATAAAATGCAGACTAAAAAGCTTAAAGCATTTTCTTTGTATCCTTTGAGCAGAGCGCAAATGCTTGTATTTACATATTAATTTAGAGATTGCATAATACGGGCGTAATTAAAGAATGTTTGGTTGTAAAGATTTCATACACAAAACATTTATGTTCAATTGTTCACGTACTCTTTACGTCCCTCTGCTTGACACAGGTCTCTCCCAGTAATATGTGGCTTCATAGAACAAACCTCGCTTGCTGCAGCGCAGCCCAGACACACATCCGACTTCAAATAGAGAAGGAACTCTATCTAAAGTTATAACTTATATGTGGATGCTTTGCTACTCCTGAGGACTACGATGCTATAGACACAGAATTGCCGTGACAATCTCACACCAAATAAAATATTTATTTCCTAATGCTATCGTATATGGATAAAATCTATCCTTAGGCAATTAACACACTGCCCCGCATCACGCAGCGTATTGCGGGAGTACGCGTCTATTTGCATAGAAAACGCATTCCCGCACGTTCGTGCAGATGCGTTTTCTGTGTGTTGGACTGTGCTTGTTTTCTATACAAATGGTAATACACACAACGCAAGATCACGCATTCCCGCGCTACGCTGCGTGATACGGGAGTGTGTTAATCGTCTTATTGTATGGTATACTAGACTGTACCCGCGCTTCGCCCGCGTGGATTTTAGAACTTTGTGCACAGAAGGATAAAAGGTATCATTTATGTTAATCCAGGTTATGATCTATCTGTGTACCAAATTTCATCCAAATCTGTTCAGCCGTTTTTTCGTGAAAGGGTAACAAACATCCATACACACAAACATTGGCATTAATAAATAAATAGTAGTAAGATGGTGAGCTCACCTCGCCGTTCCCGTCCGCGTCGAATATATCGATGACGCGCTGCACGAGCGGGTTCTGCTGCAGCTCCGGCAGCGACATGAACTCGTCGATGGAGAGCGCGCCCGAGTTGTCCAGGTCCAGCTTGCGGAACCGCTTGCCCAGCCGCCGGATCTCGTCCGCGTCGACTGCCCAAGCCCACAACATTGCCATCACCGCACGGCCGAGCGACGATGCGAACGACGGAGATGCAATGTCCGACCACAAACTGGTTATGTGGAATTCATCGCGAGCATTGTAATGCTTTAGGTATTCTTAGGTCGCGCTCAGGGTCCGATTCTGTATGACCATTCACACTCGTATCGCGGCAATGTCGTGTCTTACCCGTAATAAAAAGTCAAAAAAGGCTTAAAAGTCAAATATCGTGACAATCTATTGTGTGCCTTATAGAAAAGACATTAAGGTTCCTTGTCTTGCCGAGTTCATGAAATGACATACGGTTGGATGACACACGATATCGGCACGAAATCTGAATGGTCATACAGAATCAGCCCCCAGTTTTGACGCGATTTCGTAGGACTCAACTCGTGCGTATACGTGCGTTCACGTACGAACAATCGCCGACTGCGCACGACTATCGCCGGAAATTAATAACCGATGTTCAGATTATGAATTGCCTAAATGACACATTGCAATTTCAAACAAATAAATTCTTTTGATTTCCATATAGTTTTTTTGGAACAATATCATACAAGGCATTCCAGCAGCCTGTGAAAATTTCTTCTTTATTCAGAGGCACTAAGCTAGATTTCAATTGCAAACCATCCTTAGTCTTAGTAAAATAATTTTTAAAATCTTGCATACTATTTTCTATAATGTTAGTTTTCAGTTCAATTAAAATGCTCTTGAATTCACTTGGTATTTCACTCACTAACAATGTAAATTATATGGAGTATTTTGAGTAGGTACCTGTCTTGGCAACCAAACAGTATCAATCTGTAGATCGGTTATTAATTTCGGGTGTAAGTTGACGTTACCAGAGCTGACCCTACTGATGTGGTGCGATTGTTCATTTGCGCAAATTCGATTAGTCTTCGATTTTCGACACGACTATAGACTCAGAACGAGCTAAGAATTTAATTAGGAACTGTTTGTCGGCATTGCGGAAAATTTTGAAAACAACAAAAACTCGTATATATATTGCCTTTATCCTTATTCATGATACCGTACGAATGTCGTATTCTGCAGGTTTGTGGTCCGATCAATGCATCTTTGTTGTTCGTTTCGGATTTATCTAACATACAGAACAATATGCCCGCACAATAAACGTATCAAGTCGCGTTTGCACTTCATTGGATTTATGTGTCATGGCAAATCTTTTCTCCATTCGCCTAGTCACTAGACTCCGGTACCCGACTATTGATAGCGCCACAATTAACGCATTTCAAATATGCGTAATCACCATTAATTTACGAACATTGTTCTATGTTTAAAAAGTACGAAATGCAAACACGGCTTAGTCCTTTGCTGAGCGGTATTTAAACTGGCCGTCTCTCGAGCCTGGCTACTACTTTGCACATATCTAGACCATGAAACAAGGCTGCAACTCACAAACATTACTCTCGTTCGTGCAAATTTAGCGATTACATTTATCTCGCCTGAAAACACCCAGCCTAACCCAACGCCGATAACAGAACGGCAAACAGCCGTCCCCCAAATTTCGACACACGTTAAAGCATATTTACGTAGCTACTTCCATGAGTATAGCGAGTAGGTACTCGGTGTCAAAATGTATCGTGAGCAAAATTATGGTCCGAGAGTCGTTGAGACTTTCGAATACCTGTAGCGCATCACCGATGCCGGGCAGGAGCCCCGCGTCTCCTAAAGCATACTAAGTCCCTTCGCAATCGACGCAGCGCTATTCACAGCGAGGTGCTAGCGTGAACGTTACAGCATTCAGGGACTCCGTGAATTTGCTATATTTAGTTGTAGCACGAGTCGCCCGATCGAATCGAGTCGCGTGGCGCTAATCTGTGTGTCACGTTGCAGTTTTTACATGTGCCAGAAATAATTAATTTACGATACGAAGTTGCCTACACAATGGGAATTCATAATTAGTCCTGACGGGCGCGTCGCACGGTGGCTACGAGGCTATAATTAAACATACAAAGCGTTCTACCGGCCGCCCGCCGCGCCGCACCGGCCGGCGGCCCCGCGCCGAGACACGGCCACGAGAGAGGGCCAACACACAACTAGAAGCCGGAGGAGGTCAGGCGTGATGGTTTCGATACCATTTAAGTACTAAGCGCCCGAAAAACAAGTCTCATTTTATAGGTTTCATAATGACCGTTCTTACAATGTACGATACGTCTTTGAATTCAATGACGTGCGGTTACGCCTCCATTTTTAATCGTTCTGGGAAATGTTTTCTTATATATCTAAATGCGTAGAAATTAACAAAGCATGAAGTTTTTCTAAGACAATTAGGTACTAATTAAGTTATTGGACGTCTATTGTAGTCTCACTAAATACTGGTTGCATGTTTTGTCCTATTCTATCAACCTGTACGAAAAAAATACAATGCTAATTTTTACCACAGTTTAACATAATCCACAGAGAAGCCCGACCTCCACCATGCGCATACATTCCTCACACTGAACGGTAGGCTCCTGGGGAACACGGCTCACTGCCTGCACCTGCTTCACACAACTGTTGCCCAACAAACCCAGCTGTAACCTCCTACTAATTTGGTATTCAAAATTGATAAAAATGAAGACTTCTTTAATAGTAACTGATATTTGTAACTGTTATGCTCCTCTTTATAAAAAAATATTAAATTCATTATATTACTATGCTGTTTGTTTTTAAAATGTTGCACCAATATTTTTTGGTACAATATTGATCCCCAAACACTAAACTTCCAGTAGCTCAAATGTGGCTCTTAAAATATATGATGCAACAGATGTGTAAAGCCAGTGTCCCGTGAGCTGCGCCACCCAAAGGCCTACAAACACTACAAACAATCTAACCATCGTAACAAACATTCACAATGTAGTGATGGCGCGCTCTAGAGGCGTGTGACGCGGATGCACTAGCCAACCAGCCCATGTTCTATGTACATCCAGAACAATTTTTGTTCAAAAAACTAAAAAAGAACAAAGCAAAGAAATCTCTACAACACAAAGCGAGACAGAATGAAAAGAAGAAACATAACATAAAACAACAGAATAATGCAATTAGAAGAATTTGTATGAAAAGTTACTTTGGTAACGTAAATAGAGTACATCAATTTAATATTGAAGTGTCTCGTGAGAGAAATCTTGTGCCTATAATATTATTGGATCATCCTTTAGGTTATCCTTATTTGAGGTAGGATTATGACTTGTTTCGTAAAACAAATCAATCATAATTGTGTTAAAATACACAATACTTTACTATATACACTCATAGGTGATGATACCTTTGAAATAATATCGGTGTATGGAATTTTAGGCATTTTGGTATTTGGTGTAAAAAATTGTTCTGGATATGTGTAGTGTACGGTGTACGTGCAGTGTGTACATGGAGATGGTACGGAGGCGAGTGACTCTACGACACTCACAGTTCTCCACCTTAAAATCAATGCAGTTAACACGCGCTGAAACAAATGTCTTGTTATGCTTCATTCACACTTAACTCCACACTTTGTTATGTGTCCGCTAACTCTTAAACAGAACTCTAGTTTAAATCAATGTGGGAAGATACAGTAATAAAAGTACACTCAAGTAAAAGGAAACTTAAACGAAATCAAGTTAAGGGAAAGTTGACAGTAATTTGCGATCAAAATTATTACAAGTACACTGCTAAGTGTCAGGGTTTAGAAGAAGTTAACGCCAAGTTTCGTAACGAGAAACAAATCTGGCCAGCCAGGTAAAATTGCCATACTGCGATTTCCTCGCGATCTGCCATGCGACGAATGTTACACATTAAAAAGGAATCAGATTGCGTACTGTAGGGAAATTTAAAAGCGGTGGGGTACTTACAATTTGAACATAGTTCCATCGGTATGGAGTTTTCGTTGCCCTGAAAAAGGAAATTATCATTCGAATAAACGGAGCGGAGAATTTACGGTTTGCACTTCTACTACGCATCTTTGAAACGATGCTCGAGTGAAAGCCTCGCCACCAATAATTTATGAAATGGAAACAATATTTGTTAATTACGCGAACTCGGGTCAACACCCAGCCGAGCTGTAGTATACTTGCCAAATAATATCTGCAATGTATTAAGCGAATCGGATTCAGAATAATACTCGAATACATACCATTTTGCTTGTTTAAGTAATCAGTTAAACCGCAGAAGAAACTATTTAATAACAACACAAGGTAGCCGATATTATTTTATTTTCAACCCAAGTGCAAAGAAACATTTACTACCGACGAGAACACACCATCTCACTTGATCTCACCATCACCATCGATCTAAATAAAATCACAGACTAAAGATGAAAGGAGGCGGTTCGCTAATTTTGTGTCCACAGATAATACCTACATGTATTATTTTTTTGCGAAAATAATAATTTGCAAAAAGGCATAGAGGAAATAGGTAGTTACTTTACAAAAATATATTTTTTTTATTTTAAACTTATTTAATACATATATTTACCTAGAACTTTCAAAATGAACAAGGAAACGATTAAATATTTAAGAAAATACGTCATGATTTTTTTTTTCATAAATAAAGATGCTGTGAATGAATCCGAGGAAATGTCAATGTCACGTCAAAACTAACTTCCCTCCCTCCCACCCCCTTGAATTTAATTTCTCATAATTTCTGACATTTCTGTATTTCTCTCTCTTTCTTTCTCCTTCAATAAAGTCAACCATGGCGGCCGGGGTAGGTAAAATTGTATTATGAATTATCTCGCTAATCCAATGCTTAATATCTTTGCTATGAATAAAAGAGATACATATTTCGGCATTTTAATATGTGATATGCTTATTTTTCTCAGGTACTTTACACTTATCCGGAAAACTTCCGAGCTTATAAGGCGTTGATCGCCGCACAGTACTCAGGAGCTGACGTGAAAGTAGCTCCCAACTTCGTGTTCGGAGAAACTAACAAGTCAGAAGAGTTTCTGAAGAAATTCCCGGCCGGCAAAGTGAGTGTGATATCGTAAATCGTTAGTGATACGTCGGTAGTGCAGTGACAAAGTTGCACAGATGTTTTAAGAGGTGACGTGTAATTATTGCGATTATTTTAGGTGCCAGCGTATGAAAGTGCCGATGGAAAAGTTCTGCTGACGGAGAGCAATGCTATCGCTTACTATGGTGAGTCACTATCTTGAATTTCTGTCCTTCAAAATATATAACCCCAAAACTAACCTACGTTCCCGACCTACAAGTTCATTATTATTCTGTCGCGGTCCCTTGACCCTTCGCTAGACACCTAAATGTATAGAAACGACATTTCTTCAAAGAAGAGGATTTAATATCGTTCATACATTCACTTTGTATACCTATCTTCCAAATGATGAAAACAGCTGATAGCCACTCGTCATATTTTTACTTATTGGTCCATAATATATTATGAGCTGTTATAAAATTCACCTATATTCAAGGAGTTTTTGACAGTGCAGATCAGTTGCAATTGTAGGTAATATATTTTTAATAAAATGAGTAGGTAAAAGCCTATCTTTATCTTTTATTGCAATCAGTAACACTAACTTCACAGTCTATAGGTGTGAACTAGGATAAAATGTACATAAATATCATATCTGACGGAATAGTATATTTTATTATTTATTTGTTACTGCTCATAGAAGTGGTGAATGCTGTTTGTGATGAACATCTACAGATACTGGCCACTTCATGCCATAAGCCTGGCAGCCAAGACATCATATTAGCCCCCAACTGCTATGCCTCAGCTAGTTGATATAAGCCAAGGTCAGCTACTTCAACTTGGCCATTTTTAGAAGGAATGAAATATTTTCACCAAAAACTACTATCCATTAATATATTGTTTGTTAAATACATGACTCATAACTCATAAGTGTTCATGTTTTTGAGATTAGGTAGTTATAATTTAGCTTAAACTAGCTGACTCAGCCTTCCCTCTTAAATTTCTCTAGATCCTGTCTGATCCTATACAAATGTTCCATTTTTATGGCTTAAACTGAGGCCATTGTGTAAAAAGCATGTTGACTACTATTCCAGTGTCAAACGCCAGCCTCCGAGGCGGAGACCTGCCGACACAGGCGCTGGTGTGGCAGTGGGCGTCGTGGGCCGACAGCGAGCTGCTGCCCGCCTCCTGCGCGTGGGTCTTCCCCTACCTGGGCATCATGCAGTTCAACAAGCAGGTATGATGTTATGCATAATGTGTTATAATAATAAGCTTTTGTGTCACTTGGAATTTTGTAGTTGTAGTTTGTTCAGAGGAGTGTTAAATATTGAAAGTGACCCGAGCTTAGTGCTCATCGCCACTTCTATTATCTATATTTAATCAAATTATAAGCAGTCCATTTGCCATTTGGATAATGGTGATAGAACTATTCTAACAAGTTATTTAAAGAAATACCTTCCTACACAGACCTTAGAGTAGTAGACACTAGACCTTGAAGCCAGCAGAGCCCTTTGAGTCCAAAGAGGACTCAGAGCTGCCCCATTGTGGCTGTTGGCTGCTTAGCCACCAAGTAACAACCATATCATAAGATTATGAGTGTGTGTGTTTGGTGGCAGAACGTGGAGCGCGCGAAGGCGGACCTGACGGCGGCGCTGCGGCAGCTGGACGCGCACCTGCAGACGCGCACCTTCCTCGTCACCGAGCGCGTCACGCTCGCCGACATCGTCGTCTTCGCCACGCTCCTACACGCCTTCCAGGTATGTGTCAGTACCCATTAATGACCCACTACAGGGTCGGGTCTCCTCTCACAATGAGAAGGATGTAGGCCTTAGTCCACCACGCTGGCCTACTGCGGGTTGGTGGACTTCGCATGCCTTTGAGAACATTTTTTTTGTGAACTCTCAGGCATGCAGGTTTCCTCACGATGTTTTCCTTCACCGTAACAGCAGGTGATATTTAATTTCATAAATCGCACATAACTTTTATTACAAAGTCATTGGTGCGTGCCACTGGGATTCGAACCCGGATCCCTCGATTCGAGGTCGAATTCTAAGCCACTGGGCTATCACCGCTGCAGTTTTCCAGGTATACATATACAGTATACGTTTGTTTATCTTGTCTAACTCCATTACACGATACAACACGCACCGTTAGCTCGTAGCCTAACCCAATATCCCATGTTGCTAGACCCCTCGATCGTCATGAGCTGTCGCTGGTGTTGTGATCGTAACGGAGACTAAAATAGAATGGCACGATTGCAGCACGTGCTAGACGCGTCGATCCGCGCGTCGCTGGTGAACGTGCAGCGCTGGTTCCTGACGCTGGCGCACCAGCCGCCCGTGGCCGCCGTCGTGGGCGCCGTCGCGCTCTGCGAGAAGCCCCCCGCCTACGACGCCAAGAAGTTCCAGGACCTCACACACTCCAAGAAGGTGAGTTTTATTTATTTATTGATGACATAAACAAACAACATTGTACACAGAGACAAGTATCCTAGCAATAAATACATAAATCTGTAGTTTCCACTGGTTACAAATTCATTCACCTAACATGCCTACAGCCACGATTATAAAAAGTTTCTTATGCAGATACTGAAATATTTCATTTTTATAATTATTTTATTGAATTACAAGTAACAGCCATTTTTAATCCTATTAGTTATGAACCATTTCTAACAATTTTACAAAGATTAACGTTAAACTTGGGGCAATTTATATGTTGTATTGAAGGGAGACAAGAAGGAAAAGAAGAAGGAAGCCGCCCCCAAGAAGAAGGAAGAGCCAGCTGATCTGCCCGATGAGGTTGAAGAGAAACCCAAAGAGTCCAGCGATCCCTTCGACGCACTCCCTAAAGGGTATGCACAATATACTTGCCTGTCTCCTTCACCGCGTTAGCACGCCTCCCGCGAAACCGCGAACTAGCGAAACCGCTGAAATTTGCCACCGTTTGTCCGTTGTAATACGGGTGAAACTTGGGTGAAACATTCAAGCATTTCGCGATTTCGCGCCGGAGCCGGAGGTGTGCCACCGCGCTCGATGTTGCCAATACACTATACCCTTCTGGGTTTGCGAACTGGTGGTTACCATCCGATAACTCGTTCGCCTGTTTGCTTTATTAAAAAAATTGCCTGCGATGCATTGAAAACTTCTCTGGTGTTGCTCGTATCAGTAGACTACCATAACCACTTATCATACACCACAACAATGGGAAGCCGGGAACATATCCTACCAACCAGAGGCTAACCCATGTTGAACTTATTCAAATGTTATGTAGCTCCTCTGACAAAATTATGTGACTGTTATCCATCAATTACAACCAGGATCGACAGTTCAGCGCCACCTGAAGTAGCAAAGCGCATTTTATGTAATCTGCCGCTAGCGAGCACCACTTTAAACACTCGCTGACTGCCCTTGACGTTACAAGTGCAGTCAGCAAGTTTAATTTTTTAAAGCAATTTGAACGCATCTATAACTTTGTGTTTCTATGATAGTTTGAAACATCTTAATGCATTTTTTTAGCACATTCAACATGGATGACTTCAAGAGGTGCTACTCCAACGAGGACGAGGCCGTGTCCATCCCCTACTTCTGGGAGAAGTTCGACCCCCAGAACTACTCCATCTGGTACGCCGAGTACAAATACCCGCAGGAGCTCGCCAAGGTCTTCATGAGCTGCAATCTCATCACCGGTGAGTGTACAGAGCTGGGGTTTCACTACAGTAACCACACAGCGATCGAATCAGAATTCGACCTCGAATCGAGGGGTCCGGGTTCGAATCCCAGTGGCACGCACCATTGACTTTGTAAAAAAAAGTTATGTGCGCTTTATAAAATTAAATATCACCTGCTGTCACGGTGAAGGAAAACATCGTGAGGAAACCTGCAAGCCTGAGAGTTCACAAAAAATGTTGTCAAAGGTATGTGAAGTCCACCAACGGGCAGTAGTGGTGCGTGGTGGACAGCGGCCTACATCCCTCTCATTACGAGAAGGAGACCCGACCCTGTAGTGGGTCATTAATGGGTTACTGACAACCACACAGCGATCGGTGTACCGGTCAGTCGAGTGGTCACCGCCACCTGGACATAATTATATCCGTTGTTATACACAGCTTAGCTGAATGCAAATAGTTGTGAGGTAGGAGCTGGACATGATCGGTTGAAGAGGAGCGGTGAACTGTGTCAAGCGGACCAGACTGCCTTGACCCATGTTCCACTTAAAAGTAATTCGTAGCCCAGGGCGCTGCATGATCTTCAATGATGTAGTTAAGAATTAAATCTTTCAATTGACCGATACATGGCTTGCTCCTCTCTACTGCGCCTCGTTTCGCGTAAGCGGATCTCACAATTTCTATAGACCAGGTGCCGTTTCTAGCTATCGGCTACATTGTCACAGAATGGAACGGAAACATTTTGCATTCGAGTTGAATCGGCATTGCGACTCAACTAAATGTACCAGCTATCTATAGCATCGTGCGTGTGTGTGTGTGTCGCAGGCATGTTCCAGCGGCTGGACAAGATGCGCAAGCAGGCGTTCGCGTCCGTGTGCCTGTTCGGCGCCGACAACGACTCCACCATCTCCGGCGTGTGGGTGTGGCGCGGACACGAGCTCGCCTTCCGCCTCTCGCCCGACTGGCAGGTACGTCATGCCGCATGCCGCATGCGCCCCGTGACGTCACACCACTCCACCGTCCACCCGCCACCCGCCACCGTCCATCGTGCATTAGTCAGTCTGTTTGGGGGCACTGGAGTTATCGGACGGACAAATTACAGGTGAATCGAAATTTTTAGACATCGGGTCTTTGCGATTCTAATCAAAAATGTTGTCAATGACAGATCGACTACGAGTCATACGACTGGAAGAAGCTGGACCCCAGCAGCGAGGAGACCAAGCGGCTAGTGCGCGACTACTTCTCGTGGTCGGGCGAGGACCAGCAGGGCCGCGCCTTCAACCAGGGCAAGATCTTCAAGTAGCCGCCGGCCCTACCTCGCCCTACGTCGCCCTACCTACTAGGACACTACGGACCTACTTGTATCGTGTACACTGTATATTATATTATTGTTAAGCAACCGATTTCGTGAATGTCTAAGATTGTCGAAAAAAAATTACGAATGCGTCTTAGTCCTTCAAAGTACCCACGACCGTTTAACATCACATGGTTGGAAATTAAAGAACAATTGTGTTAAGTTTATAATTATTTTAAATACGCTTTAAATGAAAACAGTGCCTCAGAGTATATGTCATACAAGGAGATCCGATTTATTCCATGTCGCCAGAGAAAGCGAGCAGTGTCTTATTTATATGTACTGTGAAAACAATACTGCATTTATAAGCATATAAAATGATCCATAATTTCTCGTTTGTACGAAAGCCGTGAAAATAAAATTGTTTTTTTATTTATACAAATCTGGTTTTCACTTCGAACCTTTAATTTTTCATACTTCGAAGTAAAGCTAAAGGAAGCTCAAATCTGTGACAGTAATATATTCATTCTGTAGGAAAAAACATTAAAACTAGGGATGTCTCCGTGTTGACGGTGGAAAAGACTTCCACCTTTCTTAAAGAACTTGCAAAAAAAAGGCAAAAAGGAAAGCAAAATTTTTATTTATATTTTATTTAATATTTCAGACTTTTACCTAAACTGTAGAAGTTCGTAACATTGGTACATAGTTTCTTACATATTATTGCGTCTTCAATACACTAGGTCCCGAGACTGACTCGGGAGACCTCGCCCAAACAGTCGCGAGCTACATAAATGTTGCAACTCTTTTCAACTGCAAACGAACTCAAATCGAGAACTCTAACCGGTCTTATACCAAAAGGGGTATAAGGAAATCTGCACATTAGCTCATCTACACATTAGGTATACCGCTCATGAAATGTTCTATCAAAAATCTTGCCATTTTCTTCAAATATGAGGAGATAAAAGGTATTCATGTTTGTAAAATAGAAAAAAGGAACCGTTTTTAATTCTAACTGGAATTAATTTATCAATAGGTACTTTAAAAAATGTCTCAAAATATCAACATCAATTCCTCTAAAACTAATGAATCGAGTGATTGTACTATATCGATTAGCTAGATTGTTATAAAACAGAGTTACTGAGTTGCAACATTTAGGACTGAAAAGACAAAAGGATGAAGCGGCCAAGATACACTAACCACAGTGTCGAAGCATTACAGTAAAAGAGTATAAGTGAAAACATCCAGATAATAAGTCAAAAGATAAATGCGCTCTGATTGTAGCGTACGTCGCAGCCGCGCGACGCGACGTCCGCAGACGCGGTTGCGACACGACGCGACGCGTCGACGTCGTGGGATAACATCATTAAACTTTACATACAATATAATTCAATATTTGTAACTATTTTACAATATTCGTAATCTATAAGCATGCAACGAACACAAGTTTATGTATTGGTATTGCCACGTATCACTATTGTTACTCGAAATTTAGAAGTAAAACAATTCGTAGATCATAAGACAATTTAATAGGAATGAGTACGCCGTCGCTCTCGTAGACGTCTCGTAGCGTAACGACTGAACGAGTCGCTCGGTGCGCTCACAACTCACTATAATAATGGCAGGTACACGCGGCGGGGCCTGTCACACCGCCTATCAACATCCTACTTGCTCGTCCACGACCTACTGTTGAGGCGCCGCTGAGCCGCCCGGCGCCGGTGTGAGCGGCGGCCGCGGCTAGCGACCGCGACGAATTGAGCAAATCTCCATACAAGCGGTGCATCCATTGGCAAATCTTACTTGCATATTATTATCTACTTCTTTATAGCTGCGGATTTCAAATCCGGCACGATTTTAGCTTCACCGGACACGATACTCTTTTTCTTTAATATTACTACTACATTTTAATTTAACTACCTTTAGTGAGACTAGTTGACTCTAAGTCCTTTCTGTGTCTCACGCCTAGCGCCTGGTTGATTCTAATATAAGATAGATATTGGCCGCTTTTTTCTATCTAATTTTTTTTCTACTTACTCTATGGCACAGTTTTAAGTAAGTAGGTACACTTATGAGTTGTAGATACGAGTATAATACAGATATACAGGAAGTCGGTAAAAACTAAAGTAAAAATTACCATCAAATAGATAAATCGTAACTAAACTCAAAGATTTTTCATCCTTTATTATATACCAATAAAATTTTAATCTATGTTGCATCCGATGGAGCCAAGACCACGCTCTAGTCCAGCACTACGCCCCGAGTTTGAAGGGCGGTGTGTTCGGCTCACCGACCCCCGAAACGACCGTCTCGGGGCATTCGATCTGATCACGGTAAGGCAACGTCGCCGGAACACCTCGCGATTCCACTATACATTACAATACATAATATGTATCATACAATAGATACCATACGAGACTATCGCGTAACCGAAATATACAAGTAGAACAGTTCAATAAACATCAAAAAATGCAAAGATCAACGGTGGCTAATAGGAGAGTTACAAACGACGCTATAAATTTATATCTATAGGGTAAATTTACATCTCAAAAATGATAACACCTCTCTTCGAGTCAATAGAGAATATATCCTATAAAAGTTCAGGGTCGCCCCTCGGCGGCGCGTCATTGTGGCCGAGTCTGCGGACAAACAGGTATTCATATAAAAAACTTCGAATATATACCTAAATGCCTGTGATCGCAGCACGTCTAGTAGGACATCAATCATGACATCCTGCTATGCACTTTTTCATACTAAGTATAGACATGGACAAGCAAAATGGCACCTGACGTTAAGTGATCACTGCAGGCTACGGACACCCATATCCAACCTCAAATACTAAAACCAGAGAAGAACTCCTATCTGAGGTTTTATGCTCAAATAAAGTATTTTCAGTAAAGTATGAAGAACGTACTGCTTTACGCAGGGCCGTCTTTAACCTATTGGAGGCCCTGGGCAATGACAAAGACAACTACTGGACATATTAGGATAATGGGGCCCCTATTGTAGTTAGTAATTAAGGTTCTATTTCATCGAATTATATGTGTAAGTTTTTTGGTAATAAATATTGGTTATCGCTTGGTGATCTGACAGGAACTAGGGACTTTGTATTTTATCTGATGGGGCCACTATCGATCGCGGGGCCCTGGGCACTTGCCCAAAGTGCCCACTGGGAAAGAGGGGTCTGGCTTTACGGCAGGTCGACGATGAATCTGATGATGAACGGTGGTGGCCTAACATGTCTCCAGTCCACCTTGAAAATTACATAATTATTGTGAGAGGAGGCCCGACCCTGCCGTGGATTACTAATGGGTTTCAGGAGAGAAGGACAAGGCTCTGAACGTGTCAAGGCGAGCAGTGTAAGATTAGCAGTGGCTCTTGGCTTACCGAGTCGGGCGCGGTGGCGGGGCGCAGCGGCAGGTCGGCGGTGAAGGGCGCGATGTGTACGCGCACCCGCACGCGCGCCGCCTCGCCCTCCGGCGACGACGCGCTGCACACACACACGAGGTAACGTTACAGCTCACCTAAGAATGACCCTTCACTATTACTATTCAATTTCTTTTTCAATTCAATAATTGCCTTGGCGCACTCAAAAGTTGCACGTACGACCTCATTTCGTGCATTTTGTCGCATGTCAGTGCGTATTTCAATTCGGATAGCTCCATAAAGAGTCCCTTTGTTTAAATTTTGTCGTGTTTTATTGCTCGGTCGTTTATGTCAGCCAATTAGGACAAGGCTTAAGGCTTAGTTAATTAATGACGTTGAGCAAATTTTCATACGACATGGCAATTAGTACACGAGGTAAGGTTCAGCTGAACTATTGGAAAAGAAATCTAAAAGAACAGCAATAATAACATAATTTTTCCGCTTTCGGTGGAAAAGGGGATTTGCGGGAGCCAAGTCATGTCTCTGCGTGGGATCCGCAGTCCACTTTCGCACTCATATTACCGTAGGGGTCATCAATTTGATGGAAAAGAGAGTCGAGGATCACTAATTTGGCATTGCGAACACGGTCCTACGGGCAAGCTCCCCTTTTAAACAACACTGAATCTTGGTAGATTCACTCACGTTCGTACCTGGTTTGCATATTCTGCAAATCATCGTTGAGCAGCGGCAGCTCGTCGTCCTGCCGCGCGTGGCACTCGCAGCGGCACTCCTCGGGCTCCACGTAGCTGAACACCACGCCCTCCGCGCTGCCCGCGCTCCCCGCCCCCGCCCCCGCCCCCGCCCCCGCCGCCGCACCGCCGCTGCTGGGCGGCAAGGTCTGGATCCGCTTCGGCTGCTTCCGCCGCTCCGGCACCTCCTCGAAGTCGATCCATTCGGATTTTGCGCGAGAAGCGTCGCCGCCAACTGAAATTAAAATAATCCATTACGGGAAAATTATAATCGAAAGTTCATAATAGGTTAGGTATACAAAAAAAACTTCCGCTCCACTCGTCGGGAGGAATTATTCTGCATTTTTCTCGGCGTTCTGCATCGCTGGCATATTATATACAAAAATCCGACATGGCGTAATCGGAGCACGGCTGTTCCTCCAGGTTGCTCAACTCACTGTTATTTATTTGAACAACCGAGGTTTTTGTATTTATTTTCTATTTTCAGTATTCCTGGCCACGGTAATTTATGTCTTTATCTAACTACTAACGGTCTCCGCCACTGCGAGTCCTCGGGCGATCGCGGCGTGATGGCCCGGAGGCGGAGGCGGCCCTCGCACGTCGCGGCAGCTGGATACGGATGCGCTCGGCGGGAGCGGGCGGGGGCGCGGGGACCGCAAGGGGCGCGCGCGGGGTGAGGGGCGTGAGGGGCGCAGCGGGGAGGGGGGCTCGCGCGCGGGGCCGCTGCGTGCCCGCCACGCGCACGCCGCCACGCTCGCGCACCGGCACCATGGGCAGCGCCACCGACCGCTCCTGCGGCAGCGTCGTCGGCACGTATGGCAACTCCTCCTCGAACGACTCCTGAAAACGTTTTATTTAAACTTACACAATTTAAACGGTTACATAGGTCAAACTAAAACGCCTAATGGCATACTTAGCCAACGTTGGTTGATGATAAAAATACAAGGTTAATTAATTACTAGTGACGCGAGTTATCCTAACCACCTTACATTGATGGACATAGATTTTTACGTTTATAATTACCCTCACCTGAACTACGAGTCCACGGCGTTCGACCTCGTTGCCTGTGCGCGCCGGCGCCGCTTCGGAGCTGGGCTCGGACTCCGAGGAGTCTCGCGGTACGTCGCCCGGCGCGTCTCCCGGCGTGCCCGGCGTGCCGGCCAGCGACGCGCTCGCGGCGTCCAGGCGCTCCTCCGCCGGCGGCTCCACGCGCTCCAGGCAGTCCGCCCGCTCCACCTCCGCCCTCGTCTCTACGCTCGTTATGTGCGTGTCTCGCAGGACAGGTGCCCGCACCTCGTCGTTCTCGTAGAAGCTAGGGATCGACTCCGAAATCTCACTGGTCACGCTCGGTGTCTTCGTTATGCTGAATTGCGTGCTGAACACCTGTTCTCTGCTCCCGACGTGGGTCGTGAAAATAATCCGCTCCTTTTTCCGCGGTCGCTGGGGTTCGCCGGTTTCGGATTTAGTCGCGGTCGGGGTGACTTCGGCGGCGACCACTTTATTCTGTCTCGGGTCGGCATAACTGGCTTCAGATCCCTCGTCTATACTTCTTTCGAGAGTCGTTCGATCTTCCCTTTCGCCGGAAGATATGCTCGGTCCCGGCTCCGGCGTCGGTTCTACGCTCGACATCGATGCATCCGCAGATTTCTCCGTGGGCGAATGCAACGGAATGATAATGCTTCCATCGGGGAGGACGGTCCGTTGAGTGGGCTTCGAGGGAAGCGATGGAGTAACCGAAGATGGTCTCTCGGGTAGCGAGCGAGGCTGGGGTGCCGAGGCCGGTCTGACGATATCGCGGGCGGGAATTTTTTCTTCAGTTTCATGTTTCTTGCCTACTTCATCGGGTGGTGTTTTTAAAGGTATATGAATAATTCCATCCTTTGTGTCTTCGTAATATTTAAGCCTTTCGGCACCGCGTGACGGAGGAACGGCGTGTTGCACAAACTGCCGCTGCGGCTGCACCACCGGAGACCCGTCCCTTGAGCTCGGTGACGGCGATGTTGCGCTTTTTCTAGGAGTTTTAAACAAAGATAATACTGAACCTCGTACTTTACCAGCCGAACTGGGAGTCGTCGATCGATCTCGACTCTTGCTTCGCGACCGTCCCTCATTGAGACTCTTTTTTCTTCGTAATGCGTCAGAAGGTGAATCGGGGGAAGCTATCGTTTCACGCGACTTGAATAAGGAGCAGAAGGACGACTTACGCGACACTGGGACGTTGGCTGGCGATGGAGTACGGCTGTCGCGTTGGCGACGGTGTGCCGACAGCGGACTGACGGGTGCCGGTTCAATAATTCGAGCTGGCTTGATACACGTCTCGGTCAGTTCCAGGGTAGCTGGTTTCCGGGCAGGTTCACCGCCTATAAGAGTGTGATCGCTCTCGTCGTCGTCGTCATCGTATTCATTATCCGGTTTTAATCTTATCCGAATAATATCTTTTGAACGATTTCTAGATTTGTACACTTCGGGCTGAGATGGCTCCCGACGCTCCCTCGAGCGCGCTCTCCGCTCCTCGGCTCTCGCTCGATTTACAGTTTCTTTTTGCAACTTATCCTCATCTTGCGTGATAGTTATCTGAGCAGGTGGTATTATTACCGTACTCGCCGGAGGTGCCAGCGGTTCCGCTCGATTTACGCTGGCCGATCTAGATCTTGCGCTTTCGACCGTCGCCTCGGTGCGTACCTCGCGGTGGTCCCGTGCATCGACGGGAGTAGGTGTGGGCGGAGGGGCGGTCGTAGGCGTAGTCGTTGCGGGTGGCTGAGGCGTGTCGGTATTGGCCAATTTTGCAATTTCCAAGAGACGTTCCTCGACCGCAGCGGCGCATATTTCGGGGTCGGTTTCGATAGGTTTCGGTCCGCAGAATGACGTTTCGAGTAACATCTTGTGCGGTGAGGGCGATCGCGAAGTACCCGAAACCACGGAGAGGCGAGACACCCGGCTCGTGTGGCTGAACCCAGATAGTGCCGAATGAGCGGAGCACTGCGAGCCCACACTAGAGAGTCGACTGGTTCGCCCCGACACTCCCAACAGGGCCGCCTCGGAACCCTGACTGTCCTTGCGCGAATGTCTGCGCGAGAGCGGCGCGGCGGGGGGAGCGGAACGCGCCTCCCCGCTCACGCTCGGAGCTCCCGGTGCCCCCTCCAGGAAGGCGAGCTCCTCCGTGGAGGAGCGAAGGTCCAAGGCTCCGTCCTCGCGGAAGCCGAGCTCGAGGCGGTTGCGCGCGTCGTCCCCGGCGCCCGCGAAGAGCGCCAGCTCCGGGGAGCTGTCGCGGGAGTCCTGGTGGCTGGAGCTGGAGGCGCGCGAGATGTCGATGCGTGGCGCGGCGGGCGTCTTGAGGCCGCCGGCGGGCGCGTCGCCGGGGTCGCCGCCGCTGTGCGCGTGCACGGCGGGCGAGGAGTGCGAGCGCGCGCGTTGCTCCGGCGGGGCGAGCCCGTCGGCCGCTGTGTCGGCAGATGTAGTCGCGACGTTGGCGGTGGAGCACGCGGGGTCCTCGCGGATCTCCGGCAGGCGGAAAGATTGCTTTGTCTCTGGACTCGACTGTAATTTGATGATATTCTTAAATTAGTAAGTGATGAAGAGTTCACATGTTACATATAATTATATACAGTAAAAAAACCACACTGAAGTTTGAGTTCGTATGGAGAAATGACAACGATTTGTGCTCAAATATGAAGTGGGAGAGTTAATGAATAAAACTATAGTAAAGGATCACCTCATCGGAGACGTCGTGGTCGAAGGATGCGATGGGCGCGGGCCCGCGGCGCCGGCCGCTGGCCGCCATGCGCCCGGCCCTCACCGCCTACACCTGCACGCGACAATGAGATCCTCGTGAACAATTCTTGCAATGAAAACGGACTAAAAATGTCCTGTGCAATCGATATAAAACAATCGTAGGGTTAGACCCAAAGCATTAGTTGATGTGCATCAGTGCTATGTCACCATTGAGTCAGATTAGGTAGATGAATTTAAAGTCCCTGGATGACCGAGCTTTGCTCGGTATTTTAATTTTGTAAATGATGATTATTGGGAAAAATATTTACATATTTAGTGCTGAATAACAACGCCATCTATGTCAAGTGTTGCTGTGTTGCTGTGTCGGTAAATCATAATTTAGTTATATTGTTGTATGCATAGATGGCGTTAGATGGTGCATATTTACATTGTTCAAATGTTCGAAAACACGAATAGAAACAGGTTCTCAAAGGTTTTTTAAAAATGAAACCTAGCTAGATAAATTTATTGCCCCCGAAACTCCTTAAATACCAAATTTCATGGAAATCGTTGGAGCCGTTTCCAAGATCCAGATTATATATATATACAAGAATTGCCCGTTTAAAAATATAAGATATACGTAACACTGTAGACTATTTTCTTTGAAATCGTTCCTACGTTTTAGTGTGAATTTCTAGGTACATATGTGCAAGGTACTTTTTCTTAGTCCTTTAACTTTTCGGAATGACAGCGCGTGGTGTGGACATGTCGCACCTTTAGAATGAAAGTGACACAATTCAAAAATATCGAAAATCGAGTTATCGTCATAAAATGACATAAAATGAAATTCTTAATCTAACAATAGTTCAAACATAGCCATATTCAAATGGGAACAGGACAAAACTGTTATATCCGTCACTTTCTTACGTGGCGAAATGCGGCCCCATGTCGGGGGGGAAACGACTCTGTTAGTGTTATGTTCTCATCGCTGAATGCAGGACGTCGCGCAGTCAGCCGGGTAGTGACCTAAACCTTATTAGGTCGTTTTCATAAAAATTTATTTGGTCTTAAATGACGCATTACCCACTTTGGTATCCCATCATTTATTATTTATAAGGAAAAAACAGACACAAACCATAAAACGTAAATAAACAACATTATATTGTCACAACGAAACAGACGTAACTCTTAAACATGCACATATTAAGACATTATTTTTGTACAAAAAAAGACATATCTCCTAAAGCGTCAATTTTTTTTCATCTTTTTTGGTCGTAAAATGACAGACATAATAAAATAATTTTATTCTATATTATTACATTTAAAAATATATTTTTTTTTGTGACACAATCATACCTGAATGTATTTTTTATAATTTGCAGCATAAATATAGCCACTGACTTAAACAATCATGAAATAATAGACAAAAGACTATGGAGGTGTCAAATGTTGCGAACTTCTTTTGCGTTTTCCCAAAAAGTTGCTTTTTTGAGTTACGTCGTTTTCATTCTAAGGGTGCGATGTGTAAGTATGAGTTGCAGTTCTTACTTAAATCTAAAGGTCCTCACGCTCGTTTCTTATTTCCTGGTATCTAATTAAAATTTGTAACTATCACTCAATAAATCTACTTCACTAGCTACTCAACTCACTATATAGGTACCTCTATTACTGTATTACATTCTATCACATCATACACACATAGTACGGGTACCTACACTATAGAGATGTGATGAGTAATATCTGATAGGCTCGGAAGTGTTGATAACGAGATTCAGTTCCAATTCTAATTTATTAGTAGGTGTAGGTACAGTATTTAAAGCATAAAGGGAATATTCGGTACGTGCTCTACGCTTTATAAACTTCCTGTTGCTTCGGTCAAAGGGACAAGAGGGAAACTAAACTGTTAAAATGTTAATTACTCAGGCATTGACTGTTTAGGTAGGAAAGGCCTGGGTTGGTTAGGTTATGTTTTATCGTTGACTAGCGAGTCATTTTAACCACCTACCGTGCACGTCGAGCATGCTTTTATTCCATATCACTGTATAAGCTTTTCTTTTACACAACACGGTTGTACTCGTAGGTGACCCTGGCGTTTTAGACATGTTAATAAATTATTCCCTAGCTGCAAACTACTCGCACTCCGGTGCTGTGCGCAGGCTGTGGGCCGTGGGGTGCGTGTTGTGACAGCTCATCGGTTACATTATTGAACCGTTCTAATTTTACCGTTCATCAATTCAATGCGAAGCGATCGACCGCGATAAATGGGTCGGGAGTCGTGTCAAATTTTAATCTAATAGGTCACTGGCTGCCTAGGGCACTCGGGTGGGCGATCGCACATCTACGGGGTTACGAATTCCATGTCACCTGCGTAAAACGAAATCGAGTCCTGCCATTATTTACGGTCGTAACTCCTAGCGGGTTCAGTGACATCTGAGCGTGTCGTCGGCGGCGGGGGCTCGCGCGACTCGCGGCCGTACATACGTAGGCATGTAGGGGAGAGTGGTCCGCCGGTGCCGTACGTCCCGATCGATGGTCGCGCTCGCGGGGCGGGCGGTGGGCGCGCTCGGCGCTGCGGTGCTGGTGGTGCGCGCGGCGCGGCGTTCGGCGGCGGCGCTGCGGCTGCGGCTCGGGCTGTGAGCGCGAGGTGTCGGAGGGCGGCGGCGGGCGAGCGGGCGGCGGCCGCGCGGCGCAGCGGCGGCTCGAACCTGCCGCGCCGCGCGCCGCCGCCGCCCCGCACCCCCCGCCCCTGCACCCCGCGCATGCGCGCTCGCGCGACCCCGCAACCCTGTGCTTTGACATTACTGACACACTAGTTATTATTGTTACACAATATCTACAGGACACACTAAATTATGTCACTCTAATCATTAAAAAAATAATAGCGGGCATGGCACGGGAAAATCGTTAGTAATAGGAATTAAGTTAGCTGCAGACTGCGATTATTACGCAGCCTTGTCAATTATGTGATAAATACTTATACAACGGATTTAATATATTTTCTTTTTTAAAATATCTCATCTTGCTTATTCTATTTACGTTATTGCCACCGGTTTTAGTTTCTTTTCAAACATCAAAAGTTTTTATATTTTTTTCTTTCCAAGTTTAGAGAAGAATACCTATAAGCAATCTACATATTTTCTATTAAGAAGAAATGAACACGTCGTTATAAGTGAAAGAATCTGCGGTATTATTTCATTTTACTAATCTCCAATTTCATTTAAATAAGTACCTCATGTAGGAAATTGATATTGGTAGGTGTATTGAAATGATACACTACGTTCGATCCGAACTGGAGGCTAGGGGGAAAGATGTTTTCAACGACCTAGATTCTTAATATATGCAGTGAATCTATCGTCATTTATTATTTATTTTGGTCTATTTCCAGATTAGAATTTGTTTTTATCTCTTTGTATGTTATTCCATAGTTATTGTAACAAATCAAAATCTAATAACTTTGGTGGTATGATTACAATTATGTATTTACTCAAATTTTAATTCATTTGAAACTTATGAATGTGTGTATAACCAGGTAGTGTGCTTTGCAACAGAATCGGGAGAATAAATAAGACAATAGTTGAAATTTGCAATTATTTTATTGACAACAAATGATGGGGTGTCCCGCGCGAGGGGTTGATAACTCGATTACAATATGTCGGCCGCGGCGGGAGCGCACAGACGTACAACAATCAATATAACTTCTATGTATTTAAATATAGCTTTTTACAACTATGTCATATTTGCGTATCTCAAGGTAAGAATACATGTCCATCGTACGCGATAACTTCTTACAGTAGGAGGTATTGCAAGTGAACGTTGAGATCACGAACGGTAAACTTACATGCGATAGGTTAGATATAGGTACCCGCACACGTGGTACGAGATTATACATAATAATACTGAATCCGATTTCAGGCTGACATTTGCTGGCTCGATGAGATAGGAGCTATATTGTCGAGTCACGCAACCATTATGTAGATCTGTAATATCGGCTCACGATTTATTGAAGCCGCCCGCATTTCGCGACAAGAATATGCCAGCTTGAAGCCGGACGTACACTTAATATACGTTACACATAAACTTCACTATAACTCGTTACTTCTTCGAGACGCAGCGAAACCGCCGCGAACGGCTCATGAATCGCACGTCACATAGGACTTTGTGCTCGACGTACCGTTCAATATTATGCAATACGACGTACAATTACAAGAGTATTTCGGTAAGCTAATTAGTATTGCTTAACCACCTATTTAAATACACAATGTCAACAACTAAGTCGGAAATGATATCACAATCGCTGGGTACGCGCATACCGCTAGAGCCTTCTCACGCACTACTCTACATGCATTAAAAGCGTTTTAAACACGAAATGACATTTCTAACATCTTTTACTATGTTTTTTCCTCATGAAAGCGAGAGAGCGCGTAAGAAGGCCGATTTCTAAAACCTAAAAGTAACAAATAATTAAAGTTTATGGCGACTGAGGCTTGTCACGGTGTAGTGTCGCGTAGGTTCATTCAGTAGCATTCACTCGTAGCTCGATCGTAGAGGCGTAGAGGCGTAGAAGCGTAGCGGCGTAGAGCCCTCGACTCTCGCCACTCTCGCTCGACCCGCCCTTTGTTCCAACTGCTACACAATGTCCCTCGTAGAGATCAGTACTTATCGAACCCAGTTCAAAAACAATAGTGATATTCTTATAACACACACATTAGGTCCCAAAAAGGTATGCAACATTTTCAATAATGTGAGTGTACCCACGATAAAAACAAAACTAGCAAGTTAGAGACATATTTGTAATAAATTAATAAATTTAAAATAATTTTCTAAAATAATCTTCTAGTGAGATCAATAAAATCATAAAAATAACAAACTGAGGGAAATTTTCACAATTCTGCTTCAGGAGGAGATATGCATTTATTAGTTTAATTTAATATATATATATATACATATTTATCGGCGAAACACTTGAAATTTGAATATTAAATACATACACACTGACATCAACCAATTAAATACTGATATAGAATTTCTCTAAATATAGCATATTGATATCGATACGGATATACGAGTAGAAGACACGACTAGTATAGACTCTCCGCTGACTTCACGTCACCTTACAGAGTTATGCTCCAAACATCTATCGTGCAATGTCTATGTACAATGCAATCGACTCTTTTTGCATTTTTTATTCAAATGATCGACTCTCTTACTACAAATAAATGTACACAAATATCGTACCTACTTTCTACAACATAAAGGCTTCTAAGGCGGCCTTATAATATAACTTCCATCAAATTTTTCTCCAATCTTATAAATACTTTAAATATACGCAAAGAAATTAGTCTTGGCTAAAATCCTTCTTGCGTATTATAATATAATTATAATATAAATTACCACAATTCTCTCTAATAAATACAAGTGTGTTATTATAATTATTTGTCCAACAAATTTCGTTTGTACCGTAATTGGGTATACAAGTTACTTGGTAAAAATATGTTCTCTGGTGGCTGTTATTTACAACTACTACGCGGCGCATGGTCCGTGACGTCAGATGCACGGGCGCTGGGTTCCGAACCCATTCTCCATTAGGCTACAAGCATAGTACATTCTTATCAATTACTTGCATTTAACAATGATTACATACTTAGCGATAAGTCTACCAATCGTAACGCATTTAGTATTAATATAATAATATAATATTAAATAATAATATGTGTTTACTTTTCCTTAATACAATGATTATTATCAAATTGTTTCATATTTGTTTTTCAAATTAACGAACATTATATTTGAGTAACATGAGATTATAGTCGATTATCAATTTTCGGCGAACAATGTCGGAAATATTTTTCATTTTTATTTACTAATTATTAAGTATACAAATAAATAACATGGTCACTGGCAAAACTAAGCCCATACATCCATTAAATTGATAGCATTTTGTTTCAGGAATGTTTTCCTTGGAAGTGTTCAGTCTAAGCCCAGGAATATCTGACGACTCTCCAATCCAATCCAATAGAGCCCAATTTTGTCCGACTTGTTTCGACACGTAGAGTGATGGTGAGATTTAGTCGGAATCAGAGTCGGAGGAGGGCGGGCGCGGGGCGGCGGGCGCGGGCGCGGGGGCGGGGGCGGCGGGGCGCTCCGTGGCGAGCGCGTACGCGGGCGCCGCTTGTCCCGATGTGCGCTCGATGCCCACACTGCACCAAAACCAAAGTGGTCAGCATAATAATATACAATCATCACTGGCTAACATAATGCAGGTTTTCAATTTTTTAGCAATTTGCGACGCTTTTGTCAATTTTTAAAACTCTTATCGTACTTCCTTAATTGTTATTTAAAAACAAAAACTTCATAGTACTTTTCAGCCACTCGTCTATCTCAAATCTCTATCTATCTAAATTCGAACCCTTCATAGTCCACTGCTAGACTTGAGTCTTCCCTAATCGCCGCCACTGTGCCCGGTCCTGCGACAGCGGGAAACCGTTAAATTTACCAACGAGACGGAGCGCACGGTGGTGTGCGACACCTGAGCCGCCGGCGTCGTGAACTGTGTCTCTATACACTGGCAACACGAGGCGAGACTCACATGTACTCGTGGCGCGCGAGGTAGCGCACGTACTTCTCGGGCGGGTCGCCGTCGTGGCCCTGCAGCGAGACGGAGCGCACGGTGGTGTGCGACACCTGCGCCGCCGGCGTCGTGAACTGTGTCTCTATACACTGGCAACACGAGGCGAGACTCACATGTACTCGTGGCGCGCGAGGTAGCGCACGTACTTCTCGGGCGGGTCGCCGTCGTGGCCCTGCAGCGAGACGGAGCGCACGGTGGTGTGCGACACCTGCGCCGCCGGCGTCGTGAACTGTGTCTCTATACACTGGCAACACGAGGCGAGACTCACATGTACTCGTGGCGCGCGAGGTAGCGCACGTACTTCTCGGGCGGGTCGCCGTCGTGGCCCTGCAGCGAGACGGAGCGCACGGTGGTGTGCGACACCTGCGCCGCCGGCGTCGTGAACTGTGTCTCTATACACTGGCAACACGAGGCGAGACTCACATGTACTCGTGGCGCGCGAGGTAGCGCACGTACTTCTCGGGCGGGTCGCCGTCGTGGCCCTGCAGCGAGACGGAGCGCACGGTGGTGTGCGACACCTGCGCCGCCGGCGTCGTGAACTGTGTCTCTATACACTGGCAACACGAGGCGAGACTCACATGTACTCGTGGCGCGCGAGGTAGCGCACGTACTTCTCGGGCGGGTCGCCGTCGTGGCCCTGCAGCGAGACGGAGCGCACGGTGGTGTGCGACACCTGCGCCGCCGGCGTCGTGAACTGTGTCTCTATACACTGGCAACACGAGGCGAGACTCACATGTACTCGTGGCGCGCGAGGTAGCGCACGTACTTCTCGGGCGGGTCGCCGTCGTGGCCCTGCAGCGAGACGGAGCGCACGGTGGTGTGCGACACCTGCGCCGCCGGCGTCGTGAACTGTGTCTCTATACACTGGCAACACGAGGCGAGACTCACATGTACTCGTGGCGCGCGAGGTAGCGCACGTACTTCTCGGGCGGGTCGCCGTCGTGGCCCTGCAGCGAGACGGAGCGCACGGTGGTGTGCGACACCTGCGCCGCCGGCGTCGTGAACTGTGTCTCTATACACTGGCAACACGAGGCGAGACTCACATGTACTCGTGGCGCGCGAGGTAGCGCACGTACTTCTCGGGCGGGTCGCCGTCGTGGCCCTGCAGCGAGACGGAGCGCACGGTGGTGTGCGACACCTGCGCCGGCGGCGTCGTGAACTGTGTCTCTATACACTGGCAACACGAGGCGAGACTCACATGTACTCGTGGCGCGCGAGGTAGCGCACGTACTTCTCGGGCGGGTCGCCGTCGTGGCCCTGCAGCGAGACGGAGCGCACGGTGGTGTGCGACACCTGCGCCGCCGGCATCGTGAACTGTGTCTCTATACACTGGCAACACGAGGCGAGACTCACATGTACTCGTGGCGCGCGAGGTAGCGCACGTACTTCTCGGGCGGGTCGCCGTCGTGGCCCTGCAGCGAGACGGAGCGCACGGTGGTGTGCGACACCTGCGCCGCCGGCATCGTGAACTCCACGAACGCGTGGCGCGCCAGCTCCTCGGGGATCTGGTCGTACGACGTCAGCGCCATGCGGCACACCAGGTTGTGCGTTGTGTACGCGCCTGTCACACAACAAGCGTTACAAACTCTTATCAAATATCAGTGGGCATCCTGCGTTAGTTAAAAACTGTCTCAATGTCAGATATTTCATTTGACGCAGGGACTCTACGCCGCTAAGTTCTACGCCTCTACGAACTAGCTACTGAATTAAATTGACCACATACTCGTATGTATTAGTCAGTGTCGCCCTTATGCAACGTCCAAAATCGCGATATTTTCTTTCAGTGACATGTAGGTAGAAAGTATACTATGTTACACAAAAAAATATATGGACCCTCACAAACTAAGAGCATGCGATCGATATTCATAATGAGATTCTAAGTTAATGAAGTCTTGGTGTATTATAATCATATAGATATGTGATAGCTTATTCACTTATCGCAATTGTTTTAATGTAATTTTTTATGTGTATGTAATGTAGGTAGGTATGTATGTATGTAATGTGCGCTTGAGAATGTGTGTTAGTGAGTGTACATATACACATGTGACGTGAGTGACGTCACCTTGTCCCTCCTTAGGCAGGCGCGGCATGCGCCACACGATGGCGCGGTGCTGGTGCTCGTACTTGGCCTGCCCCGACGTCACCTCGATCAGCGACTCCTGCAGCGTGTCCACGGCGCCCAGGAACCGCTCGATGCCCTTGATCTTGCCCGTGCGCCTGATTACAAACAAACATGTTCAACAAAAACGTGATCGAACCCTGCGCCTTTGCCTATGTGGCAACTCCCGTCACTAGTCAATACTGATACGAGTATCAGTAGGTACATCGCATATAGAGACGATCTCCGAGATGACGTAAGATTTCGCTTTGACAAAAATAAATCTACAGTTACATTCTAAGAAGGTTTATCAGTTAACCTGGAAAAGGTATTCTACGAGTTTTGAGTGCACTTACCTAAAGTTCATAAAATTTTAATATTTTAACAGTACTCGATTCAATTTCAAAAACTTTAAAAATAAAGAGCACGCTAATGTTAAAATAACCACCGAAACAAAATTTTATTCATATCTCCTATTTAATTTTTTAACAAACGAGTATGGTTCGGCAGCGGGACTCAGTAAAGAATCTTCATGAAAAGTTAAGGATTATAAAATGAAACTCTAACAAAAGCAAGAAAGCATTACATCATTCGGGCGCGGGCCGAGCGTCGCCTATTTGCACACATTTAGTTTTATTTACAGTTTCACCGTCTTTTCAAACAACATGAATGAAATTCATTAGCGCTGAACAAAGACTCGCGCAGACCTCGCTACTTTACTCCGTTTTATTTAAGGTCAAGGGTTAAATATCTCTCTGTGGTTCCACAATTCAAATATTACTTTAAAATGGAGAGGATATTTTTTATGCCCTCTTGAACAATTAATTTTTAATTTGAGACAAGATTTTTACATTAGAATATTTGTATCATATCTATACTTGCCTCGACAAAATATTTTTATAATAATGTCTACGAACATAAATAATATGATATATTAAAAAATGTTTCGAGTATTATTTTATTGAGCCTTTACATAACTATGCTTGTTATCTCCAACTCCACCTGCTGGATAATAATATGTATATTGCCCCTTGTAGTCAATTTTTTATGGCTGTCTTATTGGTAAACAATTTTGGCACTACTTCCAATAGATAAAAAGTTTAAAATAGCTTTTAAATTAATTTAAGCTTTAAAATAGTAAAAGCTAAAAAAACGATTTATTTATGTAATTTTTATTCTAATTCATTTAATTTTGTGTCTGCCATATTTTGAAATTGCAAGTTGCAAAATAACAAAAACATCTGGTTAGATACATACATCAGAGATATTGCTTGTGTGTGTGTGTGTGTGTGTGTGTGTGTGTGTGTGTGTGTGTGGTGTATGTTTGTGTGTGTGCGTACCTGTGCGCGGACTTGACGGAGCCGTAGCGGAAGTGTTTCTCGACGCGGAACAGGTAGATCCAGCACTCGGGGATGGGGAAGCGGATGGCCACGTCCTCGCACGGCACCTGCCCCAGCGCGCGCGACGCGAACCCCGGCACCAGCGCGTCCGCTCGCAGCTCCACCTGTACAGTGTACAGTGCACAGGTACATCAACACATCATACTTTAAGTAACGCCTGATACCATATATTATAACGCGTTACATCATACCGCATATCCTAATTGGGATGTGGACTCTGACTCAATTGACATACTTTTATTGAACTCTCAAAAATGAAAAATGCCATCAAAAACATAACTTGTAATAAACCCAAGTCTCGCAACGGAGTTCTTGTACCGTAAAAGGTTGTGAGATCCATGTATGTACCCATGGATTGACTTGACCATCCCTTACACTCCTGTATTATGTCATTTGCTAATTTGTAACCAGTTTGCGTTCCCGGTAGATTCGAGATTATCATACCCTCTTAGCTGTTATAACAGACCAACTGCAAAAAGAACTGTAATCCAGACAGTAATAAACGACCGAAGGGTGCATGAATAGTAAGTTACATACTCGTAACACAGTTGCTAGGATTGACCAGAATTGTATGGATCAATTCCAAAATTACTCACATACCCAGTACAGTATCCACCCTCCTTGCCAAAAATATAGGTCGCGCTTTTCATGTCGGGAGTAGGCACATAAAATATGTTTCTCCTTATATTAAAGTTAGTTATTTTCTTCGATGTTATGCAATTCAAACTACTGCAGTGACTGAATGTAACTTGGCTTTTAGCCAGACTTTTATAACTTATCAATCTTTTTATACATAATATGTATAATAACGAAATAGGTAAAGGGATTTTTAATGTGATTTAAATTATTAACCCATAGGTGAGAACCACTGAGCCTTCGCCACGATTTTGGCTCCCTGTGTGTATTCTACCAATTTTGCTTTAGTGAGTGCTCCGCAGAGCTACACGAAATAATGGTGACATCAATCTTTCATCAGTAGGTATACCACCCACCGGTGACTAAAATTCCATCCCTACCACCTGGATCTGTGGCGGTCCTCCACAGTCCGTGCATTGCTTCATACGTGAAAACTTTGGACGGTCTTCCGGCTAATATATTTTCGCAGGACTATGACATGGGGTTCTTCAAAATGGGCGTAAAAAGAGCTCTCCTTCAAAGCCGGCTACGCAGTGGCGACTCCTCTAGTGTGCACGTGTCAGTAGGCAACGGTGACCACCTACAGCTGAATACAGGTGAATCGTCTGTTCGCCGCCTCTACTTATTATAAAAAAATTGTAATTGGCAATGAATCATAATATTTAAAGTGTATTGCTGACCTTGTTCCCGGTGACGCACCAGACGGCCTTCAGCTGCAGCGGCAGCTCGCGGTTGCGCGGCGGCCGCACGCGGAACCGCATCAGCTCGATGTAGCACGCGTCCGGCGGCTTGAACCTGCGCGCACACACACAACATCAGCCTCATATATACAGCTGCAGGAGCCTTACACACACCAGCGACTGTCTCACGTACTGTATCGAATGTGTATGTGTATAGAATGTATATAATGCAGCAACAATCTGTACACCAGTGGGTGTGGGTGAGTCAAGGTCATGGGGATTGCACATGATGATATTATGATACAATACATATACGAGTACATCTGTACTCGTAAGTGCTACAACTGAAATATGTGACGAGCTTCCGAACTTATAATCAGCGCCATAGTCGTAACCGATTAGATCCATGCCTATTTTTATATGACCACGGCGCCAGAAGCCATCTTAGGCTTTCGACTCATTTGTAAAATCGTTTAAGGATTTTTGTTCTTTTTTATAACGTAAAACAAGTTAAAAAGACGATGGCGGTTTTTTTTCACAAAGAAAGGATTTTAGTAACTAGACAACCTAGTATATTCTCTAGCACCATAACGATTCTCATAACCCTTCCCACACTACGAGTATTTATCAATGATGTCTTATACACCCCGAGTCCTCAGCAGTAAATGTGTCCATTCCTGAGTGCTCAACAGGTGTCGATTCATTATACTTTCAATATTTGTTTGGAAGCTGATGTTCCATTTTGCGTATTAAAAACTTATCACTATCACTAAAACTCCAACGCGCTAAAGTGAAACTCCAAGACGGCGCGCCTTGGGACAGACCTATGCCCAGCAGTGGCTGTGCCGGCGGCGTGTCGGCAGTGTATAGAAAGGAGCGGTGTAATACAAACAGATGACACTTGCTATACGTTTATTACACGTGTATACAGTTGGGTTGCGTATGACTGACTGTCCTTTTTTTACGATATTATTATGCATAAAGCGTTATGGTACATACGGCACATGGCGTGGAGTGAAATGTCGGCTGAAAGAAGGGTGTCATCAGAAAACTTGTTACTTGATGATCTGCGACTCATTGAACGCGTCGGGCTGCACGCAGGTGTGGAACTCGGCGTTCTCGACGCGAATCCACTCCTCCGTGGCGACGGGGATGATGTCGTGGCGGCCCACCACCTCGCGCCCCTGCCGCCGCAGGTCGTTCACCCCCAGCTCCACGTCCGGCATGCCTGCACCCATACCAATAACAACTAGTCATTTTAGATTCTGCTCATTCGAGGGCACTCATTCTCTCACTCTCATCGCGACTTTGAGCGAGAGTAATAAAATGAGCTTTAGGACGTAACCGCCCCTAGCTGAGTACGTCCAATCAACATAAATCGTATCTGAAATTTTATGCGGCTGCTTTCCTACTCGTGGGTATAAAAATGTTTGCCTCAACCAATACCTCCCCAGCTGAAAAACGTGACATGAAAAACATAGTACAACTTCACGGCGCTTTTACGGTTGACGAACGTAGTTTAATAAGATGAGTCAAAGGATCTGATTCTCTTAATTTTTTTCGTGCAAAAATTTAATCAACTCAAACTCAAACTCAAAAGCTTTTATTCATTATTAGGTACAATTTGTGCACACTTAATGAAAGTCATACAGATAAATTATACATTCTACATTCATCCGCTTTGATCGCCCCTCGGGCAAAACGTAGACTGGGAGAAAAAAGCGGGCGGAAAAAAACTCCCAGCACTCTTTTAAAAGTAAATAAAACTTAGTCTATAATGCAGTATGGCTAGGTCCAATAAAGAAACACACGTGACAGCTATCGTGTGTGTCAATATCGCCCCATTGCCATCCGCTCACAAATGAATATTGATACATAGTGTATAGAAATAGCCTATAGTGAAGTTATTCAATCCCACGCTTTCTTATCTTCTAAATAGTCCTTAGTTTCATAATAGGCCTTTCGGCACAGGACTGATTTGATAGTTTGTTTAAATTCGTGAAAAGGCAGGGATTGAATTTCTATTGGAATTTTATTGTATATTCTCACGGACATTCCCACAAATGACCGGCTTTTTTTATGAAGCCGACATTTTGGAACTACAAGTTTGTGGACATTCCTGGTTACAATACAATTAGTTTTGTGTAAGTCCTTAAATGTTATAAACTTGCTCTTATTTTTATAAACATACATAATGTTTTCATAAATATATTGCAATGCAAGAGTGAGTATATTTATTTCTTTGAATTTGTCTCTAAGAGATTCTCTATTCCCAAGTCTATATATTGCGCGAATAGCCCTCTTCTGCAGTACAAAGACAGTTTGTATATTTGCTGCATTGCCCCACAGTAAGATGCCGTAAGACATAATACTGTGGAAGTAACTAAAGTAAACCAATCTAGCAGTGTTTACATCGGTAAGAGATCTTATTTTCCTAACTGCAAAGACCGCAGAGCTAAGTCTATTCGCCAACTTACAAATATGGGGTCCCCATTGTAATTTCGAATCAACAGTGATTCCAAGAAAACAAGCCGTGTCCACAAAATTCAGTTCTTGACCATTAAGTATTGGTTTAGTATCAACATGCTTTACATTAGGTGGCGAAAATTTAATACAATTAGTCTTTTTACTATTCAATAATAAATTATTAGCATTAAACCAATGAACAACAGTAGAGAGAGCATTGTTCACATCGTCATAACTATTTTCTGATCTGGTAACTTTAAAAATTAAGGAAGTGTCATCTGCAAACAATACTATCTCATGTCTTTTCTCTACCAGGTGAGGTAGATCGTTAATATAGATTAAAAAAAGGAATGGGCCGAGAATCGAGCCCTGAGGAACACCCATTTTGACCATTGACCCAGACGAACGTTTACCATTTACCTCAACCCTCTGAGTCCTATCATTTAGATACGAGATCAGAAGCCTGAGGGCGTTATCGTGAATGCCATAGTGACTAAGTTTCCTGATTAAGGTTTCGTGATGGACACAATCAAAAGCTTTGGATAGATCACAAAACACACCTAAAGCGTCGTGTGAATCCTCCCAAGCATCAATAATATTCTTGAAAAGCTCCACACCTGCATCAGTCGTAGAGCGACCCCGAGTAAATCCAAACTGTTTATCGTGTAAAAGCTTATTATTGGTGAAATATGTTAGGAGTTGATTTAAAATAATTTTCTCAAATATTTTGCTACAAGTTGGAAGCACTGATATTGGTCTAAAATTGGTGGGGTCGGTAGTGCTGCCAGACTTAAATAAAGGTATATATACGAAACGGTGCCTATTTGTTTTTGCATTCGAAAACCTGTTTTTGCGCACTGATTATAATGCTGAAGTGGCCCAGGAAGATGTAGGGTAGATACAATTTTGATGTTCATCATTAAGCATCAGAATAACTTTATTCACACAAAAATATATGTCTGAAATGTATGTCGGTTTATATGAGACACTGACCGCTGAGGAAGCTAAGGAAGAAGAGGCGCACGCGCGCGATCTGCTTCGTGACGGAGCCCTCCGCGTCCTGCTCCACGTACAGCTCGTCCACCGCCGTTATCTGCACCTGCACGACCACATTGCACCATCAGTCACTATGCCCATTGCCCATATGTTCTCACTGATAGACTGCGAATATTTCGGCATTATGGAAAGATCGATTTTGACTTTTTTATCTTTATCTACGACCCCTCAACGGGAATACGACGCTTTACCAGTCATCCTGTGGACCAATACACAATACACGTACCTCCTCCATCTTGTAGGTGAGCGCGCGGTCACGGTGCGCGGCCAGGCGGAACAGCGCCTCCTCCACGCACACAGAGAACTGCTTCACGTCCTCGTAGCTCAGCGACCCCACCTTGAACAGCTGCGACACCTGCACACATACACACCGCACAACCACTTAGAAAACACTTCTTATTTGTGCGATGGGTGATCGACGCTTCATGAGCCTATACCGCGGTTTTAAAGAATAACGGTTTTCCAAGAGTGGATTGACGGAACCACCAGCCAGGCCCGTCGGTTTTCGGTCTTTACCAACAACCAGTAAAACGCTTTATCCGCCTATCCACCAGGGTCTTTAGAAGTAGTAAGTGTGAATTCATGTAATCACTGCAGATCGTCAACATTTCGATGGCCTAGTATATGCCCGAGCCCGAGCAATAAAATAGTGAATGTTTACCATTTTTAAAGGAGCAAAGTTTGTCTGCGACTAGTCCATTCTGGGCTGCTTAAGATACCAAAATATCTGTTAAACGTCTATCTCTAAAAACAAATAGAAAAGCAACAAACCTGAGGTGCATGCTCGACGGGGAGCCCCAGCTTGCGCAGGTCGCTGCCGAACTCCTTGACGCCTTGATAGTCGCCCTGGATGGCGTATGCGGCGAACTGAGACAGCTTGTTCGTGATGCGCTCCGCCTTCGTCACCTGCCCTGGTCTAAACAAACAGTAAACACTTCTAGATTAACAGTCACGAGTCGTGAGAACAGATTTAAGTTAGTAATATTGTACACTTTCGGCCAATGCAAAGCCTCCTAAGAACATGCGCTAGACCAATAGACGACATGCACTGACTGATGAACTAATCGTTTAAACTAATATCCCAAATCAGAAAGAGAAGCAAGCTTAACGTGCTCTTCCATGCACAGAAACGTGCTATTAATTCACTTCTAGTAGTACCACCCGAATTGATATCCTCAGAAGTTAAGAGAATGAGAGAAAATCATTGTACATAAGCTGCTCACAATGATTGATAATTGTAGGACTAAAGTGACCACGTACCGTACTCCAGGGCGTTCCTTGTAGAAGACGTACTGCAGCTTGACTGTGAAGATCTTGCCGAACTGGTCGAACTGCTGCGCGCCCACCTCCGACACGGAGTAGCACGCCTGCAGCGGCAGCTCCTGGAACGGCTCCTTGTCCGTCGCCGAGTTCAGCAGCTGCACCACGGGGTTGTCGCCCTGGTACGTCAGCCGCACGAAGATCTTCTTCCAGAACCTTCGTATATAGAAAGAAATATTTTATCTGGCGTAGTACCTTAATCTAAAACGTTTTATCAGTCAAGGAAATCAAAAGGGACCGTATCACTGCCATTGTACCAGTAGAAAACCATATCGCTGATTTTCAGTGCGGCCCAAGAATAGTGCCGCCAATTAATGGAATATGTAACACACACAAAATGGATTGCATTACACAAGCTTGTTTTAATTGGCGGTACTCGTAAGTTTTGATAAATTGTCAATTAACGCGAGTGACCTTAAAAATTTGGTTCGGAAAGACATGCCTATAAAGTATTTTGTGTTCCAATTCAGGTCAGAAATTTTGAGATAATGAAGTCCATTTAGAATTATGTATAAGTAGAAACGTTTTCTCACAATCTTTCGACGTAAGATTCGTAATTTTTTACGGAAAATTATAAATTTCATGTTACGGAGAATTAGTCTTAGTGAAGGAAAAAATATCAAAATGATGGATGGTAAACAAAATTGAAACGGATGCCAACTTATTACCGTTGTCCAGTAATTTTCTTCTTATTTGGTTGACGCAAGTGCATTTCCCAGCCGGGGCCGGTGTATTTGGTGCGTGGGAAGTCTTCCAATGGAACAGACACGTCTTCATCGAAGAGCGGTGTCGGAGGTGTCTCGCCTCCGCTGCCTGTTCGACGTCGCGGATCTTCTACTTGATAACAAATAAATACAGATAGTTATTCATAATATATATAATAAAATGTGCAAATGGCCTGTTGCGTTGAACTTTTGTTTTTACCTTGGTCCGGTTCCACCCTAGCGGGCATTTGATCGAACCCGGTTTTGTCGAAGGGATTGACACGAGGAGACTCGGGTAACGCTTGAGGGCGTGGCGGCGGCGCCAGAACCGGGACGGCAGAATCTTGTGCACCAGATTCACTCTCCTTAGGCCTACAACATTATAAATAATAATGTATGCAAAATATTTAAAAAAAATACCAAAAGAACATTTTGTTGTAAATTTCGAAGTAGCATTACCTAATGAACACCGAGAAGGTGTCATCGGTAGAATCCCGGGAGTCCTGATGATCGAGGCGCGGCGTGGCGGCGGGCGGGGGCGGAGCTCCCATACTTAAAAATGGATCGAAAGCTTCGGCTTCGAAGCCTCCCGGTCCCACATCGGAACTTCCATCATCGCCCCATGCATCTAAAATCATAAAATGTGTTAGAAACAAATATAAATTTAATATCCCACACACTTCAGATTATTACTTTTTACCTTTACCTTTATTCATATGATTCATCGGAGCTGACTCAAATTTAGCCGAAAAGGCATCGAAAGCGTCTTGCGATTGTGGAAATGGGTCTTGGGCCATCGCATCGCCGTCATCCCATCCCAAGTTAGCCGCTTGTCCATCAGAGGTATCGATTTGACTGGTACCAAATATATTTGACTGGGTTGTATCAAACGCATTGGATTGAGTCGTATCAGAATCATTAGATTGTGCCGTATCAAAAGCACTTGATTGTGTCATATCAAACGCATTGGATTGACTCGTATCAAAGGCATTAGACTGCATCGTTTCAAAAACATACGATTGCGTCGTTTCAGTTTTATTTGATGGGATTTCAAATGTATCTTGGGCCGCACTACTAAATGGAGGCGCCATTTGAGATTCCTCAATATTTTCCTTTGGTTCTGTAATATTATTTTGCTCTTCGAATTGTGATTCCGAGTCGGTTGCCATGAAGGTATCATTAGAGGGCATTCCGAATATATTTTGATTATCGAGCATTACAACGTTGTCATCGATACCGGCGGACTCGAAAGGATTTTTCTCACTTTCATTCACCTGCGTTGTTTGAAACGAAAGATCCACATCCTCAGCGAATGGTGAAGTGTTCATCGATATTGCAGCGGCTGGCTCTTCTGTTGCGGGCTCCGAGCAGTCCATCGGTGCACTTGTATCTTCCATTGTATTAGTTTCACTCGTAAATAAATTATCCGTCGTGACATTGTCGGAGCCACCTACATTCGATGTCGTAGTGACCGGTGCTGCGTTGAAAAAAGTTTCTGTGTGATCTTCAGCTCCTGAAGTCGTTACAGATGACATTATATCGGGCGGTTTCATATCAGTATCTGCCGGTATGTCCTCCAAAATATCGTCACTGAGAAAATCAATAGGTTTCTCTTCCTTTTTGGGAGCTGAATATAGACTTAGAATTGCTTCCTTCGTTGGTTTTACCATAACTGGAACGGGTGCGTCAAAGAGGTTGATATCGTCTGCTGGCACTTGTGGTGTCACCGGCGGCGGCGCTTGGGGCCGCGGTGGTGGGGCCTGCGGCGGCGCTGGTCTGGGCGGCCGTGCAGGTGGAGGGCGCATTGGTGCTGATTTATTTTTATTTACATCATTGTTTTCAGCTGTCACTGGGTCTTCTAGCAAGTCAGGTTCGGGTGTAGGACTGGGCGAATGAATATCTCGTACTGACACAGGGCTTGGAGTACGTGTAGGAGGAATTCTGTCGAGCAAGTGAGTACTTGTAAATTCCATTTGACCGGTAACACTTAAAATCAAGTTCTGCGTTTCTTGTGGTAATGGGTGAGCTGGTGGTTGTGATTTATGTGTTTCCAGTTCTTGAGAAAAGTCTGAATCTACTAGAGTAGAAACGAGTTCCAGTTCGGTTGGCTTCACAAGTTTGTCGTTGTCCACAGGTTCAGTTTCAAAAACATTTAATGCGGGAGTTTCTTCAAATTGTTTGGCACCACCACCTGGGGGATCACCAGTCCCAAATATATCAACTGGTACTGTATCACCAGCTGGTGGCTCATACCCTTCCCCAAAATCAGAAAATGGATTACTGGCAGCAAAGGGATTATCACCAGTGAAAGCTTCCGTTGGCTCTGAATCAGACAACATGAAAGGATTTAGTACCGAATCTGGTGTCACAGGCAATGCCGGTTCATTCATACTCAAAAATGGATTAAACGCCATTTTGTCTGATATTATTATAACGTTGTTTATTTATTAGTTCAAAAATTCAGATTCAAGCAATTTAAGTTCAGTTCTTCCGGGATTAAGGTCGCCCGCAAAGGAAGTGTCGAATGGATCGAAATCTTCTTCCGGGACTTTGTTAGCGTCGGAGGGTTCAGGAGTGAGAGCTTTGACTTGGAAAATATCGTCTGAAGGTTCCAGAAAATCTGGATTTCCGTCTGGTTGGCGTGATTCGTTAGATTCTTCACAAGAGAACTCTTTCGCTAGAAGTTTTAACTCGGTTTTGCTAGGTTCAATGTTTGTGGCAAAAGAAGTGTCGAATGGATCAGTTTCAAGTTCTTCAACACTCTCTTGTGTTGGCAATGGATCTGAGGGAGTTAATACTTTCACAGGAATTTCAGTATTTTCACTGTGTAGAAGATCACATGCCCTTATATCGACTTTTACGTGATGAGGTTGCTGAAATTCTGAGTGCCTTCTTTTAGTTTGAAATGGAAGGTTTGTTGCTATGTTTTCGTCGGAACGAGTTCTGGTCAACGTTTCCGGTACTTTATCTGAACCTTCTGCTTCCTCGTCTAAGTCTTCAGTTATGGAGAGCTCCCTGGTGTAATATGGAGTCAATGGTTTGGCAGATTTAGTTTTCAAATCGAGCTCAGGATTTTCCACACCATCTACATTGAAAACCACGCTTTTACTAACGCTGAGATTTTCAGGTCGTGACGCTCGTCTTTCTGATTTTTTTGGTTCGTCTGCTCGAGGATCAAAGTCTGGATCACTCGGAACTCTGAAAACAGGTACTGGAGCAGGAGTGTTATCAATGAGCTCTTGTTCCAATAACTTTAATTCAACCTTTCCTGGAGCTACTATCTTATCAACGATGGTCGTATCAAATGGATCGATTTCACCGCTATTTATATCGAGTGGATCCAAAGGCGAATCACCTAATTGAGTTAAATCAGTAGTACTTCCACCTAGTAAGTCCCGTGGAGTATGATTTTCTTCTTTTTCGATAATATCATCAGATGTTATAGATTCCCTGATACCGGATGGATCAGTTAAATGAATTCGAACAGATGATTTTCTTCTGTTATTCAATTTAACTTGAACTTCTTCTGCCCGGGGATCAAAATCATCATCATCTTCTAATATAACAGGTTCCTGTTTGACTTTACTCAAGTCGGTAGAGGGTACGACTGCATCCGCGAAACTCGTATCAAATGGGTCGTCTTGGCCGATGTAAGGATCTATTACATCGAATTGGTCCTCAGCGATGCCTTCAGCAAATACAGATTCGTTTTTATCTGCTTCAAACGCTGACCAAGATTCTTGTAGGACTGGTTCAACTTTAATTTCACTTTCTTCTAACTTCAATACCTCTGCTTTGGTTTCTAGTGATTCTGCCGCTAATAATGTAAATTCATCGATTTCTTCCTCAACGATTTCATTTTTAGTCTCAACAGCAGCCTCGGTGACAGTTTGATCCTCCTCACTACTCTTCTTAGCTTGTTGTAATAGGGTAGTGTGTAGTGAAACACTGAGATCTATAGGAGTAGTAATAGGTATATCTTCATCATCTACATCCAAAATACTTTTCTCGACTGGCTCAGGTACCGAAGGCGCAACAGTTGCAGGAATATCAGTATCTACACTTTCAAGTAGGAGATCTCCAGGTATAATTCTCTTTGATCTTTTTGTAGTAGTAACCTTTACATTATCTATCCGCCCTGTTAGAACTTCTACTGCAACTCCAATATCTAACGCCTTTTTACCTTTGGAACTTTTTCCTTCTTGGGCTTCTTGACCTTTAATTAAAGCGTCGACATGAGAAGTGTCAAAAATGTCATCGTCCTGAAATTCCTCAGGTGAGTCTGGTACATAAGCAAGTTTTACTTCTCCACGTTCAACCGCATCAACGTAGGAAGTATCAAAGATATCGTCTTGCTCCTCTTCCTCGGATTCGTCGTCAGTAACTCCGTACTCACTTTTGTCTTCGTCAGCGTGAGCAGCTTGCGCTAGATGTGGAAAGTCTGCTTCTGTGATTTCTACAACCGGTCGGTGTGGTTTTTCTTTTTCAACTTCCTTAGGTTCGACTTCCTTTGGGCCGGCAGGAATGCGTTGAAAGAATGAAGTTGACTTGATGCGATCTAAATCTCCTTGTGTTTTCTTGAGCACAGAATCGACTCCTGTTGTCAAGTCCTTGAATTTAGACCATTCTTCATTTTCTTTTGTAGATCCTTCTCCGTTTTCAGCCTGTTGCTGTTGATGTTCTCTTCTATACTTTTCTAACTCTTCTTCGGTAAAAAGTTCCTCCTCTTTACGCTTTGATTTTTTACCTTTTTTCTTCTTTTTAAGGCCTTTGGGTAATTTTAGCATTATACGAGTTTATCGACAGCTGTTTGCGTTGCTGAAAAAAAGAGAATAAATTTATTGTATTAGCACATTGTTCTAAAAAGTCAGATCTTACGTAATTATCACATTTGGGCATTAAACTTTATTGTAATACGGCAAGGTCCCTAAAATATTCGTTTCTAATGCTTCAATTGTAGAGCTGGCTTAATTTGTATCCAAATCGGCTGAACGAGGAATCATCACATTGTCCGA
The DNA here is from genome assembly GCA_905147235.1 of Erynnis tages. Classification (NCBI taxonomy): domain Eukaryota; kingdom Metazoa; phylum Arthropoda; class Insecta; order Lepidoptera; family Hesperiidae; genus Erynnis; species Erynnis tages. The sequence goes on from LR990086.1 coordinate 11,155,022, forward strand.
GGTCACGGAAGTTTGTATCTATATCGAATGACTTAATTGTTCAATTATCTTGCAGTATTTTATTATTGGTATTATTTTTTCATAATCGTTTGGAATAAATTACATTGACAAACAATAACACTCTTCTTAATCGAAAATATTATCTCGAATAACAGATTTTATTAATGCGGAAACGATCTATATGAAAGTAAATGGCGCTGAATCTAATATGGCGCTGGGATAAAGTTTCTTGTCACACTTTCATAACATCAATTTTATTTTACTATAAATGTTTCAATGACCATAAATGATAAAATAATTCATATTCTATCTCTGTTCATCTACAATATAAACCCCGATAGAGTCGAAAAGCGAAGGGCGAAAGACGTGGGAGAAATCACCACCTACGCTGTTTCCTATTGATCGCAGCGTTTCTCGGTGCAAGTTCGGGACTTACACCGTCTCGCTTTGTTGCGCTTACAACTCATGCAACTAAAGTATGCAATACGAGAGAATACTTCCAATGTGAGATGATTGACCACATCTATATGCATATCTATTACAGGAAGTGAAACCTTTCTTTAACATGTGTCGAGTAAGTATGACGAACGATGGGTCTCAGAATGTCATGTGGGTGACGGTGATACTAGCTGGGGCCGATGATATTACGCAGGCGATCGGGCATGCAAGTCTCCGAGGGTGAGACGGTCGGGCGAACGGTGATGGTGGAGGATGGGCGAGGCCCCGGGCGGCGCGCCGGACACACACATAGCCGCTAGCTACGGACACGTACCGGGACCGCCGCCGCCGCTACCTACAGCTAAGTCATAACACTAGCGCGCTACGAATAGAGGGCTTCTATACCTTCATCGCAACACACGGATAGACACGGGCTGAGTACGTACGATGCGCTCGGGGCGCCTGCTGCTCGGCACTGGCGGCGGCGGCGGCGGCGGAGGAGGGCGGCGGGCCGTATCGACCGCGGCAGCGCGCGCACTCGCCCTCACGCACCCCCGAGCCCCTCCGCCCCTCCGGCCCCGAACCCTCCATCCGCGGACTTCAAGTGTCCGCTCGCCGCTCGCTGAGCTCATTGGGACACTTGTTACGTAATGTGATGACGTGATAACATACTCGTAGGTATACGGGTACGATTATAAATACCATTTGTACACTGACTGCAATATTGGTGTCCAATATTATGAGACAGATGGCTTATCAAAATGGATATGGAATAACATGGAACATCTTTCTTTTCTTCAAACGTATATTTTAGCTACGCAACTACCTTTACGTACGAATAATACACTTGAAAACTCAAGGGAAACGCGAGATCAGAAATCAATATTTGAGTATGAGAATCGCTGCCAAGATATTTTAGTAGGACTTTGTGTGACAGTAAACAAAAATGTGACCAAACCATTTCTTATTTTTTTTAAATACCAATGGAAAATGCCTCTTGAAAATGAAGGGATTAAGAACTATTGCTTTATGGCGTGACTGCAACCCTTCTATAGCCCACTGTTGGGCCAGGGTCTCTCCTCAACAGGCGTAGGTCCGGAGTATACTCCACCACGCTGCTTCTCGAGCTCTCAATCTCAATCGATAACAACCGGCCCATAACCGGACCAACGACTTAACGTGCCCTCCGCAGCATGGAAGCGCGCATTTAATTTACCACTAGCGATCACCGGGACAGACCTCGCCCAACGTGGCTCTATTCGTTGGTATTGGGTCTATACACGCTTCAAATGCTTATTGTACTTAATAGCTTTACGTTTGCTGTTTTTATTTTTAGTTTATTTTTAGTTTTATTGAAAACGAAGTGTAAATACCTATAGAATTGAGGAAGAATAAGAAGGCACGCGGGGTTCAGACCCTGCCGCTGGGATTGGAGATTTGTTTATTTTTTTAACGCTGAATGCGGTCGATTTTATTCTTGTTCAGTCATAATAATATACATAGTTAGATATTTTGAAATAACTTTTTAAATTAAATTAAACAGCAACCACCCTTCCCAAACAAACACGCAAGACAGCCAAAACAACAAACGTATCTATACCTCCCCGGATGATCGACAATAGGTCTAGCTGCTTCTTTCTTGTTTGGGAGTAACATCCCAATCCCATCCATAAATAAACAGCGTATCGTACACATAATCTGTTCCGATTAAACCAGCGAGTATAGTATAATAGATAAAAACTCTAGTAATTAAAATTATCAGACTATGGTACTTTTTCGTTAATGCCCATTTTTTGTGTACAGGATACGCGCCGTGAAAATCAAAAATGTTAGAAATTATCAACTTGGTAGAGTCCATAGAGTCAGTTCCACGGCCGCTGACTGCTGCTTACCATACCTGGTCTACATGCTTATGTTACGTTTACAAACTTTTTCTTTTATCCTCTTACCGTACTATATTGGAATTTTAATTTACGTGTATATATCAACATGCACACCTCTCATTGATGAAATAAAACAAATATAATATTATAATTGAAATTAATTATTATGAATGACGAGGGCATGAGATGAGAATTGAGACGGCGAGTGAAGCTGCCAGCGCCATCTAGTAGGTATATGTGTCTTTATTAGGACCTATATTTTATTTCAATGCCCTCTACAGGCGTAATAGAGAATTTCCAAAAAAGTGGGCGCCGTTCCGTTTTAGTTTTTCCTCGAATGATTATTAATAAATTAATAGAATGTAGTTATCAAATACTTTATTTTTTACCCGAAATATATTGTATTAATAATTACAATAAATACACAATTAATTTAAAAAATGTAAAATAAACTAGATTATGTAATTTATGTGGCATATATGCACGTCTAAAAATGTAGGCTGCATATAATTTATATTATTAATTATCTACATAATTATAATTTATATTATAATTACGTGTAACGTGAATGAAAATCAAAAGTAGAAAATGTCGAAATTACAGAAAATGGCTCAAAATGGTACCTACATAAGATATAATTAATTTTATAAAGGACCACTATTTTTATTTACTTACCTAATGCCTATTTATATTCCTATTTTGATATCCTATTTTATAACATTCAGACATAAACATATTGTTTAAATGTGTCTGAATGCTAATTTTATAGTTTTGTTTTGTCTTACTTCTGAACTTAAAAGATCAAAAAATAAAAAAACAAAATGGAATGCAACAAAAAAAACATAACACAACAACGCCATTTATTCGCCTGGTGGCAGACATATGGCACTAATTTGTCAAAATAGGTTATTAGCCAGCTAAATTAAAAGTCACATGTGCAATTCGAATCACTCGGGCCTCTCTTTCCCACTACAGTCGAGCTCGTATACACTGTCTCTTGCGGTTCTGTACCAAACAGCACTTCCAAAATTCATCATATCATTACCGCGAGGCTACGTTGCTAATCCGTGTCGTTTCATAAGGCGGAAAAACGTTAAAAATTGTGCAAAATACGGGTCAAAAGCGAAAAATGTTCAGTATTAGCGCTCACGGTGCGATTCAGCCAGCATAGGTGAAACACGCACGACGCGTCGCAAACGAAAACGTGGTGGTGGTGTGGCGGACGGTGGTGATTTGTTATCAAACAGGTCGCGAGCGCGCGCGCGCGGGCCATGGCGGAGGCGGCGCCGGGGAACATCGTGAAGGAGGGCTGGCTGCTGAAGCGCGGGGAGCACATCCGCAACTGGCGCGACCGCTACTTCATCCTGTTCGACAACGGGGACCTGGTGGGTTTCAAGGCGCAGCCCGAGCGGAACAACTACCGGGACCCCCTGAACAAGTTCACGGTGCGCGACTGCCAGATCATGGCCGTGGACAAGCCGCGGCCCAACGTGTTCACCATCCGCGGCCTGCAGTGGACCACCGTCATCGAGCGCAACTTCGCCGTATGCACTGAGCAGGAGCGGTGAGTCACCCCGTCACAACTCCCATGCTCCTCCCTTCTAGATTTTCAGGCCGAAAGGCAGGGCCTCTTATCACAGACCGTAGTAAAACACGTAACGTGAATGAAAATTTGTAGGTCAGTTATTTGTTTACATTATGTTTCTAGATAACACTGCTCACCTGGGAGGGCTAAGGTTCATGTGAATGAGTGTTAAGATGTATGTCAATGTAATGATGATGTTGTATGTTATGGTGTGTTAATGGGCCCAGTGTGTGGCAATAAGTGTGGTGCCATGTGTTAGTTTGTGACAAAAGGTTAACCATCTATTGTTTACCATCTGTACCATCTGTTTTTGTACATTCCTTCGATTCCTCGCTGTCATTAAAATATGAGTTCTTAAAAAATGCCAGACTCCATTAATTGAATAATAACATTGTTTTGTATAACAATAAATACTTAGTAAGAAAGTTCAAAGTTCATGGGTAATATGAGTATTCATAATGCAAGTCCTGACACCTCACAGTTTGTGTACAAGTGTGTTTTTATGACTCACAGAGGTTATTTTCAAAGCACTATTTTGTCATAAACAGAACTTGTGTTTGTAGTATTTTCTTGGAAGATAAGTAAGGACCAACGCTTTTTGTCACTTTTTGTTAGTATTATGTGTCATGTCTTGATAATAATTATTACTGTTTTCTTGGAAGAAAAACCAACAAAATATGATTCCATCAATTTTTAAGTGCCTAATCATTTATTTTATGGTTTTCAGGATATAGTTTTCAGGATAATAGCTAGTGTAGAGTACCTATGTTCCTTGATGAGCAACAATTGAATTTTTTGGTGAATCAATCTTTTCAGTCTGGTTCACAAATTTCCAAATTTAGTTGTGTTCTAGGTGTTGAAAGCTAACACTGAATACAATGGGATTAGTAATGATATTGGTTACCATAGCAAAATGGATCATTATGACATCAGTTTGTTCAACTTGGTCCCTATTTGTCAACTACGAGTGCGGTATACAGTATGCAACTCAATGACTATATTTTTATTAAATTGTTGTTTTGACCATCAAACTTTACAATCTCATTAATTCTCGTTGTGACATGCATTGTTTTCAATATTTAATTAAAATACCAATTGTATGATTTTTTTGGTTGTATACATTACAATTAATTAATTTTTAAACATCTCTTTGTAACATGTTGTTATGAAAATAATTTTTTTTAGTTAATCAAATAACCAGATTTCATTAAAAAAAAACTAAAAAAACATGCTTTTGAAGAACATTGAACTTAAAAGTAAAAAATAATTTTAAAATTAACGGTGCTTAGACTAATGAGAGTTACATACAAACTCACAAACATACAAGTGAAGCTAATAAAAGGGTGTCAAAAAAATGATAGAAACCTGAAACTACTCGAAGCGTTCTTTACATCCTGGCAGATTCTTGGCTATCCCAACTTCATTTGATACATTTTGCTAGGTGGGTGTAATGAGTAGAAAAAAGTTTTTTAGTTTGAAAAAATCCTAGCAAATGTTTAAGGGAAATAAAGGGCCGAGTGATGCCAGCTGAGCCAACTAGTATAAGAATAAAGAAACAAACAAGTTAGTGCACAGGCCACCCTAAGTTAAGTGTTGACTGCTGCCAGAACTATTCAACATAAACTACTAAATTACTGAGACCTGTCACACCTAAATCAATTGAGAAAATATATGTACATATTTTGTAGCAGGGTTTCCCCAAATTCTGTTTGTTTTATTAGCCTTTTTTTACAAACACTAAAAAATGATGTCATTGCTTTACCCGGTGTCAACAAGACTATTTATAAAGCCAAAGCACTGGTGAGCGGGGCAGACATTGTTACTAATTTTTCCTAGGATTTTTTAATAAACAGCAAGCTATTATTCATCATACAAGTCTTTTTTATACAAACAGACTCACAACACTCAGACATCACGGTCACTTACTGATAAGGCATAACCTCAAAAAAATCAGACAATATTTGAGGTTGGACATGGGTGTTCATGGGCCTCAAAGACCACATGATATATGTATATATATTATAATGCTCATTTATCATATAAAAAAGAAGTTACAAATGAGTTATCAATTAATCAAATTGCAACATTTTGTGTGGTCAGACATTACCAACTGGTTTTGAGGCAATAAGAAAAGAGCAAAAACACGGATACTTTGCCTAATGTTTTGGTTTGTTTTGCATCTGTGAGAGGCGAGAGCCGAGGGGCTATTGAGACATTGCGCCAATGTGCATAATGATGTTGTTCACTCTCCACGATTGATGAATCAGCTAATACTTGTTTGTAGTGATCAATGAGTCTCTTGAATTTTTTTAAATAGCCTTGCATTTAAATATAGATGCATACTTCATGTTATTGACAATGTTTTTTGCTTAAGTAGTAAATGGTTATAAAATAGTATTATATATAGTATATTTGCCTTTAGTTAGCAAATTTTTTTGTTACATACCATAAATAAAGTTTAAATAAAAATCAATAAACTAAAATTATGCCTTTTTCAGACCTTATGTTTAGCAACACATGATAACATCTAAGTAGAAACTGGTCATATTCAATAAAACTTAATTCTAACTTCGGAAGAGCTCACCTGTAAGATCCCTAACTATCACTCTCATAATCAGCTGTAAAGAAGCAATTTCTTCATTTCCTATGTTTTGGTTGGATGGTGTCGTTTGAGTGACAAGCGTGTTGAATGTGAGTTAGAGATTGTGTGTTGTGCGAGGAGGGTCTTGTGTTTGAAAAATGAGTTTAAATTTCTGGTTTTTATCTGGTTGTGTTTGTTCGCTGTCTAGTGTGTGTCCATGTCTTCACGACACAGAGCATCCTAGTGGATAGCCACTAGGATTCGCAATTCATAAGTACTTAAACGCTCCACACTGCTGTGAGTGTTTCGAGTACATGTGTGTTTAACTGTTCAGGGAGGAGTGGGTGGCGGCGATCCGCTACGTGTCGTCGCAGCTGAGCGCGGGCGGCGGGGGCGGAGGCGCGGGCGGCTCGGCGGAGGGCGAGATGGCCGCCGCGCCGGGCCTCGCGCCGCCCGACGACGACCGCGACATCGCGCAGCTCGGCACCAGCTTCCGCGACCCCCGCAGGATCGTGAGTGCTTCGCCTCCTACGTAGCCTACCGCTGCAGTCTGTTCACCAGAGAACCCATTAGTGACCCTCATAATGAGATGGACGTAGGTCGCCGTCCATCGCTGGCGCGGGTTGGTTTGAAAACGTTGTGGAGACTTCATTCTCAGGCGTGCAGGTTTCCTCATAATGTTATCCTTCACTGTTACAGCCGTACAGATGAAATTTTATTTTCGTCTTAACATCCTAACGTAGACTTTAGCACTGTAGTATCAGTAGTTTGTCGGAGTCTGACTGTAACCTTTTAGTGGCCCATGGCGAGGTCCCGTCTCCTGTCACAATGAGATGGATACAAGCCACCGTGTACTATGCTGCTCTAATGTGGGTCGGTGGACTGACTTACTTCATAGTTCTCTATGCCATATGCAAAATTCTCAGGCATGCTTTCCGTGCATATTCTCCTTCATAGTTCCCACAGGCATGTTTTAAGAAATTCGAACTTGGGCCCCTACTGTAACATTCTTAACGGCTGGGCTATCACCACTTTTCAACCAAATATTATTATTAATTTATGTGTTACATAAGACACTAAAACAAATGGATTGAAGATTATTGTGTCATTCAGAATTTTATTTGCATTGAATATAAAGTTAAATGCAGTCTATAAGCAATTTGATAATAATATGTTGCCCTCCTAATGGACCAAAATTAATTAAACATTGTTGAATAATCCACAATGTTATTAATTGTATTGAAATTGAAATTAAACTTACTATCAATGTCCCAATTATAATTTGTTTATGAATGTTATATTAATTAATTCATGATGACGTACGCCGCTAATTGGAAGGAAATAACAAAAGCAAATAACAATACATAATGTTTACAATATATGTATCTTATGCTCATATCGCTCGAAGCTTGTCAGAACACTCAGAACTAGGAAAATGACGTGCAGTACACCCAATGATTAGTATCGAGTCGCCTTCATGACCATCTGTCATCTCGTGTCATGTCATCGTTCTTTAAACGGATCTTTTTCAAGGTATGTTATTTGTAACAATATCTAACAATCATCGACTATTGTATTTGTCTACTGCAAACGATAAGTATTTAAGCTGAGTTGAGTTGACATTGAAATTAAATGTTTGCTGACCAGTTCTATAGTATGAAACATTGCCAAGACTATGTTGGTCCCATCTTTTGGCCAAGGTTGCATCCCAAAAGGAGTGTAGCTTTACACTTTACCATATAGTTCTAATTATGGTTATAATGGTGAATAAATTGTCATAATGTCTGGTCTCTACACTTAATTAATGTTTAATTTGTATATATATCTACACAATGTTCACAAACACATGTAAAAATTGTGCAGTTCCGTTAATATTACATGCAAACATGTCGAATTGATAACCTCCTTTTTGAAGTCGGTAATAAAGACTTTGAATGTGGCGCCAAGTGGTGCAGTGGTTAAGACACCGGTGCGTTGCACGAAAGGTCCCGGGTTCGATTCCCAGCAGAGCAGGGATTATGAATGAGTGTTGTGTTGTTGTCTCGTGTGTGTCCATGGCGCCCACGACACGGGGGATCCTAGTGTGGGGCTGTGAGTGTGGAGCGTTATAAAAAGACGTTGGAATCGGCAGACGTTGGAGAAGTTCGAGTTCGTGAAGGTGCTGGGCAAGGGCACGTTCGGCAAGGTGGTGCTGTCGCGCGAGAAGGGCACCGGCAAGCTGTACGCCATGAAGATCCTCAAGAAGAACCTCATCATCCAGAAGGACGAGGTGGCGCACACCATCACCGAGAACCACGTGCTCAAGAAGACCAAGCACCCCTTCCTCACGGTATGCTCACTATTATTGTATATAATACGTATTCCTCACGGTATGCTCACTATTATTGTATATAATACGTATTCCTCACGGTATGCTCACTAACTTTAACTTTAAGAATGGTGAAATATTTGCTATTTTCCTAAAGATATTAATTTATGACCTCATAAAAAAATACTTGAATAAATAATTATTATGCCTATAGAAATATTGATTTGAAATAGTTGCATTTATTTACTAACGTTAATCAGAACGGCACAATTAATTATATTCATTAACTAAAATTAAATATGGATAATGAAATATATCAAACAATTAATGATATTAAAAACAATAAACGTAATCATATCACATAATGAAAAAAATATATAAATCTCGGGACATGCGATCGAAAATTTCTCATTGTTGGTGGTTGGTTGGTCATTAAAACGTACTTTATTGTCATAATGAGATGAAACAGATAATGTAGTGGTAGTGGTCGTGGTGGTGGTCGCGGCGCAGGCGCTGCGCTACTCGTTCCAGACGGCGGACCGCGTGTGCTTCGTGATGGAGTACGCCAACGGCGGCGAGCTGTTCTTCCACCTGTCGCGCGAGCGCTTCTTCAGCGAGGAGCGCACGCGCTTCTACGGCGCCGAGATCGTGTCCGCGCTCGGCTACCTGCACGCCGAGGGCATCATCTACCGCGACCTCAAGCTGGAGAACCTGCTGCTCGACAAGGACGGCCACATCAAGATCGCCGACTTCGGCCTCTGCAAGGTACCCACACCTACACCACGGTGCACGGTGCACTCGGCTACTGCCTCTCGGTGCGTGCCACTGGGATTCGAACTCGAACCCCTCGATTGACAGATCGAATTCTAAGCCACTGGACTATCAGAGTTTGTGAGAGCCCAGTGGATTAGATGATGCATAAGACGAGAGAATATGCTGCTTCGTGCCGGTGGAGAGGCGATAGACAGTGTGTACTGAATGCGTAGAGACCAAGAATAATTATGTGCGTTGAAGGGCACGTTAGCCATCTGTCGACCCGCTTGTTGTGGAGTGACAGCATTCTTAGAAACTCGTCATAAAACCCCGTGGACCACCCACTAAAATGTTCTAACACAGGTTTCTACCCATCATTATTACAAATGATCTCATCTATTAGCATTGATCTCTTCCATTTAATTCATGAAAATTTACCTTATTTTATAACGAGGAGATAACAATTGAAAATTCAGCAATTGAAAACCTTTTTTAATGTAAAAAAAACCAAAATGAGATACAATGACATGCCGTGTTGAATTGGTCGCAGGTGAACATAACGTACGGGCGCACCACGAAGACGTTCTGCGGCACGCCGGAGTACCTCGCGCCCGAGGTGCTCGAGGACACCGACTACGGGCCCGCCGTCGACTGGTCAGCCCACTGACGCTCACTCGTTTCATACATTACCTATTGTGACTCCACTCTCGTTTCATTAGTTTTGTGTATCATCCGACATTTTACCCTACCTAATCTCGATCGAACGCCACTCGAGTCTCCCTATCCATTCGAAGAAGGCGTTCAGATGTCACACATACAAATTAATTTTCTCAGTCGGGCATATCTTCCTATATAAAGCGCGCGCTCTCCGCCATACAACGAGACGAGAACGCCCGTCAGACTAAAAACAAATGTTACCTTCCTCATTTTGAGATCATACAAAGGTGTCGATTCTACGTTTAAGATAGTATAGTACAATGGTAATGCGCAGGTGGGGCACGGGCGTGGTGCTGTACGAGATGGCGTGCGGCCGCCTGCCCTTCTACAACCGCGACCACGAGACGCTGTTCTCGCTCATCCTGCAGGAGGAGGTCAGTGGCCGTGCAGTAGTGCAGTAGTGCAGCAGCAGTGTGGCGGGGTGCAGTGCAGTGTGCGGTCGTGTTGCAGGTGCGGTTCCCGCGGTCGCTGTCGAGCGCGTGCCGCTCGCTGCTGGCGGCGCTGCTGTGCAAGGAGCCGGCGCGGCGGCTGGGCGCGGGCCCGGACGACGCGCTGGACATCATGGCGCACCCGTTCTTCGCGCCCATCAACTGGGCCGACCTGCTGGCCAAGAAGATCCCGCCGCCCTTCAAGCCGCAGGTGTCGGACGACACGGACACGCGCTACTTCGACTCCGAGTTCACCGGCGAGAGCGTGGAGCTCACGCCGCCCGACGACCCGCACCTGCGCGGCATCCAGGAGGAGCACTTCCCGCAGTTCTCCTACCAGGTGGGCTACACTCTACAGCTACACTCCTCTACACTCCTCTACACCCCTCTACGCTCCACGTCCCGCCTCCCGATCGATCGTCCGGCTCGTGTCGACCGGACCTAAAAAAATTGTGGACCTCATCCGTCTCGACTGAAAAATAATATTGAAATTTGAAAATGAAAACCAAAAATATCGGTGTAACCGCCGAGGATGTTTCTTTCCATTGTTTAAAATGAATATCTTTCTTCTTTTCTAAAATCTTAATACTTAGGGTTAGTCAAAGAATTTAACAAAAACTATATTTTATATGTTGCAGGACATCTCCTCGTCGGCACACTCCGCGCTCTCGCATCTCTCGCAACACTCGCAGCCAGACCGCCGACACTAGCGACACTGCCGACACTGCCGACACTGCCGACACTGCCGACACCAGCCGCGCGCCCGCACATCGACACTCGTCCCGACACCGACACTCCCACACTCCCCACGCGCCTGTCGAGGACGGTCTCTTAGATATATTCTATTTATATCTAAATGAAACGAATGGTTATAAGGAAACTTCTGAAAATTGCACAAATTGCATTATAAAACATCTTAACATAAAATTTGCTTGTAATATCTGTCGATACTGTTCTCGACTCTTCACACAACTCGCTCGTTTTCAAGTGTAACGCACGTCGTGATCGCGGTGTATTACAATTGCTACAATACTTTGTATCAATTTATTATTAATTTATAAGTATTCCGAGTATAGACAGAACTAAATGAGTCCAAGGAACCTCCAGTGATGCACATTACTCGCTCTCTACTGATAATTTGACTACCGATATGTTTGGTTACACAACGAATACCTTCCCTCTTTCGATATGAAGAAATTAATAAAGAAATACACGGGTGCATAAATAGGTGTGTATTTAATCAAAGGAAGCTAGTTTACATGGCTTTAATATTATTGATATGAATGTCACGTTCAGAATATCGTTACTGACTCCGTGTGCTGTGAGAGTTACTTGGACTCGTCAAATCGTCGCGGACGTGTGGGAGTGACTCGGGTGTCATCTGTTTGAAAAATCTGTAACCTGACGTGAGCCCGTACACTAATGGACTACAGACTACAGACTACAGACTGATGGACTAATGAAGGGCGGCGTCGCTCTGTGCGCGTACAGCGCGGGTGCGGTGCCCGCGGTGGAGGCGGTCGCGGACCGAATATTTACATTTTTGTACGCTTGTACCAGTTTTAAGCCACGGAACCGGTCTTGTGTCGCCGCGCCCTCCGAGATCGCTTCGCCGATGTTTTATGTTGTTGTACGTTGTATTGTACAAACACCAAACAGTCCACTGATTTAAATCGACGTCGACTCGATGTGCACTCGTCAAACAGACCTCCTGTGTCCCGAGTACGTGTCGATGAATTATTTTATATCTATCTCAGAAATGTACTTTATACTAAAACGGCCCTTAGTTCGTTCGAATCCAGTGGACGATATATTTATGGTCGATATCGATTCGATGTATTTGTGAAAGTAAAGTATAATATGGAGTTATGGGTCTCATGTGCCGAGAGCCTTCCGTCGTGACGCGTGACGTGGCGTGACGCGACGCGACGTGTGAACGAATCCGTGTTGACTTTGGTCAGATGCTCCACGCCTTAACTCGAAGACTTTGTACCAAGTAGCTCACCCACGATACTGCCGGCGTGCATCGCTTTCTGGATAGGACCCTTCGTATAATATATAATATATAATATACATTTGAACATACTATTATATATGTAGTACACTTTTATGTCATGAATTTGTGAAAAATGTTATAAACAATCAACAATATAATTATTTTAGTAGAAATATAGAACACACTTAAAGCCAGTTCAATGATCGTACGGCAGATAATAATATGCACACTAGCATAGCCCTAATGAAGTAAATCGGACTATACTTTTGAACGGTGTCATATAATTATGTCTCACTTCCATAAGGTCCTATCTAGATAGCATTTGTTATCGATAATTTTATTGTATTAAGTTAAAGAATAACCGCCCTTTGTAAGATTGATCATGTTAAATGGTTATTTGTTATGTATAGGGAACCCTTAATGTACTCGTATGCGTATGTACAGACACTCGACGACATACAACCTACATGCGGCCACCGCCGGCGACCGGCCGCCGACTGGTGCATTCATAGAGGGTCCTCGGTACTCATCGCCTCTGCCTGATTCATTTAGATTTATCCCGAAATTTACTGTTGTTTCATTTAAGATTCTCCTTGCGGTTGCTCGTCTACGACTCCTGCAGTGGGCTTCTGTTTTTTTAATTCTGAAAATATTGTGCTGAAATCCACTGAAGCGATCAGCACGCGGTATTGCATTGGGTCGGCGTCGGTCGCAGTTGCGCGGAGTAGCGCCGGGCTCGTGTGTGTCGCCCGAACCGTCTGTGTTATAACAAAAAGTGTATAAACTATGTATTGAATCGAATCTGCTCGTAAAGTGTGCGTCGTTCGTGTCTCGTGCATCGGACTTTCGACTGATTCACTATGAAACGAGTAGACGAACGTGCGGGCGGCAGCGCAGCCGGCTCGCTGCTCGTTCCAATATTTCCGTTTAAAAACTACTTTTGCATGGATTCCTATGACTACGTTTTGCATTTACAACTAAAGAAATGTAACTAACTTAACATGTAAAATTATGAAATCAAATGTCGCCAACCGCAGCCCGACCACTATCGGGCCCCTGTCAGTGACGCGGTGGACTTTAAATGATGTGTTATTTATTACAAACTGGCGGCGGGACGGCGGGCCGGCGGACGCGCCTCGTGACCCGCGAGAGGACGTCGATGAACTAAATTGTAGACACGTTTTCACGAAATGCACTAACAATAAAAAATTCGATAACTCCCGATCCCGAGCGTCCGCCGCCCCGACGCGCCGCCGTCTCGATGCAACCGAGACGAGTTCGTCGTGCAACTAAATTAGCAGCCCCCCGACGCCCGACGCGTCGACGTCGCTAAATCTGCGCTTCACACTTAATTTCTTACCGAATATAAAACCGTATTTAAGTTTCTCGTCTATGTAAGATTATGTACAATGAACGATCGTAATATACATCGTGACTGCCGGCGCCCCGACTGCGCGCGATATCACAAAGGCTAAACGTGTTACTAAAAATTATACAACATATTTAATGTTAATTATTAAATACATAATTATTTAGAATCGCGTGCAGAAGAAGTAACGTCGCATCGCATGTCGTTCGTTTTGTTTCTGCGGCGGCCGCACGGCGCGGGCGCTCTGGCTTGCCATCGGTCTATAAATTCTTTCCAATTTATTTATACCTCCAGGATTTCTTTGGCTAATCTATCTGGGCTGGGCACATTCAGATCGCTTCTAATAATTCTTTTATAAATAACCACGGAAGTTTTTTTTTAATTTTTCTTGATCTAAAGGATCCTGCAGCAAAATTAGTAATTTCCGCTCCATGTTCGCTGTCAGGTCCGCCAGTGCACAGCGCCCCGCGCCGCCTGCGAGCGCGTCTTTGTTTCCTTTTGTATATATTAAACTTAGGATTAAACTACGTGTGTTTTATTTACATCCCATTATTTATATCCTAAATAAAGCGCGAGCCAGGCTTACTTATCGACTGTCACATCTGTTGAAAGTCTCGATACAACGACATGTTTGTTCTCGTCGGACGACTTGTCGAACTTACATGACCCGCCCGGGTGGTTGTGGTTCTACCGGCCGCGTGATACAAAATCACACCGAACAAACACTGGTCCCTGAGCCGGCCGCAAATTTCGTCAACCGTTTCCTCCCGGCTGATAACTCGTCGAATGAAGAGATTAGTACCCTGCAGTTGACGGCCACCAAGCTTCTTAGTTCTACTCAAATATTCTACAAATTATTGACCGGGAAGAAATTGGTCACGAAAACCTGTCGCTAGCTTCCGTACATACTCGTAGGCTTACGAATTACGAAAAACCAATGATATTGTATTGCGAAAAACTAAATAATCACTCAAGTGATCAAACCATAGTAAACTTACTCATTTATTTATTTATTTGCATTTACTACATAAACATTACAGATTTTACAATCCAATGCATTTACATAGGGTTAGTTTGCAAATAATTGACAATGTTTTGCGGAATACAGCAGGCGTCGAATGAAATACATCTAAAGATGGTGTTAGAGGGCAGGAAATAAAAGGGCAGAGTGACTGCAGAGATAGGAGGGGCGGCCAACATGGCGGCTTGGCGGCTTGGCATCCGGCATCTTGGCAAGGCTCCGTTACAATGGATTCTTAGCCAGAACGTCGTTGAGCATGGTCAAAGTCCGAACTAACGGTGATTCTCTGACAAACACCAGTCTGCAGGCAGGAGCTGCGAACAGTCTGTGTCGACGTGCACGCACGTAGTTGTCATGCACAAATAAAGATATTTTGATAGCACTGAGGGATTTAAAGCAGACCCTCGAATTAGTTTATAAAAATACTCTAGAACATACGCTACTCATATTGGAGTGGCGCAGTACCTACGCTCTACCTCACTACCTGTCCGTGGCGTACGTACCTATTTCCGTGATGCTATTGTCACGTGGTCTTATGTACTAGTACTAGTACCTACTTCTAAAAGAAGTGATTCACAAAGATCCCTAGTATCCTTCGGGTTTCCTCGGACCCCGCACAAAGATAAATTTGTTTTCTTGCATGCAGTGAGCACCTAATTGTTTTTTTTAATTTAGTTTTTTGTACATGCTTGGAAATGTGTTAAGTCCAGTTAGTGAACCTAATAAAAGAAAAAAAGTGTGAGAGGCAAAAAGGTTACTACCTATGTAAAGTGTAAGAACCATAATGTCTGATTTTATTCCTATAAGTAGGTGCTCGATATGTTTGCTTCTATTAACAAGGGCTTACGCGTAAATTGCCTTAGGTACCTACTAGGACCTTAGATAACATACTAATAGCCAATATAGTAAACCAGTAATAAACCCAACAAGGCGAAGATAGGTCACGGGAGTACTCAGCTAAGAAATACTTGGTAATAATTTGATTAGTCAATGCGTGTAGCGGGGCCGCCCGGCCGCGGGGGCGTAATGCGATAACTGTATGAATACATTTACACGACACTCAAGGCTCGCGCTTTATTTCTAGCCTGGCTTTGAAACTGCACAAAATTATATTACCTACATTTGATATTTATCCAATTCAGTTCCCTTTAAACTCATACACATACGCAATTAAATGTAATGCAGCCTACGTTGTCCTTAGGATAGTTGAATGACCTAAGAAATATGTAACTGCATTTTACATTTTTTCTTTGAAACACAGGTAGTAGGTACACGAAATGAGTTTTGATCCTTCGAGCCGGATTAAACTGCTATTACTTGTTGAATTAAGGCATAACTGCATTGGATCGACATTTTTTATAAGGAGGTATAGCGGTAAATAATAAAACACGAGTTATATAAATTATCATGTCAATATATTTTATCAATAAAAAGTTAATAGGAGCTGCAGCTTAGCGCGGGCCGGCGTCGCGAGCGGCGCGGCTCTGTCATAGTGGATATTTCTAAATTTCAAATTGAGTATGAGAAGGTGTAGGTAAACTTTACACACCTACGAACTAGGTATTTGGTATTTTCTGGTGATACATATTATTATTATGAAGGGGCCCAAGGTGCGCCGGTCGCTCGCGACCTCCAGCTCTCGAATAAACTTTGAAAACATTAACAATAAATAATTCAATATATAAACAACAGGCGCTGCGGACGGTCGCGTCGATGCTCGTCCTAATTAATAGCACATTGTACAAAGCGTATGTACTTTTATAACTTCTACGTACTTCGTTATTTGTCGATATTATATTGCGCCATTTCTCTTAGATATGTATAACCGAATAGCACTCGGTAGTCGAATAGATAAAGGCTTCGAAAACTTCATCGTCCACACGTCTCCACACTGCGTGCAGCAAGAAGGCAGCGCGGAGACCGCACCGGAGCTCAGAGGCGCAATGTCTTCGTGTTGATTTGTAAGGCACCCACTTGCATACTTATATGTAGTTACAACCTTTGGTGAGCTGTGAGGTTAGGACGATCAGTTTTACGAGAGCCGATAGATATATAATTATCATAATTAATATATGATTTGAAATAAACATTGAAATAAGTAACATTTTTTAAAAACCAGGTATAGTGTAGGTAAGTAGGTAGGTATACAAGAGATACATAAGTTCGGTTCGTCTACGTAGGTAAATTCAATACAGTCAATTCGAAGCGTACAAAATATTTATAGTTATTAAATTGCATTCATACAATATACTTGCTTGTAAGAAAATACTTGGTCGTTTGTGTGATAACATAGTGAAAGAAATGTGAGGAAATATTGCTTCTCGAAAGTGACGTCAGTGTTTCACTTACTCGTACAGTATCATTTACAAAGTCCTATCGCGTAACGATTATTATAATCTACTTGTGAAACTGCAACACGCACCACTCCACCCCCTCCCCCCCCCCTTACTCTAAGCTGAGCAAACTGCCGACTGCCCCGTCTATGCTCTTAGTTATTTTGCACAATCTTACATTACCTAAAATTGACTTTGGAATCCATCGTGATATGAAATACCTAATTACGAATGATGCAATTCAAGTTTTGCTAGGTTGCAGATAGATGGGAATGCAGATCTGCAGGAGGCAGATGGATTATGTCCTGCAGGTGCGTGGTATCCGAGAGATGTTAGCTTAATGAAGTGAATAAAGTGATGGCGACTTTCAAAGTTTCAAGAGCTACATAGTAATAAGATAAATTTATAGCACCAAATACACCAAAGCTAAAAATAAAGAACCCGAAAAGGACGGTGGAGTGGAGGGCATCGCACGCGTTGGTGTCTCAGGATAAGTGTTCAGCGTGACGCTCGTCCTACCAATATGTACAGAGGCGGCGAAACATGCGCTAACAACGGCACTAGCTTCGGCGACGTCGCCCCTCGGCTGCGCCGCGCGCCCGGGACGTGTCGGCACCGGCGGGGGGCGGGCTCGGTGGGGATCCTCCGGACGACGTCGAACGGCGATGGCGGCGGGCGGCCTCGACGATCCACCGCCGAATCTACTAAAGTTCCAGTCGTCAACCGGCGGCGACCGCGGTCGCCGGCGGCGCTCAGTTCCTAATTCACCTAAATCACAAGGGATCGCTCAGAGAATCGCACTCAGGTCCGTGGCGGCGGTCAGGGCTGCGTGGCGCCGCCCGCCGCCGCCGCGCGCTACACGAACTCGCGCCGCCGCGCCGCCGCCCCGCCGCCCGCCCCGCTGCCGCTCGCCGCGCCGCCCGCCCCGCCGCCCGTGGGGCTACCGGGGGACTCGCCCGGCGTCGTCGGCGTCGGCGCTTGCGGTGCCGCTCCTTTGCTTCGGCCCTAAGAGTACGAAAATGTTATAGTTTGTAACAATACACTTTTCAGTTAGTGTAGTTATTGGTTCCAAGAAAAGTAAAAAATGTTTGTACCTAGTATGGGACTTATTTATGATATCAATCGATGTCAGCTTTTGAGGATAATACTAAGGAGGTACTACGAAGGTAGTATCTAAATAGTACCTTTGATCGGCGCTTTCGCGTGCCGGAAGCGAATTCGTTCCTGTCGGCGCGGTCCCGCTCGGCGCGCTCGGCGCGGTCAGCGGCCGGCTCGGGCTCCGGGGGCTCCGCGCCCAGCCGCGCCGCCAGCAGCGTCAGCAGCTCCTCCACGCGCCCCAACTGCAACGACATGTGTTTATTTTTATTCTCCGCCGAAAAAAAGAATCATGTTTAAATCATTTGATAGAATTTGACCTTTTGTTGCAGTCTTTGTACTTCAGTGCGGACGTCGCGCCGCAACTCCGCGAGCGCGGCATCGTGCGAGGATGCCGCGCTAGTGGCGGCGGGGGCGGGGGCGGGCGCGGGAGATGGAGCGGGCGCGGGAGCGGGAGCGGGCGGCGCTGAGCTGGTGCTGGCGGTGGTGCTGGTGCTGGTGCTTGTGCTCGCGGCGGTCGTCGTCGGCGACGGAGCCTCCTCGTCGATCGCGTCGCGCCGGAGCGCCACCCCCAGGACGCTCGCGGCTCGCCCGCGCGAGAACGCATTCTGGAAGGTACGAGACGAACGATGACGATCGATCGATTCACGGGAGTCGGTACGTGCCGGTTAGCATAGATATATTTCGTGGACGTCGATTACCTTGAAAGATAAGGGGGGGGGCGCGGTAGGCGCGGAGGAGTCGGTGGAGGAGGCGAGCGCGGCGGCGGCGGCGAGCGCGGCGGCGGGCGGGCGGTCGCGCGCCGACAGCGAGCGCGTGAAGGCGGCACGCGGCGCGTCGGGCGCGTCCAGCGAGCCGCCGGACAGCATGCGGCCCCACTTGCCGCGCGCGGGGGGAGCGGCGGACGCGGCGGGCGCGGCGGCCGCGTCCGGCGCGTCGTCGCCCTCGCCGCGCTCGGCGTCGGGCGCGGGGCGCGGCGCGGGGCCCGGCGCGGCGGCGACGCTGCGCTCGCGGCGGAAGCGCGAGATGATCTTGCGCACGAGGTGGTCCTGCATGTGCTCCACCTGCGGCTCGCGCTTGCGCCGCTCCTGCAGCTCGCGCTCCCGCCTCACGTCCGCCACCTGATAATATGAGGCGATACTCGTTAATTTTCGTTTCCGGTTCTAAGATATCGACGGGCGAGTGAAACCGCGATTTGATGGGTATTCGATAAAGCTCGCCTATGTAGGTATTATTGCAAGACGCCGACCGATCATGTTTGAAATGTTTGTCCGCGATATAGACAAGATCACATGGCCGATTCCCTCACTTGTTGATCACCAACAAATCGCGAGTAAACCTTTACTTTACATTGGATTGTAACTCCTCGATCAGATTTGAAATGTTCGACTATGTTCAAGGAATAATAATAATTATGTAAACGAGTACCTTGCGGAAGATGAGTCGATGTCTCAGGTTGTAGGTGAGCGTGAGGTTGCGCGCGAAGCTGTTGGCGAAGGCCTGGTAGAAGTCCAGCACCTCGAGCAGGCGGTCGCGCTTGATGGTGTGCAGGTCGCAGTAGGTGAGCGCGCGCACGTTGGCGGCGGACTGCCCCACCGCGCTGTCCTTCCAGAACGAGTCTCCGAACACGTCGCCCTTTCCTGCAACTCGACAAATGCGCTACTCAACTCCACGATCTTTATGAGCTATTTTCTTTAACACAAAATGAACTCGGTACATCGAGGAGACTCACTCGCAGCAGGGCCGGGGCTCTAACAATAAGAAGGATGTAGACCTTAGTCCACCACGCTATCCTAATGCGAGTCGATGGATTTACATGCCTTTGACGACATTACGGAGAACTCGTAGGCATGCAGGTTTCCCGACGATGATTTCTTGGCACCCACTGTCTGTCAACTCACCGAGTATGGCGACGACCTCATCGTCCTGGATCACCTCGAGGCTGCCGGTGACGATGAAGCACAGCGAGTCGATGGACTCGCCGGTGTGGTAGAGCAGGTCGCCGGGCGCCGAGTGCGACATCTGGAAGTGCATGGCGAGCGCGCGCAGGCAGCCGTCCGACGCCAGCCGGAACGCGGGGTGCTCGTTGAACACCTTGCGGTTCAGGTGCACGCAGATGTCCGCCTTCATGTCCTTCGGGCAGTAGTTCAGCACCTGCATCATACGAGTGTGCCTACCTGTAGCTGAACCGCTGCCTCTTATTTATTTATATTATTTATATGATCAACCGGCACACAGGGATATTAGCCACCCGAAGGTAAGCGGTCATCGTCGCCGGTCGACAATGTAAGTAATGCAGTTACACCGCACAGACACAATACTAAGTCCATGTTCGAGAACATGGTTTCGAACAGCTCAGCGTTTGCGCATATTGCTGAGTTTGCGTTGCCGCAACCGCTTTACCTAAGTAATTGTAATTTAGGAATAAGCGAGTACGTGACCAGCAGCCGTCCGAGGCGCCGCGTATATCGACCATTAACCATTTCCTATCACCTTCGCATATTTTGTACCATTAGTTATACGTACCTATACCATAGACCATTAACAGAGTGTGTGCAGTGTAGTTTGGAAACAAATATATATAACTATACAACCATTATCAAAAGACGTATTAACTTTCTTTCTCCCCCTACCCTGAACCTTTACAGTCCATATTTATAACATAATCGAATTTCGTATTCGACGTAGAACGACTAGTAGCTCCCGACAGACTCGCTGTTTACCTTGTCGGTGTCGAGCCCCTTGGTCATGGCCCAGGTGGACACCACGTAGTCCATGACGCGCTCGCTGAGCGCCTTGGGAACCTGAACGAAACAAACAGGAAGACGCTTTTATTCACAACATCTGTATACAAAACATGCATGCATGTAGCGGATGAATTTTTCAAGTGTGCATGGATGGCGAAGTCCAATCCCTGTATCTATAGATGTGATTTCTTTTCAAAATCGACTGCTTCATCATAGTATCGGATATCGCCATTCACGCATACTTGAACGATTCACCTGTCTACTCGTAATACATGTATACCTCGTGCAGCTTCATGAACTCGCGCACGTTGTTGAGCATGTCGTGGTACTTGGCCGTCGCCGACGTCATCTGCTGGATGATGGTCGTCACGTGGCCGAATATCGTCGCGTACAGTAACGCTGCGAACATTCACACGCTATTCGATTAGTACGCACCCTGTATGTTGCCGTAGCGATACGATAGCCCAACGCTTTACCTGGATGAATGATTTCGACCAAACCTCCTAACGCCCTCCTCATCGGCGCACATATACACACCATGCCAAAATAGAAAAAGACGCTTCGTGGGCCTGCACTTAGATACGAGTGTAGGGAAGAAGGTGTTGCAAAAAAAGGTATTTGCCAATAATGGGTGGTTTAAAAAACTAATTAGGAACGTAAGCAATTTTTATCATCATTTGAAAGAGAATTCGGAAAGGACCTCCGAAATGGCGCATTATAAGAAGCTAATGATAGAGTTGATAAGAAAGCAGTCCAAATCGACGGACCAAAATATCTTTATTTGAAGTTGGTCAAAATAATAATTAAATGGTGGTGGTGATGGTAAAATATTCGGGGGAATGTTTTATTTGTAGCCAAATTGTATAATGTTTGTTTGTTTAATTGTATAATGTTAAATGTATGACGTTCATTAAGTGTGCATAAATTGTACCTAATAACGAATAAAACCTTTTGAATTTGAATTTGAATTGAAATAAATGTGTGGATAAACATATATCTTATTGTGTCTTGTCTGGTAAATTCATACGACGACGTACTTGTAACAGTTGCTGGCGTTCGTTAGATTTGTTCAATTTATGGTTAATTAACGGTTAGTATAATAATAAAGACCACGACGCTAAAAAACAGTTTGAATGTAGCAAAATTGTGTGGATCTGGAGGCGAATTGTATGTACCTACTCGCCGGTCCAGTGAAGGAGTCTCTAATTTAAACAATAAGTAAATATTTTATAATGTAATAGAAGACTATCGATGTTTTACTATTTATCTGTTCCAAAATCGACGCTGTTGATCTAATCCCTCTGGCTGATTGCACTATTGGCGGAGCATCTTTAGATGTACCTACCTACATCTACAGACTGTGTTACTTAAAACAATGATATTCAAAGTGCTCACACGAAACGCACACATTGTGCAGCACGACATAATATTATGATGTGTGTGTTACTTATAAAACAAAAATAAATGAGTGTGTAGTATGAAACAATAATGATAGGTAAAGTGGGCAGGAGAGGGGCAGGCAGGGTGAGTACGAGGTAGGGGAGGGTGGGGGAGGTTGGGGCGCGGCGTCCGACGCAGCGGCACTGCGCGGAGGTCGCGCCGTGCTCCGGCTAATAAGAGAAGAGTTCCGGCACCTGCCACTATCATCATGCAGATGGTGAAGATCTTCTCGTTATCGGTCTCGGCGGCGACGTTGCCGAAGCCCACGGAGGTCATGCAGGTCATGGTGAAGTACAGCGCGGTGACGTACATGGTCTTGCGCGACGGGCCGTTGACCAGCTCCGGCCCGTCCGACTCGTTGGACCACACGTACGAGTAGGGGCTCTGCGTCACGTTGGCGAGCTTCCACAGCCACGAGTACTGCAGGCCCGAGTCGGCGTCCGAGCGGCCGATGCTGTACCACACGCACGCCAGCCAGTGCGCCACCAGCATGTAGAAGCACAGCAGCAGGATCAGCATGGCCGCGCCGTACTCCAGGTAGCGGTCCAGCTTGCGCACCACGCGGCCCAGCCGCAGCAGCCGCACCACCTTCAGCGCGCTGAACAGGCTGCCGATGCCCTGCGTGCCCACATCACAATACTACAGCTTCGTGAATCCCGTCTCCGCTCACGGACGCATATTTGGACAGTGTTCCTAGCGAGCTAGCGCGTCTAACCGCTGCGGACGGTGAGCGGTGACCGAGGATACTCACGTCTTCGTCGTGGTCGAACGCGTTGAACACGTCGTAGGGGAGGCACGAGAGCAGATCGATGAGGAACCACGACTTGAAGTAGTTCTTGCGGATGACCTTCGGGTCGCTGACCACCTCGCCGCCGGGGCCGACGAACGTAGTGTGGAAGTTGAGCACGATGTCGATGAAGAAGACGACGTCGACGATCGAGTCGATGACGAGCAGCGACACGTCCTCGCTGGTCTTGTTCTTGAAGGCGACGTTGTAGGGCACCATGATGGCGGTGTAGAAGGTGAGGCACAGGATGATCCAGTCCCAGATGGCCTTGAAGGCGCAGTAGTGCAGCAGGATGTGCGGCGGCGTCTTGGGCGCCTCCTGCCGGTACTGCGGCAGCACGTCGCCCGACAGCGACATCACCTGCCGACAACCCCGCCACGGATCAGCTTCCCGCCCGACTGAGCACGCTTTTCGAGATGCAATCGACTTTCCTACGACTTACCTGCTCTCGTGAGTAAGTTTTAGTATTACCCTTGCATTGTGTAATAAGTTACTCGTAAAATAATAAATCAATGCCGTGCCGTAAGAATCCCAAGATCAAAATATACGATTAGCTTCACGAGGACTACCTCGAGATGTTCGACAAAAGCACAATAATTGAACATAGAGCTGCACATTTTTAGTATAGTTGGCCTCGTAAACAAAGAATATACTATAGCTTCTTAATACAAAATAAGTATATAATATGCTGTTAATATAATTTTATTGCACGGAACCTTGATTCCATGAAGTGTGAGACGGTGAGTCGATCTCTTCAACAAACGGTGCATTTTGTGTGTTCGCTGGTACGGGACAAGGACGTTTTAGCGAAGTGAAAAAGTGCTTCAAAAACTTACTAAGTACATACATTTAGCGTTCAAACATGCTTTCAAGCCGTCAAAATTTTTGCGAGCTGCATTTCCATTCAGTGAATCGAATCATACAATTAGCTGCGTATCGTACAATCGATAAAACAAGACCAATAGCTCTCTGGGATGGCTCTCACCCTGCAAATCGAGTGGAATCGTATCTGAAAGTTTCAAAATGCATCTGATTCAGGCAAATCGAATGAGGAGAAAGTGGTTATTTTTATGGCTAATATTATCTTATACTAGGGGATGGACCGAAAATCGTAGGGCATGCATAGATTTCAACGAAAACATTACGAAAAACCAACGGTTACACGCAAATCACTCACGCGGCGAGTCGAACGAGCGTCGAGGCGATTGTCGGTCCAGGGGTGTAAGGTAAGAAGAAAGAGCGTGCGTGTTTACATGGTGTGCGTTGGTACTGACATGCGCGAGCTGGCTCTGCCGCGCCGGCTCCTTCAGCGTCGGCAGCGCCGACACCAGCACCGAGCGCGACCGCGTCACGCTGCGCGCCAGCTTCGCGAACTTCGACAGCCCCGCTGCGCGCCCGCACCGTCACCGCACCCGCACCGCACACGCACCGCACCCGCAACACACAGCTAATGCAACCGCCCGAGACACGCTCGCGAGCCTCGCATCGATAAGGTAAGAGTATATCGAAGATCGCACCTGACCGACTAATTAGTTGAAGCGTTTGAAGCTCCTGTCGAGTGTTTAACTTCGATGGTGCTTATTTGTAAAGAAGATCGCCGATTCGCACGATAAAAAAAATCTTTGCTTAGAATAAGACAATTACTTAGAAAGGAGCTCCTCATCGGCTCCTAATTTCCACCTAACAGTAGCAGCGGTATAAACGTGACGCAGTGGCATTCTCTTTCCATAAAAATTGCGAGGTCAAGTGCGAGTTGCGAGAGTGACACGCGTTAGTGTTCGAGCCATCGGCTCTCATCAACATAATCTCACAGTTCAGTATTCATGACGGCATCTGAACAATTTGCAACAAGAACGATACATCTCCCAGTGACGGTGTGCACGTCGAAACATTTTGTGCTTGGACCAAATTTAATAACCACAAAATTAAAACACTCAATTTAAAATTTTATAGATATAGGTAAGGGATGATGAGTACAATTTTAATTAACTCTTGTGCAAGAATGGAAGATGCACATCAATGTTACTATGAGATACTTTCACTTGATAATAAATGAACTTGGTCAAACAATCATAAAATTAGTTATTAAATTAAAATATAATGAGTCGAATTATTTTTACTTAATTTAATATGGCCTGGTCAATGACGCAATCGGGATTGTTCCGTCGACGGGACCTTCGTAAAATTATAATTTTCGATGCTATAGTCGATGAAAATAGGAGTGAAAAAAGCATTTTACCATAAAAAACAATATATTCTGTTTTCTATGGATTTTAATTTGCAATGTTTGGTGAGTATCATTCTCATAAAATTACTGCTCATGTGAGTCAAATCCGCGGCCTAGGTGCTGTCCGCATGACTAACGTCGGATAGGTTCGAAACTAGTCGGGCTATCCCGAATAAGGTCTGAATTGGGAACGGTAATTTGATAAATGATCAATGAAATAGGATGTAATTCGAGGAGGAATACTTGCCACCCTTGGGGTCGTCGGCGTCGATGGGCTGCTTGAGCGCGGTGATGTCGCGGAAGGTGAGCAGGAACAGCACCACCAGCTCGCGCTCGTTGCGGATGGGCGCCACGTGCACCAGCAGCCACAGCGGCGTGCCTGCACACACCACCCACCGCACACCGTCACCACACACCGCCACCACACCACCACCCCACACAACACCACACCACCACCGACGTACTTCCCGCATAAGCATCAGCACTAGCTACTGAAAAGTCTAGCAATCGTAGCTTTAGTTAACTGAATCAATTCAAATATTCGAGCGGTGACGGTGACCAGTGGCTTAGCCAGTCACATTCACCTTCGTATTCGTGAGATCCTGCTCAAATCTCAGTGGCATGCATGAATAATTATTATTGTCCTAAAAATTGAGTGCGCTTTATAAAATTGCCTGCTGCAACGGTGAAGGAAAAAATGGCCAAGATTTTCTTTATCGTTAGTCCGATATGACGTACAAAATGACCGGCTAAAGGTCAGGTCAATGTTAATGATAATACTAAATTACACTACTCTACGTACTCAAACTAAGCACCCCGAATATACATTCGTACATATATTCAGGATCAACCTGCAGGTCGACGGCGTTACGAATTACCTGATCCCTGCACTGACATTTGGCACAAACAAAAAGGGCATTTAGAATGAACAAATTTAATTTCTGGCAATGTTCCGCCGGCCCCGGGGGCATTAGCGGGCGGACGCGGCTCGTAACTCCGCCGACCCTCATTCGGTTTTATTTCAGAAGGACGTAGCCGGTGAACGAACCGATTCGAACATCCTCGTGCCGCTGATAAGCCACAACAAAAATTTTAATTGCGCCCACAAACGAGCGTCGGGCCGCGACGTAAGTGTTACACCGACATAACCGACATCCTGCGTGTCGTCCGGCTAATGTTCGTATCGGTTTATGAACGTGATTAAAAATTTGTAAAGAAACTGCACTCAACTTCAAATTTAAAATATTTTTGACAATTTGCATATAACAAACTATGCTTTTCTTTAACATTAAGGAAAAACATGATGGAACTGTTGTTCTCCGTTTCAATATCACGCTATAAAAACTTCCAGTGTGAAGTTGACAAACGACACACTCGCCTAGCGTGCTGGAATATGCTCTAAAGTCTTTCTCGTCTCAGAGAGCGATCCGTGCTCAGAAGGTTCACAGTGAGTTTATGACGGGGTCTATTGGATCATAGCTTCATACAAAGAACAGTATAAACGTGTATACACAGATTATAGAGGTTGGTCTCACGATTCTTCTTGTAGAGCAAGATCTCGAACTGGTCGGCGAGGTGGTGGTCGAGCGCGCGGTCCACGCGCTCCACCGCCTCCTTCTCCGTCAGCTCGCCGTACATCCACGTGCATCTGCCGACACACCGACGACACACCCCTTGAGCTACCACTTCACTAAGACTTCGGAGACACCTACGTCGCCGATTGGGATGTGGACTCAGAGACAATTGAGATACTTTTACTGAACTGTCAAAAACGAAAAATGACGTCATAAGCTCGATTTTTCATACAAAATTTATATTTTGTCTAAAGAACACGACTTATGACGTCATCAATACTTTAAGACAAACAAGACTTAATTGTTATTGTTTTTGCAAAGATATTGGAGGTTCAGCTGAGTTTTCAGACGTTTCTAAAAGCAATCTTTTATGGGAACTACATTTTGAAAGTAATTGCGGACGGTGTCCACATCCCAGGTCTATTTTGAACTGCAGGAGCAGGAACGGGAACAGTCTACTCTAAAACTATCCAATGTGTACACGTAGGTAATACACCACTGTGGGCGACATCGACATACTCGTAAGTGTATGACTGCTTACTTTACTAGCAAGTTCCTTCGACAAAAGTAGTACAACAAAAATAATTATTATTATAGCAAACGAAGGAATGAAACGAAAATCTCCTTTATTTTTCTATCATTGGTGATATTGGATGGATTGGACTCATGTTTTTGTGTGTCGTGAGATAACAAACAATATTAAGTCGATAGAAGTACGACGTGACTTTCTTTCTATTCGGGATCGTTGGGATCAAATATGTACGGCTCAAGTGTAATTTCAGTTAACTTAGTGTTAACAATCGACAAGTGTGAAGCATTCACATGACAAATTAGTTTTAATGGATCAAAACTAGCTGGTAATAGTTCAGCTTGGTAAGACAAGTACAGTCAATAGGCAGACTAATCGTATGGCTGTTCGTATGGACGTATTCGTATAGGTAGACTTCTTCATGGGCAGCATACCTGCAGGATTTCTGCATGACCTCGGCGCGGTTGTAGCCGCTCATCTTGCAGAAGGTCTCGTTGCAGTACACGATGGGGTAGTCCACGATCTGCGCGTTCGCCAGCAAGAAGCTGCTGTCCGCTGCACACGATACAATTAACATTATTCGATACGATAAGTAGGGATGACGCCGCGAGAATCAGGATTCAGGAATCACGCTGTCAAAGTTTTTATAGATACAAAAATTCTGACATGACGTAGATAATCAGCCGCTCCCCAGGCTTGTACCTCAGCCACCTCAAACTGCCTGTTTTACACACATCGCCCTATACCTGTGTATCCAGTGCCAAATTATGTATATCTAGACAATTAAGAAACCGCAATTTTTTGAATTAAGATCAAACTGTTCTGCTGAGAATCGAACCCAAGAACCCCTGTATAGTGTACTAGCGTGAAAACCGTTTGAAAACAGGTCGTAAGCCATAATATATCAAAAGAGAAGTGATAGTCAAGTTAGCACTCTCAGTGCGGAATCTATGTTTTGAGAGTTTACTAAATAAGTCTTAATAGGTACGAGTAGGTATGTTATTGCATTCACGACGAAGAAAGACATTGAGAAGAAACCTCCGTTCTTTACAGATAATTTGATGCGCGAAAATCATAATGTAATTTATCAATTTGCAATAAAGTGAGCATTGGCCCTAACCATTCTTGTTAATAAAAGCGCCCGTAAGTGTTTGTATAGATTCAATCAATCGAAAAAGTAAGCATGTAGTCATTTACACAAACACAAGCGGCAAATGTGCCTCAGAACAGTCGTGAAGCCTTTTTCGTGGCTCTTATTTAAAGAGGGCTCATTGAAAACAACCGCTACCGGCTGGTTACAAGTATAACGGACGGTTACAAGTAGGCACTCCCCGGTTGCGGTTTAAGACTAATTTACATAAAATACGTTGCAGGCAACATAACAAATCTGTGATGGTATAAGACATGAGGTTCTTCTAGAGAGGCGTAAGAAGAGTGCAGCTCTTAGAAGGACTAAGACTTCATGTTGCCACAGTCCATATACAACGGTGACAGATCGGTTTGCCAGCTTGCTTGGTTTTATTTGTAATAAGAACTAGTGTGGTGTAAGTAAGGGGTGTACTGACGCTGCGAGGAGGAGCGGCGGATGATGTTCTCGAGGAAGGTGTTCTGCGGGGCGACGAGCCCCCGGCGGCCGCCCGGCATGCCGCCCGCGCCGCCGCCCGCGCCGCCCGCCTGCAACAACCGCCGCGCACACTTTACACACTACGCATACGAGTACACAC
Organism: Erynnis tages; assembly: GCA_905147235.1. Taxonomy (NCBI): domain Eukaryota; kingdom Metazoa; phylum Arthropoda; class Insecta; order Lepidoptera; family Hesperiidae; genus Erynnis; species Erynnis tages. The sequence goes on from LR990086.1 coordinate 11,184,557, forward strand.
ACTGCTTATGTCAACATACTGTAATTCATATAAGTACATCATTATTTAAAATTTAACAAATTACAACCTACTTTAACTGGAAAAATAATAATAAAATCTTATTCCTCATAATTACTCCGTTTCACTGTTTATACGTAAAGTTATTCGTTGATTACTGACAGACGAAATGCACAATACTTATGTAATGCAACAGTGAATCAGCCAATGAGCACTGAGTGCGCCGCGGTTACCGCACGTGCGACACGCGGCGCGACGCGGCGACCCCGCGAAGGCTAGCGTGCTATAGAACCCCTGCAGCGACGCACACCTGCACCCTGCATACGCACACATACACAATCCGCTCATCAGCGCAGTTTGCTCATTTGCTTTCATTTCTTTTCATCCCCATCGGTTGGTCGGTATGGTCTATCAGTACCATTCAACGGTAATGCCAAGGTGAAATTTTGTACATAAAAATTTTTATCGATTCAAATCAGTCAATCCGACATGGCAAGATCAGAAAATTAGGTGCTAATTAAAGTTATTTAGACAACGAAAAAAATTCACAAAAAAAGTTATTTCAGATAAAAAAGGCCGGTCTTAAACCCATCTGACTGGAAATAAGAAAGAACCATATTTTTTCATTTTATCACTTCCCAGGAAAAGTCCAGGCAAATGAAATCCTCTTTATTATTCTATTTTCTATAGATCTGGACCGGAAATAGACATCCCTTGTAAATATATGCTCGATATGTTAAAATTGTAGAACAGCCCAGAATGGGTACATCGTAGAAGGTACTAAGGCAATAACAAGTTCAATTCATTAATGAATCTCGTACTCGTTAAATATTTACCGATCCAATTTCAGTACAAACAGCGAGGGGCTTGAATATTTAACGAATGTCTAAATTAAAATGATATTGAGAGTATTTGTAAACACCCGCGAGAATAGCTGGCTCATTAAAATTTAACTCAGGTCGGTTTTCTACCTGTAGACTGTACTTTGAGTATAAAGTCGGTAAACCGAATCGCATCAAGCCATGCGTTTTTCCATGAAACATATCGTAAGCTGTCTCTGTTATAAAATTTACAACAGACTATAAAAATGATCATAAATAACTTGACGTTATTTCTGCACGTATACGCGAATATTATATAAATATTGTTGATATTCGGTATTCGACAAAGAAGAAATCATTTGTCGATTACGCTGCATCGAAAGTGTTGGTCAAATACCTAGTTAGCGATGCTTCTGCGTAGCGCGTTGCTACGACTGCTACGAGCTGCAAGGAATGCATTTAATTGAATGTACGTCGGATATCGGAAAAATTTAGTCAACTAACAACAATCATCCCTCATTGCTTAAGAAAAACAGTCGCACCCAAATACAGCTTTCAAAAAAATAAAGCTTTCAAGCAACAATTACAACGCGTAAACAAACAAGATAACACGTGTACCTATCGTATGTTTCCGGCTACATTACAAGGGTAAGCTGATAATAATTATTTCGGTACAAGTAAAGATAAGTACAGCGTAAACCCTGAAGGTTTTGATCTCCGGAAGCCATAAAATGGTAGGCGCAATAATTACTAGTCTTGTTACCAAGACTCGGATTTGGTCGACTGCACTGCTCGAGCGCTGTACTACTGATACTAATTCTTACATTTTACATCATTACTGGACTAACAAAGGCATTTCGAAGATGCAGAATATAATCAATTTTGGTTCATTAACGATGGATCTTATGGTCAAGGCAAATCAGATCCGTAAACAAGCCATATAGCATCCTGCTGCTGGTCTGAAACTCTGGAACCAAGCGCATAAAACACTGATGGCGCAAAGACATCGTGGCGATCGTCTTCACAGATGCAGATGTATGGAAGCGCTACAACACCGCGCCGCCAGCCGCCAGCCGCCGCACAGCCTCAGAGAAGCCCCGCAGCTGCGCCTACGGCGGGCGGGCGGCGGGCGGGCGGCGGGCGGCGGCGTCACGTGCTGGCTGCTGCTCGCCGTCTATCATTCACAGTTTTGTCGGACGCTCGGAATTATATTTCTGTTAAAAGCGATTAACACCGCGTATTGTACTCATTGTTGTTTCGATTTGCACATAAGCTAGTCTAAAATCCCATTAAATACAGATGTAAGAATGTGTTCTTAATTTTTTAAGATATTAATATATGATGGATCTTTAATTTTAAGATTCCCCGCTAAAAAAATTTTTGTCTTTTTATGTTATATCATAGATATTTGGAGCTGATATATCTACAGCCGCTAATTTAATTTATAATAGCTACTATAAAACCCATAAAAGCATGCAATATATTAGTCAGCAATATTCGAGTGAGAGCTTAGTAGTTACAGAATAATCGAAGTCCAGACTATAGAATGAGGTAGGTAGGTACTCAGTTTCTTTCCAAATCATCAATTCGCTTCCTGACCGCGGTTTCTTGTGCTCGATTGTAATTTAAACGTGGTAAGTGGTAGTCTGGATACTACTCATCGGCTTATTGTAATTAGATAATTTTATGTATTTAACTTTAGTGCAGACATTGGCCATAAAATCCTAAGTGACATTGTGTTACTTAAGCAGTGTAATTATACGCATTGTAATTTACTAGAAACATGCGCAACGAACTACTACAGTCTACTATGAACAGTCGAGTGCTTTAATCGATGGCTATTCGTCAACATCAGCGGGTGCATGTATAATGTGTGTAACGGACGTGTGTAGTGGGAATATAGAGTAGCGGCGCCGCTGCGAGCGCGCGGGCCCGGGGCGATCGATGCCATTCACACTGCCAGCCTGCCAGCGTGCAGCCTGCCATGCCAGCCTGTCTGCCGGAATCGATACCCAGTCGCGTGCAACTCTCGTCTTGCGTTGAGTCAACATACGGGTTTGACGCCCCGAACTTTGCTGACCTCTGAACGCGTGCCCTACTCACACGACCGCTAACTACCTATGTACGTCTAACTTAGGAATGATTACGGAATTATGGAAAAGAAACATGGAATACCTACACGGCTGGATGTTAACAAGCCGAAGTCCGACGATATTGTTGCAAGCTCATTTGCTACTTATACTTCATTAAAATAACCGAAGAGTTCTTCGTATCTAAAGAGTTGCGACCGTTTTATAGAGCAGGCATTTATTGGCCTTCGAGTATGCTTAAATCTGTGGAGTGGGCCAAGACTAAAGCTAAAAGGTATCCAGAGACGCTTATCTTGAGCTCTTGTAGCTCGTAGCACGTCGTAGCGCCCTCGTAGCGCTCTCGTAGCGTCGAGGATCATCTAATGAAGGGCGAGCAACAAGCGGTCACTAATAGGCCCGCAACATTATTGTAATGAACATATTGACATTGTAAATAATAAATTGAACAAACTACACGGAGCAGCTTATATAATACACAAATATCCAAGTCGCAGTATGAATATTATGCCTATGTTTATAAGTCGATCAAATACGGAAATTATAACCGCTATATTTTATATGGAAAAAATTGTAAGTATAAGTGAAATATAATATTATGTAGACAACGGTGTAAAACGAGAAGTATTGATTTTCGCTTGTCTGTTCCTTGTAGAAATGTAATGTTATACGAGTCTGCGAAAACAGTGCTTGTAATTTATTGTCCTAATCCAAAAAAGACAGAAAAGGGAGACTTACTACCACTTACTTTCATCGCTTAGCAAGTATTTAATTTTTATTTTCATGTGATTTTTTACTGTTAATCTTAATTAAGAGAAAAAAATCACATGAAAATTAAAATTATATTTAAATTTCTCTAAATTCGCGTTACGCATAGTACATGCGAGACGTACTTTTAGCAGTTATAGGCAGAACCAGGTTGTTGCCCGGAATGTAAGTACTTCACCGCCACTCTCATAACCCTCCATAAAGCAGCATGGTCATGAACATTAGCACACACATAAACACACGCATACGCGAGCGCGCATACTCACACACACAGACACACATCGGTTTCGGTTGTTTTTAGCATTTAAAGAAAATAAAAGGGAAGGAAGTCTAACATAGAAACCTAAAATTTAGTTTCATAAATAACCTTGCACTTGTACAATAATAAATCTAGTACATACACGCCCTAGGATGTAATCCTACGATTAATTTATATACTGAATTATATTAGTTAGCTCTATTCCTTTTCATTATTTTATCAGCAACTACTTGGGACAGTCAGAGGATATTACGGTACCTATTGATGCAATAGCTACTCGTAAGACATTGATACCGCAGAGAAGGATGTCCGCGTGAGTTCCTATTGTTAAACAGCTACATAACTCAGTAGTAATGGCAAAATCGGATTCCAGTATAGACATAATGTGTTATATTATGCCTATATTATAATTTAATAACAGTTCGACGGGGAAAACGATAGGGACTCCTAATTGTTTCAATACGTGTTGTCTTTATTGACAGCAAACAGCGATTTTATAAAAGGGCTTACTGAGTCGCAGACATAAATAACTGTACAACATACCAATTTTAATTGTAAGAAGCATAGGTAAGCACCTTTTTATGATTCATAAATGTTCCAAAAACAAACATTTTTTAGACCTTAGAAGGAACTTCTGGTAAATAAAGTGAACACGCACGGACCTTACTTTTTGCTACAAAAACTTAATTTCGTTAATTTAATCTTTGACTTAATAGTTGTTTACAAAGATAAGATTGCGGTCAACCGGGCATGTGAAGTGTGATGTTTTATTAGGCAGAAACATACCTACCAACAACACCACACGTGTTTGTCCCTGCGAGTAAATGGTATGTGGACTCTACAACTATTCCTTGTCACTTGTAAATTATTACTACACGTACACGATGAGGAACGACGAACACTACGTACCTACATATACTGATTCCAACTATCCTCATATCAGATACCTATATCTGACATTCGTATGACTGTGAAAAATAAATTTTAACGTAAAATGTTCACCTATCTACAAGCCGTTTACTGGTAGGCGTCCTCGGTTTCCTTATTCTTGCGTCGACTCATTATGTATGCATTATTAGTTATGCCAGTTACAGTGTTCTGCCATCATTTAATCTCCTTGTTTTTACCCACTCTGCTAAAAACTGCCCTTTACCTACGAGTATCTATAGTAGGCTTTTAAACTTCAACAAATGCAAGTAATGCAATTATTTTGCAGTATTTATTTAAGTATTATTTTCGAATGGATCTTGCATTTTATTGATAATAATTGATTTAGGTAGTTGTTTCTTGATAGAGCTTCGCAGAGTAGTCTTGGTTATTTTTGTAGTCAGAAAATCTTCGCCTATCCAATCTAGGTCGGGATTATTATTTTTATTGATCGTATACGTCATTTGAGTTACTAGAACGGTAGCATGCTCACCTAGGTTCTTCGAGTACCGGATCGCAATCCTAGGGTTCCGGGCGACACCGGGAGGCGATCCACATAATCGAAACTCGGCAAGTCAGTTCACGGCATCACCCGCGGGCGCCACGGTCGGAGGATAACTCGCGGTGTCGTACATTAAGGTCGTTCGCGTGATTTGAGGTCACATCGATTCACCGACGAGGGCGCGAGGCGAGCCCGTCGCCTTCGAACCACAATAATACGTTTGCATGGCGAAGCGTGCAGCGGAGACGGCGCGCGATCGATCGTGTTTACGTGCGGCCCGCGACCGTACGCCAGCGCCCCGCGGCCGCGCGCCCACCGCCCGCCGACGGCCGACCGCCCGCCGACTCGCGTTATGTAAGCGCGAGCCGCACTCCCGACTAGGCGACTCCCGCACGCCTACTACAGGCCCGCACGCCGAGCGTGCCGTGGCCGCGTGCCGTGTACCCCGACCTGCCACCGGGTCGCGGAGTGCGCTGACGGTGCGCGGTGCCGCAGGCTGGCGCGGCTGGTGGCGCTGGCGGCTCGAGCGGTGCGTGGCGCGATGACGGCGCCCGACGCTCTCCGCACGCTCCACACTGACGGCCGCCGCCGCCGTCGCGCATGCGTCGCCACCGCCGAGCCGCACCGCACGGCCGCGCCGCGACGTGCTGCGATGTATGGAGCGTGGTGCACGAGCGAGTGGGTCGCCGCTTCCGCGATGCTTCGCCTCTGCCGCGGCCGCAGCCGGGACAGCCGCCGCGGCGCCGTTTGCGTCCTACGGACGAACGACCGCAATATTTTACTGGGTACCTACGAACTTAATCGCCGATCGTGGATCCCGATTACATTTTTGTCACCCTCCTTCTGAGTTCGAAACGACGAGTATAACGACGATTTTAATAGATAATTTAAAAGTAACTTCTCCGAGATACTTTTCTCTCAAATCTGCCATAAACACTTCACTAAATAACTTTTGCATTAACTAAATTACTATTGTTTGTGTAAATTAATAATTTTCACTTCTAAAAGGAAGAGCGACTGAGCACTTAAGTTGCCTCATAGATTGTAACAATAATACATAATTGGAAATTATGAACCTGAAGTTCCTTAGATTTCAAGGCTCGCTTGAAATTTTTAGACGAAGAATTTCATAAAATTGTTTTTCCTCGATAAGGGCCAAGTACCTACAATTTAAAATTATTTTTTTGTTAGTTTTGCTTATTCCTGACTGAAGCTATTATTGTTAGCGTGCACGGAGATTGGCCTACGGAAGGCTATGGTAGAAAGCATGCCTACAAAATGAATTCCAAAATATTTCAATTTTTTTTATCTCTATATAAAAGAGTGAATGAATACTATCCATACCTCTATCCTACTAAATGACTTCTGGGTTCTTTATAGTACAATTTATTTGAAGTCAGACGGTAGCAACAACAACAACATGCAAAATACTCAAAATCAAAATCAAAAATAATTTATTTGCACGAATATGGGTTAGTTATTGGTTGTACAGGTCATTTTGATCAATCCATATTCACCTTTTCAGGTATGCAAATTAAAAACAGTAATGTTAGTAATACAAATTAACTTATAAAATATTAGAACTTATTACTGATACACAATGTGTTTGACATGTTTTGCACAATTTATTTGTCAATTTAGCCAAGTATATTGTTTTCATTTTATTTACTTACAATTTTACCTACTCGAACTCATCGGCTGCCTATGTGCCACCCATCGCACAGCGATGAGACCAAACACGGGCTTGCAGCCGGGTCTAAGTTTAATTAAGCTCTTAAATCCATAATAATTATGCAATTATTTAAAAAAGGATTAAAGTACCCAATGGTATTAAATTGTTTTTGTGTATATCGTATCGTATTTTATGTATATGTATATACAAACGGTCATGAAGTCCGTGTGTATGGAAAGATGCATAGATGCTATCTTCTTCCCACATAAACTTTATTTAATTTTGAGGGGTTATGAGACCGGGTGAGACGAAAATCTTACCGATTGCTAAGTTGGTAGTAATAATGTATTTTTATTAATACACCATTCGATAGTGTCACTGATAACAAACGAATTCCGGAAAGTACGAGTAATGACATACGGCAAACTTAGAGTTAACTGAGCATTCCAAACTATAGCCATGTAGGTACAGTTTCAAAACTGGTCTGCCCCAGTGTAAGCTGCGCGGTAATGGTCTGCCATTATTATTTTCCTTTAATAATAATCATGTATTTTCAAATATCAAAAGGGCAGACGTGGTCAAATAAATTCAAAATTTGCCAAAAATCGATACCGGTCTTACTTGACCGCGCGCCGTGTCCACCACTTTGGGCTCAGTGCGTCCCCGACTCATGGGCGGTAGGTATAGGCGCCTCAATGTACAAACACCCAGCTCGGGACAAATACATGCAGGTAGCCTTTCACTGGCTCTTAGACTAATGGGATCGGTACTAATAATACAAATCGAAATCGAATGAAAAACATTTTACAGGAAGTATTTATTTAATCGTATCATACGAGTAAGTAACTGCAACTGAATCAAGGCATATCTCGGCGAGGATAACGGCCGCGGCGCGCGGGGCCGCAGCGGGGGGCGGGGGGCGCGCGGGGCGAGGGCGTGACGCGCGGCAGCGGGGAGCCGCGCCCGCCGCCCGCGCCGCGCTTCGCCACGATCACGCGCGTGTAGCGCACGCCGCCGCCCTGGAACCACCGTACAGTGTTTAACTATGTGTGCTCGTAGCACATACACGTATACATGACGTCTTACAGAGCATGCAGTAGCGACGTTAGGAGTCCAACGACAAACCGGCCATTATTTATTTCTGTCAGTGACTAATGGGGAGGATGGCTCGCCTCGAATCATTCGATTCTCCGATCCATATCGATTTAAGATCCTCGATATTTCGTCGACTTCGACCTTCCGGGCTCGGTCGGGGATTTCTCGAGGTCGAAACGAATTCGTAAAATCACTCACCCGGGCACCTCCGCTCGTCACCGTCACCGGCTTCTCGACCGCGCCGGAATCTGTAGACATAACGTCGACGTCAACACTCGAGAAGACTGAAAATCATCGGAGCATTAAAATGAGTTCCCGACTCACGAGCGACACTCACCCGCGGAGAGCGCGGGCGGCTCGTCGTCCACGAACACGATGGGCAGCTGCATGATGTCGGCCGCGTCCAGCGGCGCCGCGGGGGCGAGCGCGGGGCCGGGGGGCGCGGGGGCGGGCGGCGCGGCGCGGCGCGGCGTCAGCAGCAGCGGCGTGCTGCCCGACACGCGCGCCACCACGCGGCCCTCTGCACGCACACACACACACACACACATACACACACGAGTACAGCTCGACACGCCACTGGGGGCGAGACGCATCGCCTCGAGGTACGTGGATATCGTTTCACGTTGAGGCACGTGTTATTGTTTTAATAAAAATTAGGTTAGTAAAAATATAACATTTATAGTTTAACAAAACTAGCATACGTACCACTTCTCATCGTTTGACAGGTATGCTCGTTCGCGTGTTCAAAAGATATAATATTATAACGTACAACAATTCAGAACATATAAGTAATGGCGACTATTCGGTTCTCACCGACAATCTCGACGGTTCGAGTTCCCCTGGAACAATACAAATTTTCTTATGAGTACTTCGTTCGTTTTTACAATATGTATAATTATTATAATTAAAGGTAGAGAAACCATGTAACGCATACCCGGCGGTCTGCGTCGGCGTGAGCGCCAGCGCGGGCAGGTGCGCGTACTCGTCCGCCGCGCCCTCCCCCTGCACCCCCGCACCCACCCCCGCCCCCGCTCCCGCCACCACCCCCGCACACGCCTCCGCCTCCGCGCCCTCCGCCGCCTCCACCGTCGACCACATCCAGCGGCACATCTCCTCCTGGACACAGACAACTTGTGCTACAATTGGTTTTTTTAGAGTTCAAGTTGCAACTCATAGACATAACCACATATTTTTAATTTTACATTATAATAATTGGTCTTCAATGACCAACATTTACGCCCCGAGGACGAAGACGCGCTTGTACATTTTACGCCAAACGTGTCGACGAAGTTTCGATGCCTCATATGTATGTACGGTTCCATATCAACGGTACTCGTATCGCTCACTCTATACTATACTAAAGTACATAAACGTAACTCACGGCGAGGGCGGCGTCCAGCGCGTGTTGCGGCAGACGCAGGCGGCGGCGCGTGCGCAGCGGCAGCCGCAGCTGGCGGTCCGCGCCCGCCACGCCCAGCACGCGCCGCGCCGCCGCCGCCCCCGCCCCCGCCCCGACGCCCGCCAGCGCGCCGCCGCGCCCGCCGCACACCAGCAGCGTCCGCGCCGACACCTCCGCCAGCGCGTCGTCCGCCAGCCAGCGCGCGCCCTCCGCCGTCACGCCCGCCGCACCCACCGCCAGCACGCCGCGCACGCCGCGCCCCCCGCCCGCCGCCAGCGCGATCGCCATGGCCGCGCCCGCGCCCGCGCCTCCCACGAACACCGGCCGGCCCCTGCACCGCGACAACGACAACTAGTTATGCGTGGAAGCAAAATTGATCGGAGACAATTCGAGCAGCCGTGTCGTTATTATAACCAATAAAGTAAGACTATTCAACGATACAAACATAATACAAAATCTCAACTTTAATACTAACCATCGCATGGTACGCAGCTGTTTAACCAAATGTGAGCAAAAGAAGCCTAGGCCAAAAGTAACTCAATGGAACAACTATCCACAAATAACCAATACCAAGAGAGTCCCAAACATTACCACTAAAGACCTGATGGAAGTGGTTTCCTCAGATATCAATATTAACGAAAAATATACCAAAATAGAAACTAAGCTCAAGGAACAGATAAGAATGCAAACTAACAAGAAAAGAGAACCCTATCTTAGTGAAATAACCCTTAAACTAATTGAAGACAGAAGAAACCTGATCTCAGAAAAGGATAAGAAGAAAAATCTGAAAGAAATCTCGGATCTTAGTAAAAGGATTCAGGTTAGCATGAGGAAAGATCGAAAAAGCAAGAGAATTAAAACCTTAGAGGACCATATCTCCAAAACAGGAGGAACAAGAAAAGCGCTTAAGGAACTGCGAGAAAATGGAAAGGAATGGATACCAAAGCTGATGGGAAAAGAATCACTAACCACTACCCGCAGGACGATTTTAAAAATAGCAACAGACTATTATTGTTTGTTATATTCAAATCAATCAATCATAACATCACTCAGCACAGCATCAAACCAGGAATATACTAAATACCAAGGAGATACGCAGGACATACCGGAAATATTACCTTCTGAGGTAACAAAGGCTATAAAAAGCCCCTGGACCTGATAAAATCCCTAATGAAATTATGAGAGACTGTTGAAGAACTGAGTCCAGTTTTAGCAAAGGTCTTCAACGAAATATTATATTCTGGCCATACCCCAAACCAATGGGCGGAATCACACATAATTCTCCTATACAAGAAGGGACCAAGGGAAGATATCGGAAATTATAGATCCATATCTCTTATTTCAAACATTTATAAGGTTTTTGCGAAAAAAATTTTGGATAGGATAACAAAAAAACTTGACGAAAACCAACCAGTTGAACAGGCAGGGTTTAGAAGAAACTTCAGTACCATTGATCATATACACACGGTCAAACAGCTTATACAAAAATACAACGAGTACCACAAACCCATTTACTTGGCTTTTATAGATTACACGAAAGCTTTCGACAGCCTGAAACACAAATACATATGGCAAAGTCTAAAGGAACAAGGAATTCATGATACTTATATAAACATCATCAGAAATTTATACAGTGAAAGTAAAGCCAGTATTAGGCTGGAAACTACTGGAGACGCTTTTCCTATCAAAAGGAGAGTTGGGCAAGGTGACCCACTCTCATCTAAGCTGTTTTCAGCAGTGCTGGAACAAATTTTCAGAAAGTTAGAATGGGATGGCCTAGGACTAAACATAAATGGATTGCACTTAAGTAATCTAAGGTTCGCCTATGATCTGGTTATACTGGAAGAGGACCCAAAAGCGCTAGGAGACATGATACAGACCCTAGCAAACCGAAGTAGAGAAGCTGGTGTAGAAATAAACTTAAACAAGACAAAAATGATGACTAATTCAAAAGCTGTAAACATCACAGTAAACGGACAACAAATAGAATATGTTAAAGAATATGTATATTTGGGCCAGATAATATCACCCACTGACCAAATGTCCAAGGAAGTAGATAAAAGGATTGCCACCGGATGGAAAAAATACTGGGCATTGAAAGAAATTATGAAGAGCAAGGAATTGAGCATAAAGATCAAGAAAAAGACTTTCGAATCCTGCATACTACCCTGCATCACTTACGGCTGTGAAACCTGGGCTCTGACAAAGCACCATAGAGAAAAACTAGGAAGATGCCAAAAAGCAATGGAGAGGAGTATGCTCGGCATCAAACTTAAAGACAGGGTCAGAGCTGCAGATATTAGAGGAAAAACTAAGCTGATAGACATCCTGACACGCATAGACCAGCTGAAGTGGTGGTGGACCGGACATATGCTCCTATCCAAACAAGAAAAATGGAGTCAGGCAATAAGATGGGAGGATGAGTTGAAGGCGACCCTAGGTCCACTGTGGTTAAGAGTAGCGTCTGACCGTCAAGAGGCACACGGAGCTAAGAGACATTCTGTAAATTCAGTGATAAAAAAAACTTATAAATTTTAAACTTATAAATCTCGGAATAAAGGCTTATTATTATTATTATATATTAAGTATATCGAGCGTACTTGGCCTCGTCGAGGAAGTCGGCGAGCGCCTGCTTGGCGGCGTGCAGCAGCGCAGCCACCCAGCGCTCCGGCGACCCCGGCGGCGCAGACACCGCCAGCGGCCGCAGCGGCACCAGCGCCGCCAGCCGCCGCTCCCAGCGCCGCGACTCGCGCCCGCAGCCGCACCGCACCCACGCCAGCCACGGCCCCGCCTCGTCCGCGCCGCGCGCCCTCCCCGTATCCACCGCATCCGCCGCACCCACTACGGCCGGCTCCTCTGTCACCACGATAAATTCATTTTACTTTACACACACATTTTTCTGTGCCCGTATACATCACGAGTAGATCCTCCGAGTAAAAATTACCCGGCGAATCGATCGACTAAGCTACTGACCCTCGTCCAGGGAGTCGTCGGCGGGCGGCGGAAGAGTGGCGGCGCCGAGTCGGTCGGCGAGGCGCGGCACCGCGCGGCGCAGCTCCGCCACCACCTCGCGGTACAGCGCGCGCTGCGGCGCCGGCAGGTGCGCCGTCAGCTGCGCGTGCAGCCACGCGGGGGGCCTCGCCGCCGCCGTCGCCGCACCCGCCGCGCCGCCCGCGCTCCACGCCCACAGCGGCGCCAGCTCGCGCCGCAGCCGCCGCGCCGCCGCCCGCACCTCCTCGCGCCGCGCCACGCGGCCGCCGCGCACCTCCCCCGCCGTGCCCACCCGCCGCCGCGCCAGCAGCGCTAGCCGCGCGTCCCGGAGCACCTGCGCCCGAAATTATTATTACGGTTACGAGTTGTAAACGTCGATTTGAGAGTTTGTTATTTCATCGACTCGAGGACGTATCGACGAGACCTCCAGAGCGGCGAGCGCGAGTCGCGTGTGCGCGGGGGAGGGCGCGTTCGCGGTGATTCGCTCCTCCCAGTCGTCCTCGTCGTCGCCGGAGTCGGGCCGCGGCGGGTCGTCCTCGTCGACGTCGAGGCGGTCGTGCGGCAGCGGCGGCGGCTCGCGCGGCGTGGACAGCACGTCGACGCGGCGTGGGGCTGCGGCGCGCGGCGCGAGCAACACGCGCACGCTGGCAGAGGGCGCGCCGCCACGAGCGCGCGCGTACGAGTGCTCGCCCCACACGCCCGATCGATTATCCTGTGACTGAAATGAGCAATTTTGTCAGATATGTTAAGAGTAATACAAACTATGTTTAACTGTCAAAAATTTATGCTAAGAAAACCATTTGAAATCTTTAATGATTGTTCGGTTTAGTTTCCATGAGGGTTTGGTCAGGCACTTGTTTATTTAATTCATAATTTCGTATTACGCAAAGATAATAATGTGAGGGTAGACTAAAAACGCGCCGAGCCGAGCTATCGCTGCCATCTTGTGTGAGACAGCAGTCCATCAAAAATCACCGTAGGGAACGGTCCTGTCGGAGCGTGGGCACCGCTGGGCGTGGTCAAACGTGCTTTTTCGGGCGTAGCACGTCATGAATTCGGATCTAGTTCTGAATGGTTCGAGTGCGGTTTGGAGTGTTTGAGGTACCCATACGCGCACATTCCTTCTACAGCAGCGTCTGGTGACGGTCCGCCGAAGCCGTTTTGTACGCGACAATGATCCTTTTATCTTGGGAGAAATCTCTGTTATACCGGGAAAGTCAAAGCTACAGATTTAAAGTTGATAAACTCAGAAGCTACTGAAGAGATATTTTTCTATAAAGGTTTGAACTGTGCTTCTCCAAGCACATAGAAAACTTGATTTGAATTGAAAGGATTCGGTTCATCCTTTCTATGTCTAAGAGTCAAATAATATAATATAATAGTCAAGAGTAAAATTGTAATTACAATAATACCCAGTTACAAGATACTGAATAATAAAGAGACACTCATATTGCAACTGCTTGAGTATATCTCAAGCAATCAAAAAGCTTAAGCAATATCAGGTGTGGTCAGTACCTGGATGGGTGATCACTAGTGGTGAATTAAATGTGTGCTTTGGATTGGATATTAAATGCATTTTAATTTTGTTTATTAAATAATTATTTATATTTTTAACATTTATTAGTTAAATTTTCTATAAAAGTATCTATGTAAGCGTGTAATAATCTTGAATTCATAACTTTTGCTACTACCAAACTGATCTTCACCTCTGAATCAGTTAACCTCCGCCTCCTTCGCCTACACTAAGGAGGCTATCATTACAATTCTAACCTGACCTAACCCTAAAAAGGGTCCAAGAGGGTCCTCTTGAACATTGTAAGTAGGTACTTATGCAAAGATTAGAGCATTTACATACCTATATTTAATAACCTATACTTTGCACATCATCTACAATTTCTAAATAGATCTAAGAATATTCACTTGACTCTGAGGCCTCTTAATTAATTGGTTGCTTCAATACAATACATGATCAGAATAAACTCACCAGAGCTCCAGATATGGCATCAGTGTAGGCGACGAGCCGCTCGTGCAAGGCCACTCCGTCCATAGCTTGCTGCCTCTCCTGCAACGCATGAACTATACGAGTTTATTGCTATGCTCCACTTCCAACACCTGTTGGACTTGTGCGTTATTACAACTTTCGTCTCGATGCACATGCAAAATTATGTCAAAAATACTTAGGACAATGTACACAATAGGCAAAGATAAACAGGAATGTTATGTAACACAAGAAGAACTTAGTGAAAACTGCAGAATACGATTTGTTCACAGGAATGGCAGTAAGCTACCTCAACAAGTGTCTGCGCGATGCCGCACGATGCCATACCTAGTTTTTAAAGGTGATACTAATTTATTTTAAGATAACCATCACTTAATGGTCGTCACGATTTCTTAAAACACAATTAATGAAACGCGTTATTTAATTTTATCGCTTTTTCACACATTTAGTACTTTGTTGATTTCGTTTTCGTTGTTCAATTTAATTAATTTCCAACAGTTCCAAATCCAAAAGTCCATCTGTCCAATTTGCCTTGATGAATGACATGATGACTGACAGTTTGATTTGACAGAGGCAAACTCAACCTTACGACTCTACACACTCACCTTACCTTACTACCTTAAACCTAATCCTCAGATTAAGTATCAGGTATTTACTATTACTGAATAAATAATAAAAAATGTTCTGAATAAATAATAGAAAATGTTGACATTATCTCATTTTTACACACATACTCGTGTGTAAATGTAGGCCGTAGATATATTTGTTTGACTTTCATGCGCGTGCATGTTGCGTGCGCACGTGTCGTACATATGTAAATGCAAAATGACGTCTCGTGAAAAAGAAATTATATTATTATTAAATTATAATTATTGCGGTGATAGCCCAGTGGCTTAGAATTTGACCTCGAATCGAGGGGTCCGGGTTCGAATCCCAGTGGCACGCACCAATGACTGTAAAAAAGTTATGTGCGCTTTATATAATTAAATATCATCTGCTGTTATGGTGAAGGAAAACATCTTGAGGAAACCTGCATGCCTGAGAGTTCACAAAAAAAAATTCTCAAAGGTATGTGAAGTCCACCAACCCGCAGTAGGCCAGCGTGGTGGACTAAGGCCTACATCCCTCTCATTGCGAGAAGGAGACCTGACCCTGTAGTGGGTCATTAACGGGTTACTGGCAAAATTATAATGATTAAATTATTATTATTATTAATTAATTATTATTTCATCCATATTCTTTTCTTTTTTAATTTCACCGGCGGAAATGAGTGTTAATGCCACACCAACTTTTTGAAGTTTAGATAGGTAAGGAGCCATATTGCAGTAGCGTGCTTCCAACCAGAGAGTCGACAACACACTGAGGTGGGGGCTTTGTTGTAAACAAGTGTGGACGCAAACACCAACCGAGGGCTCCACAAGCCTTCCACCAAGGTGACCCCTGTTGGACGCTTGTTTAAAACAGTGTGGCTCGCCCATTACTAAAAATACATTCCGTTACTACTAGTGAAGCAGTGAACGTTTAACGCACTCTACTTCACTCACTGTCACTCTACTACTCTAGTGACTCACTAGAACTAGAGTGCATAACTGCATAATATATAACGTTTGCTGAACCAAATGCTAACTAATAATATCAACAACAACATACCAATTTTTTTTTTTTGCGCCTAAACAAAGTGAGAAGGGCTACCCTCCTTGGAACGGGCTGGAGGGAGGTGAGGTGGTGAATGCTCATGCATACCATCACAGCCGTCTGTGTTGATTATGTGGGACTCACGTAGGACCTAGGTGGCTACCCACTAAACACCACCTGGGTAGCGGGTTTGGTCCTATTGACCTCTTTTGGGTTGGAGAGAGGTGCTAATCGACATACCAGGCCATACAAGCGCGTCTTATAGAATCTACAGAGTACAAATGCTTGCGTGATTCAGCCATACTGGACAGCGCCATCTGTTGAGCAGCGGAGAAATTACGCGAACGTACACCCACAAAAAATTTAATTCTGCAAAAACTAATAAATTCAGACCTAACCGAAAAAAAACCTCATTTTAATGTACGAGAAACTAAATTTTACTGACCTACTCAAGCGGAACATTAATCTTATGAACCTAACTAAACAAATTCTACCTTTCATAAAGCTAAATAAGCTAACAGCTAAATCTCAGTTTTACATGAGATATGTGCATTTTTTCGGGATTGACCTTGAGGTGATACCAGCTAAGCGGTACAACTGAAGGGTGGGTGGGAGGGCAAACTTTTTCGGTTTTTCGCAAATATCTCCGAATACCGTGCACCGATTTAGACGTGCGATGGCTCGTTCGACGCGGCGGAACACCCTCTATAATATGAGAGAAATTTGAATAAAATTGAACCACGGTGCGCAGGAAATTTTTAAAGAACTGATGTCATAAATTAACTATATTATTTAGAAATTAAACTGATGGAGACCAAGTTGTTCACTTTAATTAGATTGTGTTCTCTATTGTAAGGGCTATGCAAAAGTTAATTCACTAATTTTAACACGACTGAACCAAAAAAAAAACCAAATCTCACTTTTATCGACCTCACCAAGTAAAAACTCATTATTAATGACCTAACTATGCCAAAACTAAATATTTTCAACCAAACCTTACCATTTTCTAATTACCTATTAAAATATTAGAATATAAATAAGTAATTTGAATATTCGGTTTGGTTTAGGTAATTTGAAAATGAGGAAATTGAGGTTAAGGATAAAAACCTAACCAATCGAAACTTAATTTTTATAAATCTAACCAAAGGAAACCTTAATTTTGGCAACCTTACGATTCGAAACCTAACTTTTATCAACATAAACAATCGAATAACTTTTATCGACCAAACCAATCAAAACCAAACTTTTATGAACCTAACAAATCAAAACCTAACTTTTATCAACCTAACCAATCAAAACCTAACTTTTATCAACCAAATCAATCATAACCTACCTTTTATCAACCTAACCAATCATAACCTAACTTTTATCAACCTAACCAATCAAAAACTAACTTTTAGCAACCTAAGCAATTAAAACCTAACTTTTATAGACCTACAATCTAACTTTTATCAACCAAATCAATCATAACCTACCTTTTATCAACCTAACCAATCATAACCTAACTTTTATCAACCTAACCAATCAAAAACTAACTTTTATCAACCTAAGCAATTAAAACCTAACTTTTATAGACCTACAATCTAACTTTTATCAACCTAACCAATCGAAACCTATATTTTTATCAACCTAACCAATCAAAACCTAACTTTGAAAAACCAAACCAATCAAAACCTAACTTTTATCAACCTAACCAATCAAAACCTAACTTTTATCAACCTAACCAATCAAAACCTAACTTTTATCAACCTAACTAATCAAAACCTAACTTTTATCAACCTAACCAATCAAAAACTAACTTTTATCAACCTAACCAATCAAAACCTAACATTTATCAACCTAACCAATCATAACCTAACTGTTATAAACCTCACCAATCATAACCTAACTTTTATCAACCTAACCAATCAAAACCTAACTTTTATCAACCTAAGCAATCAAAACCTATCTTTTTTTATCAACCTAACCAATCAAAACCTAACTTTTATAGACCTACAACCTAACTTTTATGAACCTAACCAATCGAAACCTATATTTTTTATCAACCTAACCAATCAAAACCTATCTTTTTTTATCAACCTAACCAATCAAAACCTAACTTTTATAGACCTACAACCCAACTTTTATGAACCTAACCAATCGACCCCTATATTTTTTTTATCAACCTAACCAATCAAAATCTAACTTTTATCAACCTAACCAATCAAAACCTAACTTTTATCGACCAAACCAATCAAAACCAAACTTTTATGAACCTAACAAATCAAAACCTAACTTTTATCAACCTAACCAATCAAAACCTAACTTTTATCAACCAAATCAATCATAACCTACCTTTTATCAACCTAACCAATCATAACCTAACTTTTATCAACCTAACCAATCAAAAACTAACTTTTATCAACCTAAGCAATTAAAACCTAACTTTTATAGACCTACAATCTAACTTTTATCAACCAAATCAATCATAACCTACCTTTTATCAACCTAACCAATCATAACCTAACTTTTATCAACCTAACCAATCAAAAACTAACTTTTATCAACCTAAGCAATTAAAACCTAACTTTTATAGACCTACAATCTAACTTTTATCAACCTAACCAATCGAAACCTATATTTTTATCAACCTAACCAATCAAAACCTAACTTTGAAAAACCAAACCAATCAAAACCTAACTTTTATCAACCTAACCAATCAAAACCTAACTTTTATCAACCTAAGTAATCAAAACCTAACTTTTATCAACCTAACCAATCAAAAACTAACTTTTATCAACCTAACCAATCAAAACCTAACTTTTATCAACCTAACCAATCATAACCTAACTGTTATAAACCTCACCAATCATAACCTAACTTTTATCAACCTAACCAATCAAAACCTAACTTTTATCAACCTAAGCAATCAAAACCTATCTTTTTTTATCAACCTAACCAATCAAAACCTAACTTTTATAGACCTACAACCTAACTTTTATGAACCTAACCAATCGAAACCTATATTTTTTATCAACCTAACCAATCAAAACCTATCTTTTTTTATCAACCTAACCAATCAAAACCTAACTTTTATAGATCTACAACCCAACTTTTATGAACCTAACCAATCGACCCCTATATTTTTTTTATCAACCTAACCAATCAAAATCTAACTTTTATCAACCTAACCAATCAAAAACTAACTTTTATCAACCTAACCAATCATAACCTAACTGTTATAAACCTCACCAATCATATTCTAACTTTTATCAACCAAATAATCATAACCTAACTTTTTTTTATCAACCTAACCAATCAAAACCTAACTTTTATAGACCTACAACCTAATTTTTATGAACCTAACCAATCGAAACCTACATTTTTTTTTTTTATCAACCTAACCAATCAAAACCTATCTTTTTTTTATCAACCTAACCAATCAAATATATAGGTTTCGATTGGTTAGGTTCATAAAAGTTAGGTTGTAGGTCTATAAAAGTTAGGTTTTGATTGGGTAGGTTGATAAAAGTTAGGTTATGATTGGTGAGGTTTATAACAGTTAGGTAATGATTGGTTAGATTGATAAAAGTTAGAGGTTAGGTTAGGTTAGGTTAGGTTAGGTTAGGTTAGGTTAGGTTAGGTTAGGTTAGGTTAGGTTAGGTTAGGTTAGGTTAGGTTAGGTTAGGTTAGGTTAGGTTAGGTTAGGTTAGGTTAGGTTAGGTTAGGTTAGGTTAGGTTAGGTTAGGTTAGGTTAGGTTAGGTTAGGTTAGGTTAGGTTAGGTTAGGTTTTTTTTTTTTTTTTTTTTTTTTTTTTTTTTTTTTTTTTTTTTTTTTTTTTTTTGCTAGCTACCGACGAACATCGTCCCTCGCCTGTATTTACTATGGGTTTTCTACATTCATTCCAGTTCTCGCATTTATTCCTCTCGCACTTTCATTCTTCATACTATGTCTTTCTTTCATTCGTCTCTTTCGCACTACTAGGCCGGGGTAGGCTGCTACTGTATCTAATCTCTCTAGTCTATCTACTTTATTTATTTCTTTCTTTCTTTATTCTTCTTATTTCTAGTACACGGGAAAATAATTTCTGAACACGGGAGGTATTTAATATTCTTACTTATCTATCTAGTACATCTAGATTTCTTATTTACTATTTTATATACTATATGCATTTATAAACATATTTTCTTATTTATCTATTACACATCTATTACACATTACATTATTTATCTATTACAGTTTTAACTTATTTTCTACTTCTATGCCTATTTATGATAACTAAATATATTCCTTACGATATATTTGTATCATAATATTTATTTCTTTTTATAATATTGTTTATCTACTACATATAATTTAATACATTTACTTAAAACTTTAATTTTTATCTTATTTTCGACTATTCTATTAGTATATCTGAGGGCTACATTTATTACTGATTTACCAGTTAAGAGATCAACTTCTTTGGTGACTGGTTGGTTATGATAATCATGACCTTCCATCAACTGCAGTTTTTCTCTTTCCTGTGCAGGTGTTATTGCCCTAATCTTTTTCTTCCACGTGCTTTTGCCGTTGGATGTGAGTCTGGGGCCCTCAGCAGTACGATACAGAGGACCGGGCTATGGTATCCCATTTCCTCCTCACCGGACACTCCTGGCTGAACGCATTGTGCGCCCTGTTGTCCAGCTTGGACCGCTTGCAATTTATACATTCTGGTGCTACGCCCACCATCCTATCCGGGCAATCTGTGCATAGATGCGGTCCGCT
Organism: Erynnis tages; assembly: GCA_905147235.1. Classification (NCBI taxonomy): domain Eukaryota; kingdom Metazoa; phylum Arthropoda; class Insecta; order Lepidoptera; family Hesperiidae; genus Erynnis; species Erynnis tages. Next base: position 11,205,455 of record LR990086.1, read on the forward strand.
GCAGTGGCTGCACAGCGGTTCTGCGGGTTCAGTGCAGAACCTGCGTCCATGGCCATAGCCCAGACAGTTTGAGCACTGGACCAGGGGAGACTGATCGTTAACAAAGACCCTTTGTAGGTCTACTCTCAGCCTTCCCAGGTCCAGTGCCCGCCTCCATATAGTGGGGGAGACCGTCAGGACTATGTGTCCGGTGAGATGATTCCGGGCTTTTTTGCGGAATTTCACCGCCATCCTGCTTTCCTCGGGGTCGAGTCCGATGAAGATTTCCCTGTTCTGGTTCTTAAGGGCGCTGATGATCTCGTCATCGCTATTCTTAGATAGCACGTCCCTAAGAACCAGAAGTGGGTCCTTGTTCTTCACCTCCTCGACCACCAGGTGCTCACCGGCCTTTTCTAACCGCTCTTTTACTTTCGCCCGGTCCTCTTTTGTCTCACATCCGACTACGATCTTTCCATCTCTTGCCTTTCTTACTTTTTCCACTTTTACCCACCCCTCCCTGGCATTAATCGCCTTTCTCACCCTCTCCATCACCTGTTCTCCCGTTTCTGAGTCGTTGCTGGAAGTCACTACCACGGAATGTAGTGCAGTTCTCTCTGGGGTATAACCAGTTTTCTGGCCCACTGTCACCACATTCGCGTAAGTCGGTTTCTGTGTCGCTTCATGCTGTGCTTCCAACAACTTCTTTACGACCTCCATTTTAACCATGCTGTCTTTGACGATTGATGCATGTTCCTCGAGGATTTTTTGCAGGTGACCAGCCTGCTCACTCTTTTCAATGTCGGTAGCTTCCGTTAGTGGGGTGTGACCAGTCGTTTCTTCTTCTGTGTTCACGACGACGGGTCCCTCGGCCGCCAGAGTGTAAAGTCGATCCAAACACTTCTTGAGTTCGGCCTTCACGCTAGACTTTAAGTTTTTGAACTTTTCTAGGTTCTCCACTCCCTTGATATACACTGCTCTTGCCTCGGCTGCCCCGCTGGGGTAGTACTCCAGTGCTGATTGCGGAGATCTTACCGGGCTTGGTGTAGGAGCAGTGGCCACCTTTTTTGTGATGGTGTTTGATGCCAGAGGTGGTCTTACCTTTGCAGGTGGTGTAACTAAGATTTTTTGGGGAGTGGGGTGTTCTCGTGCGTCCTCGCTGTAGTTCCACGTCGTCGTGAACACTCTTTCCCTCTGCCCGGTTTTTGAGGGCGTTTTGGGGCTAATTATTGGTCGGCTTGTTGAGGGTGGAGTTTTTTGTATAGGTTGGTCTGTTGTGACCTCCACCGCCCTTTCTGGTGCGTCCAATGATCTACATTGCTTCTCAATAATATCGCGGGGGGGTCCTGCCCTCCCCTTGTAAGTTTTAGACGACTGGTTCCCTTTCGCTGGTGTGCGAAACATGTCTTGGTCAGGGTCAAGTAATCAAAGCAAATAAAAGAAACGCTTAATTTCGATTAAAACCTAGGTTCCGGCAGTGTAGAGGGCTGCTCTAGTCAGATTATTTTAATTATTTTATTATTTTAAGTCAACTTATATAAACTATTACAAGACGTAAATTAAGATAAAACAAGTACTAAAATGTAAAGAGTAAAATGAAATAAAATTTTCACAATGTAGAGGCTGCTCTACATAGAGTCAGTCTCGTCTTAACTATATAGTTTATGTCCTGCTCAGTTCGATTATGGAAACCGCAGCTCTCTAGGACCACGGGTTCGGGAGCTACGACTATTTGAAAATATCCAATATGGCGGACAAGATGGCCGCTGAGATTTAAATACCTTATAACTCCCGATTCCGAGGGCCCAGAAAGATGGGGTTTGGATTATATTTCATACGACTGACAGGTCCAACGGGCTGATGTGAGAAATGACTCTATAAATTTTTGACTCTATATAGAGTCTATTTATCTTGGAAACGAGAGTGTTCCCTCTACTATTTGTCCGAGTCCAAACCCCGTTTCTGTGCGACCTCTAGTTTTAAAGTTAGACGCTTTTTAATCTTTTCAAAATGGCCGCCAATATGGCGTCCAGAGGCCGTTATTTGTCTAAATACTGTTTGCGATTGCCGAAAATACCCGAGTTTGGGCTTGTTCGACGCGTAATAAAAAGATACAGCCAATGGACTGGACAAAAACCTAAATACCTACCCCCCCGATTTAATTGGTTAGGTTAGGTTAGGTTAGGTTAGGTTAGGTTAGGTTAGGTTAGGTTAGGTTAGGTTAGGTTAGGTTAGGTTAGGTTAGGTTAGGTTAGGTTAGGTTAGGTTAGGTTAGGTTAGGTTAGGTTAGGTTAGGTTAGGTTAGGTTAGGTTAGGTTAGGTTAGGTTAGGTTAGGTTAGGTTAGGTTAGGTTAGGTTAGGTTAGGTTAGGTTAGGTTAGGTTAGGTTAGGTTAGGTTAGGTTAGGTTAGGTTAGGTTAGGTTAGGTTAGGTTAGGTTAGGTTAGGTTAGGTTAGGTTAGGTTAGGTTAGGTTAGGTTAGGTTAGGTTAGGTTAGGTTAGGTTAGGTTAGGTTAGGTTAGGTTAGGTTAGGTTAGGTTAGGTTAGGTTTTTTTTTTTTTTTTTTTTTTTTTTTTAAGAGAGTGCGCGTTCGTCTGGCTGGCGGATAGGGTGGGCGTGTATGATTTATGAGCCGCTAAGGTATGGTCTTTAAAATTCCCATCCACCGCGAGACGAACGCGCCTGTCAGAACTGCTGGTATGGCTCTTCCAGCATTCTTTAAACCTATGCTATTCTTATACAATATCGCATTTCTGTGTTTTTTTTTTTTTTTTTTTTTTTTTTTTTTTTTTTTTTTTTTTTTTTTTTTTTTTTTTTTTGGTTGCTCTCTATTGCTACTTTTACGAAGTACAACTACTACATGCATTATAATTACATATGGATTTTAGACTACACTACATTACATTACATTGGTTTTACACACTACACACATTGGTTTTAAGACTACACTACATTGGTTTTTAAGTGTTTTCCTTCACCTTACCCGCTGCAGTACAAAGAGTCACTAGGGGTGCGAACACCGCGAGTGACCCCGACTGCATGGGGTAGACCTATACTAAGACTTACACTAGGTTGGTTTTTAAGTGTTTTCCTTCACCTTACCCGCTGCAGTGCAAAGAGTCACTTGCGGTGCGAACACCGCGAGTGACCCCGACTGCATGGGGTAGACCTATACTAAGACTAAGATTTACACTAGGCTGGTTTTTAAGTGTTTTTCCTTCACCTTACCCGCTGCAGTGCAAAGAGTCACTAGCGGTGCGAACACCGCGAGTGACCCCGACTGCATGGGGTAGACCTATGCTAAGACTTACACTAGGCTGGTTTTTAAGTGTTTTCCTTCACCTTACCCGCTGCAGTGCAAAGAGTCACTAGCGGTGCGAGCACCGCGAGCGACCCCGACTGCATGGGGTAGCCCTTATACTAAACTGTAAAACTAGGTTGGTTTTTTAGTGTTTTCCTTCACCTTACCCGCTGCAGCACAAAGAGTCACCCGCGGAGCGTGCACCCCAGGTGACCCCGGCTGCATGGGGTAGAACTTTGATTATGGAGCGAGGGCAGGGAGATAAAAACACAGGGAGACAGGTTCTTGGTTTTTACAGGAAGGGTGGCGGGTCCTAATACATTGCGAAGTGGGGGGGCCTTGCGGCCCCCACCTTATCCAAGTATAATGCCCCCGACGGGAGCTGGCCTTGTCTACCTTAGTGTCCCTTAATTGTTCGCTCGCTGCTCACTTGTTTTAAGTCTACTAACTTGTTTTAAGTCTTTGGTCTTTTCACTATTTTATAATTATGTATGCATTTGAACTAAGTTGCAATACACTGGTTCACTGCACTGCACTTAACACACTACACTTGACGGTTACACTTAGCATCACAGATCGGTGCGGGCCCCCCGTACCCCGGCCGACGCAGCAGTGTCTTATGAACAGCACCGCGCGTCCGGCCAGGCGGAGGACCGAGGAGCATTCGGTGAAGGCCGGCAGTCTAAGCCCTGTCAGCAACAATTCCCGAGGTGCGCCGCAACCGCGGCAAGATGGGGTGGGGGATACTCTGCGCCTGAACTCATTCTCACCCGGTACGTGTCAAAGCGGGTTAGGTTAGGTTAGGTTAGGTTAGGTTAGGTTAGGTTAGGTTAGGTTAGGTTAGGTTAGGTTAGGTTAGGTTTTTTTTTTTTTTTTTTTTTTTTTTTTTTTTTTTTTTTTTTTTTGGCTCATTCTTACGAGCCTCCTACACTCCACCAATGACGTCGGTGCCTATTGGAAGACAATTTTTCCTATTTTCCGCTTTCATACCAGTTCTCGCTCTACATGCCTCTCGTACTTCCATTCTGCATACTAATTTCTTTCTGGCATTCTTCTCTTTCTTTCTACTAGGTCTCGGGTTCAGACCCATTCTATTCTATTTACCTAAGCTAATTTAATCTTTTATTTTTATTTATCCTTATTTATAACATGCAGTACAGGGGTAATAAACTACAGTGGGGTTCTTTTTATTTTTATAAATATCAACAACAAATAATTATTTAGTTATACAACTAACAGGTAACAACAACTTTTATAAAATAAAAAATTTTACTATTATATTTATTACACATTTTCTTAACAACTACTACTTATTCTATTTATGATGGTTGGCGTATACGCTAATTATACGCTGCATCATAATTTTCTTAACTTCTATTTCTTATTATTGCTATTTTTATTATTTTCCTACAATATTTCAAAAATGTATTCCTGGCATTACTCTGTCTAATTATTTCAGCTAAATTCTCCCCTATTACCTGTCTTCCAATTTCCTGTTCTAAATCAAATCTGTCTTTGGCAAATACAGGACAATCCAGCACCAGATGTAAAATCGTTTCTTCCGCCTCAGGATCACATATGCATGATGGACTCTCCTTGCACCTGAAACGATTCAGATACGAAGAGAACCCACCATGCCCCGTGAAAAGCTGTGTTGTTGTGGCGTCTATCTGGGTTTTTTTTACCGTTTGGTAGGCAGTGATAGCGTTAGGGAAGAACACTTTCGTGACCGATGCCGTTCCCTCCGCCTGGTACCTCCGGTCCCACTCTTCGAGTGTTTCCAGGCGGATGGTCCGTTTAATAAACGAGATCGGGCATCGGTCGTACTCATGTCTTCTCTTGGATTTTAGGGCTGCCTCCTTGGCCAGCTGGTCCGCTCTCTCGTTCCCCTCAAATCCTGCATGTGCTTTGATCCAGAATAACGAAATATCCTTATTCTGGTTTGAGCAGTTTGTTAAAATGCCCCTTACTTGGACTGCTAGTGGGTGAGGGGAACTTGAGTTGACGACCGTCTCTAGGGCTGCCCTAGAGTCGCTGTAGATCCCGATTCCTGCTGCCCTGAGTTTTTGGGCGGCTTCCGCCGCCTTACTCAGGGCCAGCAGTTCCGCCTGGTAGACGGTGCAATGGGACGGCAAAGTAAACTTGTGGGCTTTCGTCTCTACGCCGCCGCTCCATACGGATATCGCGGCTCCGACTTTGCCCTCAATTTTACTGCCGTCCGTGAATATTTGCACGGGGCAGTACCCGTGCTGCAAGTACTGTTCCTCGTCCACCAGGCGTTGGAACCTAAGCCCTATCCCGTGCGCGGGGTGTGGCGCCATTATCGCCGGTGCCATTGTCTCTACCTCTCTATCTCCTAGTTCTGGCATGGGCTTCCCCTTCTTGGCCCCATACAATAGGGCTGCCTCTCGTATTCGAAGGTCAAGTGGAAGCGTGCCGCTGAGTATTAGGGCAGAGTTCAATGACACCGTGCGATACGCTTTGCACATTTTCTGTGCGAAGCCCCGCTGCACGACGCCCAGCTGCCTACGAACCCCCAGCTTGTGTGCAGCTGGTGACCATGCGGCCGCGGCGTACAACACCACGGGCTCTACTGCCGCTGTGTATATGGTCTTTATTACCTCAGGATTTAGTCCCCAGCTGACACGCGCTGCCCTGACGAGTTGTTTATAGACGCCCACAGCTTTTTTGCAGATGTTCGAGACGTGGCTATTAAAAGTCAACTTGTCGTCGATGGTCAACCCGAGGATCTTGAGTTCCGTGGACATTCCAATGTCGACCCCTCCCATGCTCAGCCGTGGTGCGTCGTACTTCAATTTTCTGGTAAGCACCATAGCACACGTTTTGTGTGGTGCAAACCTCAATTTGTTTCTGACGCCCCACGCCCGAACATGTTCGAGGGCGGCATTGGCTTGTCCCTCAATTTCCAGGGCTGTTGACCCGTCGAAGACCAGTGCCACGTCGTCTGCAAACGCCTGGCAATATACTCTCTGGCTCTCCATCAATTTTAGGAGCGGGTCCAGCAGCAGATTCCAGAGGATCGGTCCACCGATCGATCCCTGAACGCACCCTTTCTCCGTGGCCAACTGATGTTGTTGGCCTGCGTACCTCACCTCCACCGATCTATCACTGAGATAGCTGCCGATGACCCGCCTCAGGTTGTCCGGACATTTTTCCTCAGCCAGTCGGACCTTTATTGCCGGCCACCACGCACTGTCGAAGGCGCCCTCGATGTCCAGTGAGACTAATGTCACTATTCTTTTGGCACTTATTTTGTCCCGGATGTGCGATATAAGCGTGACGAGGGCGTCTTCGGTGCTCCTCTGTGGCATAAAGCCAAACTGGCGAGTACTGATCCTCGGCAGAATGTGATACTTGAGGCGGGCCATCAGCATCTTCTCATAGATCTTCCCAAGGACAGGCAAAAGTCCGATCGGCCTGTACGACTTGGGGGAGGTGTAGGTATCCTTGGCTGGCTTTCTTAATACCACCACCGTGGCGGCTTTCCAGGTTTTCGGGAAGTAGTGGTGAGCCAGGCACTTGTTGAGCAGAGCCAGAAAATAACCCGGGTCTGTCCCTATTGCCTCGGCGCATATATCGGCGGTGAAACCATCGGCTCCGGGGGCCTTCTTCGGATTGAAGGACCTTGTTGCGACGTTCAGCTCATTTGTTGTGAATGGTGGGTCATGTTCATCATGTCCCATCTCATTCAGCTTTTCTGCCTGCTCCCTGATATGGATGTGCGTCGCATTATCACTGTCCTTATTATCCTTGGGGTAAATGTTTCCGCCAAGAGCCTAACGGAGCCCGCCGCGTCTAAGGTTGCTCCATCTGCTTCAAGCGGAACGTCCTCCTCTCTACGCGCTGTCCTTCCAATTATCCTGTAGATACCCTCCCACATCCCCTCCCTAA